>CM068829.1:71544094-71709094 GCA_028554795.2 Sinohyriopsis cumingii | reverse complement strand
GCTGACTTGGGCAAGAGGTTGAGGGTGATATGTCAGACGTTCGGAACGGAAATTGCTATCCCTGGATTCTACAGGAGGATGCTTGATAATATTAATAACATTATAATACAGGTTCATCATTTCATCATCATTTCTTACGTAAATTGTCTGGTCGTAGGGTCGCCATAGATGACTTCGAGACAATCTCTCTTCAGTTTGCTCTATTCTTCACTGCCCTTTGGGACTTTGCAAAGTCTATGCCTGTCCTCTCTTTGATGTCAGCTTTCCATCTCTTCTTCTGTCTGCCTCATTTTCATTTTCCTCTCACTGTGCCCTTTAGGATTGTCTTTGACAGGCCTGACGAGCGCGAGACGTGACCTTACCTTTCTTTACAGTGGTGATCAGATCGTCATGTGATCCAATTGCACCTTGGATTCTAATGCGTTGCTCCTCACTAGAACGTGGTCTAAGTATGAGATGTTCTGGATCCTGCGATAACTTCTCACCTATAAGGCAAGTGTTCGTCTGACTAGTTCCGCTGTCAGTGTATGTCTCACATACATACAGAAATATGGACAGAAGCAGGGAACGCATAAAATTGATCCTAGACCCAAGAGTGATGTTGCTGTCTCTCCAAATAGGCTTCAGCCTAGCCAGTGCAGCTGTTGTCTGCGCAATCATGGAAAGAACCTCAGATTTGGAACCTTCATCAGAGGCGATAGAACCTAGGTACTTGAAGCTCGTCACTGTGCTCAGCTCCTGTTCATTCAGTCTTATTTCCTTTTTGATGCTACTCGTGTTGTTTGTCATTAACTCGGTCTTCTCCATCTTATACTTTAGAGATGCATGGATGGGTCGGTTCACTGACCTTTCAAGTTCTTGTTTATCGCCTGCTAAGCCATCGATATCATCAGCGAAGCACAGGTTGGCGATTGTTATGCCTCCAACACTGCCTCATGGTCTTCAAAGGTATCGCAAATTATCCTTTCGAAGTAGATGTTGAAGAGCATGTGTCAGAGGAGGCACCCCTGTGCGACTGTAGTTCTGAATCTATCTCCTGTATTACCACTGACGAGAACTGCGCTAGTCGCCGTGTCATACAGGTTTTTTTTTTTAATGGTGCTCATTAGTTTTGCGTTTATGTTGTATATCCGCATGATGGCCCGCAAGGCTGCATGACAAGTCTTGTGAAAGCCTTCATAAGGGTTAGATAATTTTAATTGGAACACTATAGGGATTCGAAATCGGGTTCGCGTGTAAACGGCACCCATCGCATTGCATGTTAGCAGTGACGCCTAAACCGTCTCGACCATGCTCCCATCACCAAAGATTGTTGTTACAGAATCAGAGGAAGGGAGGTGGTAAAGTATCATACACGATTGTAAAGAAATCACTTTGGAACAAACTACTAAACAAGGACAGGACAAAGCCATGAATGCGATGTGTATCGACTATTCTGGCGAAACCTAAATCTTAAAGGAGCGATGTTATTTAAAATACAAAGCGAATTTTTATGTACAAATCCAGAAGTGAGTGTGAATTAAGGAAGAATGGTTCAACAGCGTAACAATTTAACAAAACTGTTTGAAAGACTCGAATTTATAGAGATAAACTACAAGAGTTTTTTAAAATTCTTCCTTCAGTATCAGAACTACGGATGCATAAATATAAAGTTTGAAGAGATGCTATCTGAAACTTCAAGCATGTGAATACGTCCAGTCGGAGAGAAAAGGATCTGGAAATTTATTCAAAAATGAAATTGAATAATTGAAGAAAAACAACATATCAATGCTCTACGATATGTGCTTCACAAAGAACAGGGGGAACAATACTTTAAAAATTATTATAACTATTATTCAATAAATGGATGTATTCAGGGGATCACTCCAGCAACGGAAGTAAAATACCTTTTGTTTGAGACCATTAAGTTTTAAATATTTTGACAGAAACGGCGGATCAAATGAGGGCATAGTCTTCAATGCAACCACAATAAATCATTCACGTCACTATTACGAGATTGACCATTGTACATTATTGATTGATCCAGTAATATTCATTTTCTCTAAACATCTAGACTTGAATCCCTAAAAGTTAGTAGCACACCCATTCCGAACAAAGATACGTAGATGTGAGGATAGAAGGCACATGCAGGAAAAACATGCATGGAAAGAAGACATCAAGAAACAAAGGAAGACATATAGAAGGAAGTTGAAAGCGAACAAATACATAGGTGAGAAACGAAGACGACGACGAAGGAAGAGAAAAAGAAGACAACGGAGGGACAGAAGATGATGAAAGGATGGCGAAAATGTAAGACAGATGAAAACACAGGAGAAAGAAACGCGAACCAAAGGGATGAAATCATATATATATATATATATATATATATATATATATATATATATATATATATATCCGAATTAGAATCAATATTGCTGTTAAAAGTTTTAAATTTGGGTCAATTTATTTCAATTATTCACTGGAATTACAAAGTAGACATTAAGATTTCGTGGACTATATCGTTAATTTGAAATTATAGTGAATTTATTCAAGGATATTTCGGATTATATTATTGTGAAACATTATAATATTGTTAACACATTCCAGGCGATTGGCACATCAGCACATTCAAGACTGGAAGCACAGCACATTGAATATTGGAATCTATTTGGAACACCACTGAAATTCATTTGCAACGCAATACATTTTGCACTTGTGATAGAACCTTTAAGGACTTTTGGGAATTGTATTAACAATAATGTAAGTCCTTTTAATTTTTCACTTTTTATTCGAAGGAAATAAATTATTTGTTGAATTTTAACTGGTTGATTATTCGCTCTTATCTGTTCCTCAGTTCAGTCTTTATACACCCAATAAATATTCGGTACTTTTATACATGTATGATTGTATATGTATAGTATATGCGCTGTATCAATGATATACCACTCGTTGTATACATTTTTCAGTAAAAGAAAACTCGGGAAATCATCGTTTCCTTCTAATGAAAAATGTATACATCTCGTGGTATATCATGGACACAGCGTACATACTATGTATCTATGTATATATATATATATATATATATATATATATATATATATATATATATATATATATATATATATATATATATATATGGAGAGAGAGAGAGTTGTGAATGTGGAATATTTATAGATGTTCACAATGTAAACTGTTAATCTGTGGCATCGAGTCTATGTTGCATGCAGAAAGTTATAAAACTGCGTATTCAGTTTGCACGTAAGACTCATAATAAATCAGATATCGTTTAAAGACGAATGATCGCAAGAAAAAAATAAGGAAATTGTGACTAGGTAATAAACTGAAGCTTTTATTTGTAGCAAAAATAGTACCTACATCAAAAGGCGGCTAATTATACATATGCAAACAAAACAGAAAGAAAAGAAAATGATAGGAGCCACTGTTAGAAAAAAAATGATTTACAAATTTGGTTTAATTTTTGAAATTATTTTCTTTAAGTCACAAAGTTTGATTTAAACGTTTCAAAGCCCTCAATCATGTCAAAGCTATTTCTTCAACGTGCAAGAATGAAACAGAAAGCATCTGTGGAAATGCACGATGGTTGGGGCAAGACAATGACAAAAACGTCGTCAGTCATTTATTAAATATCTTCAAGGAAATTGAGTGAAAATTCATCCAATGCTTTTCAGTTTTATTCTCTTCCCGAACAGATATACAAATAGCAGCTTCCTTTTTCAAAGATTGCTGCTAGACGTCTAACATTGTCACTTCAAAGTCCTGGACAAAACTATACCTCTTGTTTGCTGAAGCTTTTTAAAAATGTTTTCGTATGTTCAGTATACTGAATTTAAGACCTTCGAAAATTCAATGGCCAGCTTCGAGCGATCCGAGTCCAAATGTTCCTATCAATTTCTTGCTGAATTTTTTTCAGCTTGTCATCTTTTTCCTGGATAGTTTTTTTTAGCTTTTCTTCAGCATCCTCTTTTTTCTTCACTGAAGTTACAGATAAAAGGGATTATAAAGAATTAGCACCCCCTACCTTTCTCGCTCTCAGCTTATCTTCCAAATTTAACAAATCGAGAACAGGAAAACATATACCTTATTCAACTCTGTAAGACAATGAAACGGCAATAAAAATTACCTCTATCCAAAATGTTGTTACGCAATTTTCAAGCGGAAAAACCATAGTATTTTCTTTTCTGGGGGCCGGAAACCACGAACAGTAAAATAACATGTTTTTTTTTTAAAGTGTTGGTATAAAGCTGTTTGATATACCACTATCGTATCGAACACACCTGACAGGGATTTGCCAAATTCATTCATTCCATCAATACACAGTTGTATGAAGGCAATCTTAACTACGTTGGAAATGGAAGCATGTGTATTTATATGTGATATGGCCTTAATTGTAAGTGGAAGAAACAGGGGAAAACCAGCAAATTTTGTTTTTCCACTCAAACTAAAACTGAACACACCATCAAGACGGATTATGCTTCATCTGTTATGACAAGAAAGAGTAATTGTTCAAGTAAATAACATTATATCATGGGCTAAGACACAGTAATAGGTCCGGGATGTAAGTCAGCCTCCTCCATAAAAGATTCTAAGTTGTCAACAAGTTTAGGAGTTTCCAAGTGGAATTCTTTTATCCTAGAGCCAGACCCAAAGAAGAAAATGTTTGCTTCCATTGATAATGATCGGAATATTTAATTCACACTCATAGAGAGCTATTACCTATATAGTATGTTGATTTCAAAATAAATGTCACTGTACGCAATAATTTGATTTTGGACAAGGTTAAGTAAAAAATACAGATATAAATAACATATATACAATCCTTAAAAAAACCCAAGAAACTATACAACGTTTCCACTGTAATCAGTGTCTGTTAAAGGATAACGAGTTAAATCAGTGCAACCGCCTATCACGAATTTATTGCATCTGCATAGGTCAATAAATATTTTACGTTGAGACAGTATATGAACGTAGTATAAAACCTTGATATAAACAATCAGCAGAGAGACACTCACGTAAAGAATTCTTTATGATTGGCTGATTTAGAATATACGTCCATTTAGAATTTAAAACTACCCAATTCAGCTGATCACTGAGCATCAAAAGGATATGCTCTCGTGTTGAGTGTAGCACAGTAATAAACTGAAGCTTTACGATAAAAGTAAAAAAAAAATAAAGAATATAGTGGATTCGGTGCCTAAGAACATTCAAACATGTGGACACCAATGAAGAAAAATAAATATATTCAACAATCAGTATATAAGTGATAACCATAATTTCTTTTTGTTTTCATAAAGTAAAGTACTCAGTCTTTATATTGTGTTTTCATGAAATTTTTGTCTGTATGCAGTTTATTCCAGTTTAAACTCTCAGAAGTGGATTCGTTGATTTCTAAGAGCGTTTACAACATGGAAAAACCTAGACTTTCTGCATTGTGATATGTCCCATTTTCAATAATATTATTTCATATATATATATATATATATATATATATATATATATATATATATATATATATATATATATATATATATATATATATATATATATATATAATCTATGTGCTCATATGTGCGTGCATATGTTTGTGTGAGGGTACCTCCTTCAGCCCTTAAGATTTTCTTTGCCTGAGTCCACTGTTCATTGATAAATATCACTAATGCATCGTTTTTCTGTAAGAAAAAAGTGTATTAGAGAAAGAATAAAATGTTTATTTACTTTTCGTTTCGAGAGGAGTTTGCACTTTTTATTCAGCATTGTCTCCTACTATATACCAGTTAACATTTAACATATCGGCATTGTTAAACCGCTATCTATATTTATCGCCTGTTTTGATTGTTATTCTGGTCACATAGACTCTGTTTAATTCTACGTGATATAATCGAGATACAACCATATAAACATATATACTGAATTAGTAAAGTAATTATGTCAATCGTATATTGTTTTTCAAAACCTACTCACATCTCATACAACCTTGTAATTTTGAAAATATCATACAAACGATGCCATGATATCACACAGCGCAAGGGCACAATCTAAAAGGGCAAAGTCTTAATCTAAAGAACCTTTCTCCAGGTTTGATAAATTATAATTCCCTGACATGTGATAAGTACGAACATTGAAACATTTCTGGATAATTTAAACATTTGTTGAAAAATATATTCAAACTTTAGCTCGTGTGAGCTCGAACACACGGACGCTTATTTGCAAACAAGAAATAATGGTGCATCTTTGGCACTACTAAATATGAGACCTTTAAACTTATTTTTCAGTGCATCGTTGTCTGACCTCAGTCTGACTACCAAGACTACGTAATAACTTTCACAAAATCTATCAAACAAACCCTTTTGAAAAGACAGTGATGCAACTTAATGTTTATTATAAAGGAGGAAGGAAGCTTGAGTCAGATCTATATTTTGTATCTTTATGATCCAGATTTTGAATGTCACTATCATGTTTAATGTTTGCCTTTTTCCGTTCGCTTCTTATCAAAGTTATTATGTGACTAAGATTTTAATAGTTTTAATGAGAGGAAATGAAGATCTTCCGTACAGGACATGCAGTAGCATAGAAGAAGTAAAAGGTGCCAGCTTGTCTTAATATGTGTAACCTTGTTCAACACTATGCAATTTAAGGGCCTTTGTGTTGTAATTTCCCCTCTCTGTACTTAATGATCTTCTAAACACTCACCAATTTACGAATCTAACTACCACGCCAGCACCCGTCCTACAAATCCATACAAATCCACACATCCATCCAATACATACATACATATAGATTACGGTAGAAGTCCTGAAACTTACAATATTTTCAGGCTATGAGAGTTCTTCGAGAATAGAGAGCGGAGAATGGGATTCACGAAAATATTCGGTGACCCTGACATTGAACCAAGCTTAAACTCTAAATACATCAAGTATAACCAAAGAGCACTAATCCACGTAGTTATATGTATGGGTTCTGGCTCAGGTAACAAAAGCAATCTCATTTATACAGGTTAACCACTTTTTATCCTCTTGAAACCCAGTTCTCAACGTTTTAAAACTAACCAGTAGCTATCTTCAGTTTCTTATTTACGAAACAAAAACATCTATCTCAATCATCGTCAATCGTCGTAACTATTGTAAAGAGATAAACGTGGCTCAGTAATTGTCTAGTCATTTAAAAATGAAGAAAAAAATAACCTGCATTTGGATTTGGGGTCAGCGGCCGTCAAAGCTTATGCAAGAAAAAAACATGTAAGCGATCGTCAAAATTTTGTTATGGGAAATCTGACACTGTGGACGTCAACGTCTTTACGAGAAAAACCTGCTCAGATGTAGTCAAATTATTTTCTGAGAAAAAATCTGACTCAGTGGTCTTCAAATCTTGTATGACGAAAACTTTATTCATTGCTTGTCAAAAAATAGTTCGTATAACAGGGCCAATTATATAACATATATCTCTGACTTTTTCTCTAATTTGTTATATACATACAATATGTAATTCAGATTGCATGATGTATCCCAGCTTAACAGATCAGTTGATAAACGAATAGCAAATGTATTTAACGAGATAAAGATGTACTACACAGAAAATATATATTTTATATGGAAGCCACTGTACATTTTCAAACATTACATTTTAGACTTTGATTGTGATATTCAGTGATTAGACACAGATAACAATGTAATTTGAAATTTTCGCAAAATCAACTAATAATTAGGCAGTATGGATGGCATTATCATTATGAGGAAATAACTTATCAACATTTGTAAGGTAGGAGAATACCAGAGATAGTAAAATAAATAGGTTTCATATACAAGAACTGTCTGATTGATGATTACCATTACTATTCCATCTGATAATAATATAGATCTAATTCATATGTTTTAGCTTCAGCCACATCATGGTAGGAAATATTTAATAAGGAAGCGTTTTGGAGCTTGAACAGAGAGAGACAAAAGTCATCAGATTCGTTCTCACTATGTTTAAATGTGAACGTAAATACTAATATGGCAGACCGCACCGGTGGCCTAATGGTTAGAGCGTCCGCCTCGGATGCGAGAGGTCGTGGGTTCTATGCCCGGCCGAGTCATGCCAAAGACTTAAAAAATGGTATTTACAGCTGCTTCGCTTGGCGCTCAGCATTAAGAGGTTAGTGTTAGGACTGGTCAGTCTGGTGTCAGGATAATGTGACTGGGTTGGACATCATGTCTGCGACATGATGCCACATTGCTAGACAACACTATAAACTGCCACACTGCAGACATCGTAGCGATATGACTGAAAACGTGTAAAAGCTACGTTAAAAATCCAAAATCACGCACACACACACACACACACACACACACACACACACACACACATACAGAGCAGAAATCGGTATCCTATCTATAAAAAATAGTCAACATACGAAACGTACAACTGTTAATAGTAATAAGAAGTAGGTAGACTTAAAAATGATATGACTGACAAGATAGATCACTAAACAAATAACCGGTATTTATTATTATATCTATGCTAGCTGGAACCATCGCAATTTATTTCAAAAATACACTGTTTCATCCAATTTCCATTTTTGTTACTAAACTAATAGTATAATTGCAAAGAACAAGCTAGTTAATGGAAAAATGAACAAATGGGCATTACGAGCTATTCAAGAAATAATTTTTCCCGGCCGACATAAAAAAAAAATTCTAACACTAACAATGATACTATCTATTATCACAGGTCTATTTTTATTAAATGTTTAATTTTTGAATTTATATTAGAATGAATATTTCTGTTATTTCAATTCTCATGTATTTCTGTTATATGATGTAATTGTTTTAACAAATCTGTTTCACGAAAAGTAGCTGTTACGTGTGTTGCCTCATCGTATTATTTCGTATTTTTTCAAACCTATTAATGTGGGTTAGGTGGCGCGCGGGAACTACCAATCCTGCAAAGTTCAACACTAAATTTACCAAATTCCCTTTACTAAAATGAGCTATCTATAATTCGAGCATTATTTATTTAAGCTATAGCATTCTTTACTTAACTGATATATGCTATTAATTATGAAAAGATTATTAGCTATTCGCTGACCTGCTATAGTAGCACCAGGAATAATACCAGCAGTAGAATCACTATTATATGACAACTTGGATCAGGAGAAAGATCATCATCAGGGAGGGTACCAGGTTTTTGAGAGGGTATTTAAGTCATCTAACAAAATCCACATGTAGCCATGTTACACTATTTTAAGTGGTCAACTCAGCCTAAGAAAGGAACTCGATGTTTTCAAATATCCACAAATTATGACGATACGTGATTACTTCGCATATGAAGAAATAACAAAAGCCTACACACAGGAAAAATAACACATATTGCAAACATTAATTTACAAGATAATAGCTGGAAAATGCTTTACGGATAAAGTAGAGTCAAAACAAGGAATAAAGCAATACACAATTTGTAAATAAAAGCTAATCTTAAGTATTAATGTGATCGCCACTTGCTAGAATTTAGAATTGTCTTTGATGAATAGGTCTATTCCAGTTGATAACTTAAACATATTTCAGAAAGAGTTGAAAGAAGACTAGTTGACATCAAACGGAATAACATACTTTACTGGAATTTTCATCTTTTAGTTTTGGATTAAAAAATGCGACATTAGGCGATAACGTGATAAGTTTTAAGATCATTATTTGTGATTTGTAAGCATGGTACGAATAAATCAAAATGATGTTTGTATTGTTGACATATCGCATAAAAAACGTTCCATGTACACATGGTATATGCGGAATATTTTCCGGCATAAAGTACAACTTCGTTTCTTTTTAACACAAATAATGTGTGTTTTGCTGGTTAATTTACATTAGAAAATATCTGATTTCAGCTGCAAGAAATGTAGGCTGATCACTGTATTTCTTTTGTTGTTGTCGGTTATACCAAATTAAATTCTCTTTTAAACTTGACATTTATGCAAATGGTTGCTCATCATCAACCCCAAACAACTAGTAAGTACTGACCCAGTTCTTTAAACGTTCCATATAAAGATGCGATAACTCTCTAAGGAGTCATTATTTAAAGGCACATACTTGTATGTGACTTTTTAAATTGTGCTTAGGAAATGTATTTGTTGATAAACTTCCATGCATTGTATAAGCTTGAAACCATCTCGTTCAAAAACCCTTGGCTAATTTAAAAAGCAAGGAAACATATTCAGTTAAACCAATTTTATCTGCAGCCATATTCTTGATTCCATTTCAATACCATCGATGGCCCCGGAAATATTGTCTTTAATTTGTGACGTATTTATTTTCTTCTTAATTAAGAACATAACATATTTATATAAAGATAAGAGAACATGTATACTTGAGTCAAAATTTATCTCACATATTTTAGAAAAAGAGCATCCATTAAACTCTAAAATGTGTACATGCATTCCATATCCTATCCATTAACCGTCTGTATTGACTAAATCGTTTACTTACCAAATTTCCATGTTCACCCAGTGCATATACATACAACTAGAAAATCAGACTTTAATACTAGTGTTCATCCATATTAAAGATTTTTTTGTAAAGAAAAATAAGTCCTCCAAAGTTATCAGGAAAATCGATATATTCTGCAAATGTATCTATCCAGTATGCATTTTTATAACTGATAGATTTCGGAAAGAAATCATCCAAGAGGTTTACCGGAAAAGAATCACTAATATTTCTAGACAATTATCGGCTTGTTGTAAATACGTCAGGTAAAAAAAGAATAACTAACAGATCAGGATATACTTTCAATAATTGAATCTATAATCAGAGGATAAAAGTAAAATACTTAATGGATAGGCTAAAGCAGATAATTATAATACAGTCAAAGAGTCTTTTATATTTATAGGTTACTACATTTGTATGGAAAAATATGAACGACTTTTGGAATGGAATACTTCATGACCTTGGGAGTGAACTATATCCATCCGACAAAACGAGTTCATATTTTCCCATACAAATGTAGTAACCTTTTTATTATGTGCTAATTTTTTTATTCTACCTAAGGTTTAATTATATAAACACAATACACTACAAGAAACAACGTAAATGAATGTATGCCGCATTCCAAACTAAATACACAAGCGCACATTCATCATTACACAAATCAACATTATTACTGCGCACATAACTCCGCCCAGAAAAATTTGAACTTAGTCGAGTGCTCGACATAACTTTCGAAAGAAAATGGCGTGTCTAGTTAAAATATTGTGAATGAATGTGCATTGCAACAACTTTTCCATTTGATCTGGAATGAATAGATTTTGGTATTTTTCTCGATTCAATGAAATTTCGTGATTATGGACTGGATTTGTATGTGACGATTGCACATGAAATACATGAGATTTAATAAGCTAGGGAGAAGCCTGTTGACATCTGCAGATGTGTTTCTGTTTCCGTCATTGAATGTTTGAAATCATAATGTTGGAACAATATGAAGTCTTTCAATTGCAATTATCAAAAAGACGCTATGGAACTTAATGCTTATTTCTTTTTGAGTACAGTAAGCAGGATGCAATTGCACTTATCATTGAAATTACAGCACAATTTCGAAATGTGTAATCCAGATTCAAAACCAATGACATGGCTCATGTAATTCGGATTTGCAGAATTAAGAAAATACATTTTGAAGAAATTCAGGATGCAAAACTGTAAGTATATTTTATTTTGCCATTCTTATCACCAGCTAAAGAAGAGAGTATATGACTTGTCATTTGTATGTTATTTATAAGGACCTTATCTTGTGTTTGTTATATACTGTAGCTAGCCTAGATCTGTAACATTTTATCAACAGCTCGTATGTGGCAGTCCACGAAACATCTGTTTTAGTTCATTCAGAAACAAATTTAAACAACCACAACGTAAAGAGCCTCTTACGCGAGTGTAAATGATTTGTGTACAAATCAAAAGTGCTGGCGTCTGCGTCCATTGTTTGTTTACAATAGAAAGTAGTTCCTTTATGCACGTGAATGCTATATGTGTATTGTCGCGCGAGTTCAGTATCGGGTAATACTGAACGATTCTGACAATGTAAAGTTAATGGGGAAAAAATAAGCATATAAAAAAACTCATTTAATATTTATAGTGCAAACTATCTTCCGACAATTTGTAACACTACAAATGGTCATATTATGAGGCTTTCTGGTACATCTGGTAGTCGGTAAATCAGGTTCGCTTCACTAGGACATGGTTTTGTAAATTACTGATCTAGCATATACCCCCGTGAAAAACAAAACCTGTCAGATAATTGAATCATTATTTGTTTGTTTTTTGCTGGAGTAAAATACTTGTCTGGAACGTATTTCTATTTTTCTCAGGGCCTTATAAATCACTTATATTCATTCTTGGGGACCTAATGAATATGTTTATTCAAGACGTATTTGCCGCTATTAAATATTTACCTTTCTTGTAATTTAAACATATAAAGCCATACCATTTCTGCGTTAGCTGCTCCTGCTTAAATTTCTTTAGCTACGATCCATTATACGTAATAAAAATGTTTGTTCATTCCTCTTGACAATATCATGCGTAAGAATTGGTTATGGCCTTACATAAGCATTCTTCCAAGGTTCCTTACGGCTGAATTATTGGCTTCTCCATCAACCTTTACATCAGTCGAATGACCAGAACAATACAAATGTTTTGTCTTTGTCTTAGTGTTACAAACTAAAGGCAGTGATCAAGTCTTTTGTCCTTTATGATTTTGTATGGAAAATATATTTTCCATATGTTTTAATCATATTTATTGAGTTAGATTTTTTATTTAAATAAAACTGATTAACTACAGAACTTTTGCGAAACAGTCCGCTCATTAAAAAATGTAATATATAGCAAATATTAATACAATGCCTTTTAAAACGGCAATACAAAACATTTTCAAGTTGGTCTTGATAATAAATGGAAACTGTCGCTGGATTAGTAGAAGAATATAGATTAAAAGTGTTATCCAGATGATTTACATCCTTTGTAACCAAACTTATATTGCCTTAGCTTATAATTTATTTAATCAAGTCTCTATTTTCTGCGTTCTTTTTTCACAATTAAGCAACTAATTTATCCTGCCTGTCTCTTTCTGCTTTAGAATCATCAGTAGCAATAACATCAATAGAAAACGTTTTTCGTGAATAATAAAGCATTGGCAATTGCTCCCTGTATTATTACTACTGCTCATGCCATTTATAGAAATTACATTTTGCCTAGTGTCACTAGCTTCTAAACTTAGATCAAAACAATTATAAATTATTTTACTCAAACTGAAGAATAGCATATAGCCGCCTTCTAGATATTACGCATTTGAATCCTTTATTACAATTTATTTATTTATAGGTCTTGGTGAAACAAGATTTTAACTTATTAATTGCCAATACACTGGACAACAAATTTTTACAAAAGTCATGTTACTGAAATAAAATTAGTCAATTCTTATCAATTTTTATGTGCTGAACACGAATATGACAGTCAAATTGCAAAATTGGCTCTAGTTTTTTTGTAATCTGCAAGAAATTAATGTTTACATAATGAAATGCATTCCAATAGTAAAAGGTCAACTGTAATAGCCTACCTATAAAAAATCAAGTCATTGACTACATCTTAGATTTCTTCGCCTGTCTCTTGTACAGCTGTTCGGGAGCATCTCTGAGGAGTGTCCAGCAGTAGTCAGCCAGCATTGTAGTGGACCATTTTCCCTGGTATCTTTGTTCCATTGTTGCGATATCTTGATGAAAACGTTCGCCGTGTTCATCACTAACAATACCACAGTTGCTAGGAAAGAAATCCAAATGGGAATGAAGGAAGTGAATCTTTAGAGACATATTGCAGCCAAGTTTCTTATACTTCATCAACATGTCTTCTACTAGTTCCTTATAGTTTTCTGCCCTAACATTTCCGAGGAAGTTTGTAGAAACTAGGCGAAAAGCATTCCATGCTTGTTTCGCGTCACCTTCCAGCAAGTTGTTGAACCGGTCATCTTTGAAAAGCTCTCGAATCTGAGGACCCACAAAAACTCCCTCTTTAATCTTTGCTTCGCTGAGTCGAGGGAATTTTTCATGCAGGTATCGGAATGCTGGCAAAGTCCGGTCAATGGCTTTCACGAAGTTCTTCATCAAACCTAGTTTGATGTGAAGGGGTGGTAGCAAGATTTTCTGAGCCTCAACCAGAGCTGGCTGTTGGATATTCTTCTCTCCAATGGCTACATTCTGCCTGTGAGTCCATTCCTTCCTCATGTAGTGCATTTCCCTTGCTCGGCTATCCCACTCGCATAAGAAACACATGTATTTTGTATATCCTTGCTGCAGTCCCATTAAAAGGGCAACTACCTTCAAATCACCACAGAGGTGCCAGCTGTACTTGTTATACTCAATGGAATTCAGTAGCTGCCTTAAGTTATCGTATGTCTCTTTCATGTGGACAGCATACGCTACTGGAATAGATGGAAGAATGTTTCCATTGTGCAAAAGCACAGCCTTGAGACTCAGTTTCGAAGAGTCCACAAATAGTCTCCATTCTTGTGGGTCATGAGTGATTTTTAAAGCATTCATGAGGCCCTCAATATCGGAACAGAATATCAGATTACTTTCCTTTCTGAAGAAAGGCTCCAATTGCTGGTGGCGCTTTCGATATGCAGTAATTGTGACATCTTCTTCTAGAAGATTCCATTGTTGGAGTCTTGATCCTAGCAATTCTGCCTTGTTCTTTGATAAGTCCAAATCACGAATCAGGTCATTTAGTTCTTCCTGTGTTATTCTGTGTGGGGTTGATGATGCACCACAGTGAAAATCTGGATCACTGCATGCTGATGGACCAGGAGAAGAACAGGTCGACTCACCTTTGTCTTCGTCAGATGAATCAAGAGAATATTCTGCTGGAGGTTCTGGAATAGGAAGTCCCTCACCATGTGGAACTGGTCTCAATGCAGACGGAATGTTTGGGTAGACTATTCTCGACTTCTTTCGCTTCGTTATTCCGCCGGAAAGAGGAGGAACCAAGCAGAAGTAACAGTCATTTAGGTGGTTGCTTGGCTCTCTCCACACCATTGGGACTGCAAACGGCATTGATGACCTTTTGCAATTCAACCACTGTGAAAGCTGTGTTGTACATGTAGCACAGCATATATGCGGAGCCCAAGGCTTGTCTTGGTCACCAACCTTGCATCCGAAGTAAAGATGATATGCCTTCTTCACTTGAGAATTGATACTTTTCTTCTGGTTGGCAAATGTCACTTCCCCACAAATATAGCAAAAATTGTCCGCGGTATTAACACACTTTCGAGGCATTACTGTTCTTTATTGTACGTAAATGGATAAAATAATAAGTTTTATGTAACAGTAGCTTGAACTGTCTCGCACAACGTCTAAAATATTTTAAATGCTGAACCTATCTGATTGGGCTTTATATAGTACACTGCTTACGTCAGCTTCAGCAGCCGCCTGGCATTAGTATAATAGGCCTACACATGTATAGTACACTGCTGACGTCAACTTACTTCAGCAGCCGCATGGCATTAGTATTGCATTGCATCAGAAAATGATGCAATCAGCTGTGGATGATGTGAGCATGATGGTATTATGCAATGTTACATCATTATTCCGGATGTTGCTGCAGTCCTACTGGAGAAATTTACACAGTGAAACATAGAAAATGAGGTATATGAATATCTTCAAAACGAGAGCCAATACAAATTTTTCACGGTTATATTCGTGTTCGGCACACCAAAATACTACAGATTAGGGCCTTTTCAAGTCAGTAATGATTTCACTGTTGACCAGTGTAACCCATAATAAAATCAAACTATTGTGACTTGTTGAAGCCTACGTTGAAACAATTTGAATATGAACAGGTTTTTGTAATATTTTAATAACACTCGTTAGATACACAAGTATTTACAAGATTTTATGTTCTCTGTAACTCGTAATTCACAAACTCCGAAGGTCTCTTAGTCTTTCTGGTCTAATCTCAGGATTATATTATCTTCGGGCCTTAACTATTAATCATTTCGTGTGTGGTTTTACCTATTTCGGTCACAGGATGATTAATATCTGTTAATTCATTATCAGTCTCTTGTCTCCATGATTTAAGATCTTCCAAAATATTACCCTCCACGTTTTTAGTATCTGATCCTCGATACATCTTCGTACAAACTATCTGGTAGTTACAGCGTTAATTAAGTCGGTGTTTCCAAATTCCTAATCGAGCTGTTATTGATGTTTCGCTCACTGATTATTTAGGTTTAAAGATGCTTTAATTTATCATATTTCTCTGAGTAACTAAACGCTAAATTGCTGGACCCCATCAGGAAATTAACTGATCATTAATTATAATTATGTCTCTTTTTTTAAAAGTTCATAAGGAAAAAGGCAAACCTTCCAGTGCTTATTTTTCATGATAATACATTTATAGCCTGTCACAAACAACACGATTTAATCTCAAATAATACAATTCCTTTAAGAATCTTCAAACCGAAAAATACAATATTATTTCCTTATTTATCATATTTTTTTATTCTTTTATTCTATAATATTTGAAATGGCAAGTGTCATCAGTTAATTTTCGGTACAACTTCTTCGTTTCTGTTTACTTCAGAATATAAACAATAACATTTATTGTTTACCATCAATATAATATAAAGTTTTAAATCACCTTACAATTTAGATGATCAAACTTTAATATAAATCTTACCCCTTTATGTTATAACGTCGTATTCTTCAGTGCTTGCTATGATCTGTATTGGGGAAAGCTTTACGGAGAATACTAAAATCGAGACGTGGAGAAGTTAATTTTTAAGTTTGGTATATTTACCCCTTCATTTATGGAATACCCATGTTATACTTTTTTTTGAAACAACAAGCACAATACCTTTTGGTGTATAAATGAAATTAAAAAAAATAACATTTATATAAGTGGTTAATTATATGATGTGTCTACCATTTTAATATAGTTATCAACATTTATTAATTTCGTCAATAGCAAAAGTCTCTTTCCTATATCCAGGCTTATTTTAGTCAATACTTCTTATTTTCGATTGAATTTTATCATTTATTCTACTTACTAATCATTTACCTTTTAATCAGGTTCATCAATACTTATTTCTGCCATACCCTTATTATTAAGAATTTATTTATCTATATTATACTGTATTATCTGTTTAATGTGTATTGCTTAAATCTCAACTATTTACAAGTAATATTCTTTTCAAGCATGTAATCGCATTAACCTTATTGTTAAGTTCAATGTATTTATCTTGACTTCTTAAAATCTATTCTTCCAGCGAAGTTGTGAAAGGCGTTTTCTGGCAGCTATTGGCCTATCTGTAAATTTTTCGCATTATGTTTAAAGTCTCCAGCTAGCATTCTTATCTTTCTTCTTACCTCTTGCTAGTTTCTGCAGTTGTTGAAGTCGTGTTTATAATTTTTCATAGACTTCTGACCTCCCTCTACCTCATCCATATTTCAGCATTTATCCTTTGTTCAACTCGATGAAATAATTGCTGTGTTTTCGATGTGGCATATACTTGAATCCGCTTACACAGTTTAAACAGCTTCTAAGAGAGTGCATAAATTAATTACTCTCCATCTACTTAGATCATGGGCATCGGAAATATATTTCTTTCTATGCTCTACGTTTCTGAAGTTCTGAGTGTTTAATAAATGTTTCGCTAATATAATCTGATCCAGAAGATGCAAATTTATTATCAACTTTGTGCCAGTTTTTGTTTATCCTCAGCGTGAATTCGTATTTGTACAATTTTGTATGACTGTATCCGATTTTATACAGGATCTGTTAAATTTGTAAGACATTGCTTATGTTTAGTGATTGATTTAGCGCCTGATCATTGTCGTCCTTATCAATGAATTTAGCACTGAAATTACTAAGACCTCTAATAATATGTTTGTCATTCATTTAACATGAATCAAAAACGTTTTCCCAGAACTTCTAGATTTGCCAATGAAACTTTGGCTGTGTTATTCTGAAGATACTGTATATGCATTTGTCATATCAAAAAATGTACCACGTGCTGGTCATCATCTTTGGTTTTGAATGTCTTTAAAGTATTTTTGTGCTTGAATGCATTGTGTCGTATTAAATGAAACCGCCGCAAGAATACATTATAAAAGGCAAGCGCATGGAGTTTAGTAGGAGTCGTTACATTTATTCTTTAGCTTAATATATTAATGAAAATGTGTAAAGTTTAAAGCTCAAAAAGTGCACAAGCTGAATCTGATTCGGTAGTTGTATTTATTTTTCGTATGCGTGCATTATCACATAATCTAGTAATATGCAGCACTTCTGGAAATTGATTAGCTTTATCTTACTTTTTGGATGATAAATTAATAGTCCCCGCAAGTGTTTTTTTTTTGTTGTTGTTGTTTTTGGTTTTGTTTTGTTGGTTGATTGTTTTTGTTTTTCTTTGTTTTAAATATGTAGCACACCCTTTTATTGCACACCTACACCAACTATCATAAAATAAATGTTGTACCCTATTTTAAAACATTTTTAACCCTGAGAAGCAATCCTACGAAACATTCCCAACTCTTTCTTCTCGGTAGCTATAATTTTGTTGGGTTTCTTTTGTTCTTAAATTGCATGCTTTGGAGGTTTTTAAATTATTGTGAAAGTTTTTCAGGTTGTTCACCAACTTTAACTTTCAAGGATCCTTTATCTTTTGTGAAGTTACATTCTCTGGTGACTTCGGAACCTTTGTAGTTTCTTCAATTTCGCTTTCAAGAAATTGTTCGCTTCCTTCTATTATTTTGTAACGATATTCTATTTTTATTAAATAGTTTTCCAGGTAATGTAATTACATGCCAGCTTTCTGAAACATTCTTTGATTTTTACTCACCTTCATGAAATTATATGTCTGAATTGATATATGTATGACCTCAATATCTTAACATATTTGTTGAATTTATTAGAATAAAACTGCACGCAGTAGTTATGTATATATATCTACATAATTTGTTATTTATATTCATGTACATGTGTAATTAAGTATATACATTAATAAAGCATAACAATTTAAAGATGTAAGTACTGTGGACCAGTAAAGTACTAACTGTCTCATACTTTCTGTAGTCATTTTAGCATTTTGTGACACTAGCAGAAAGAAAATGGTTCTTTAAAATCATAACAGAATGCAAATATTATCAAATGAATGAAGAAAATTAGTACTGAGTGAAATGTTTCAAATAAAAACTAAATGTTGAATCTTATGATACAGTCCATATCTTTTGGTATATATATATATATATATATATATATATATATATATATATATATATATATATATATATATATATATATATATATATATATATATGACATTTTAATTATAAGCATTTTACATTTTACTCCCCGCGTTTCCCAATCCTTGATAATGTAACGAAATTTAAATTCTCTATTGGGCTTAAACAAATAAAAATATTTATACTAGTATAAATATATATATAATTTTTCATCAGTATATGCTATTATTTACACCTTTTTTTATCTTAATTTAAGGTTTTTCTTTTAAACTAAAACATTGAAAAGTTTCGTATTCAAACAAATGTATTTAGAATTCAAACTTCATTATACACGTGCAGGATCTAAATATGTTCCACCTAACTGATCATGATATCCAGCTTGTGGTTTTGGTTTCGTGGCAACAAAGACTTTTTATGCATAAGATATATAACAGAGGCATTATGATGCTTTTTGTTTTTATTGCCGTGTTTCAACAGCATTCGTTGGTACGAGTTCCTGATGAGCAGGTTTTGCAAAACAATCTAAATATTAAAATATTAAATACGCTCTCCTTCTTCCTGTAAAAAACTGATTCAAAAAAGATCTATAACCAAGCAGTCATGAAGTTCCGTCCGTTGATTTAAGATACGAACAAAACCATGTTAATATTTTTTTTGCTGTTCTATGTTCATGTTATTTTAATTCATAATTTTATAAAATAAATTCAAGCACTTTTTGCAAAAGAATTTGTGATATTTATGTTTGCTGACTTGCGTTGAAATAAGTACTGAAAATCCGTGTATGTTTATTTCCCGATTTGTTTATTGGTCTAAAAAGTTTTTAAACTGGTCCAAATGTTTTCATATTTTGACTAATTGTTGAGCGTTAATTAAAACATTGTTTATATTTATCAAGGTCAAATTTGAGTTGTCTGTGCGATTTATCTCTAGGAAGGTTTTATAATGATTATCCACAGAAAAACACATATCGGTTTTATTTTATTGGCTTTATATTATATATTAAGATAGACTTTTTAATTATTTATTCAATATTGTAAACCTTTGTATGATGTTTCAGTTACTGACCCACATTTATAAGCATGAAACGTTAAAAATATTGTTCATCAAAAAGAGTGAAGGAAAGAGCACAACTCAACTCCTCCCAAAAATAAATACAGTGGGTGTGTGTAACTTTGTTTCTTGATGAAGTTTGAATCTAATATAGAAAACAATTCTTCAATTTTGTTTTCAATTTAATTGTTGTTCAATATTTCTTTTTTGTTTTTTTACGATGCGAAAGTGTATAAAATTTATATTATATTCCACCAATATCTGTTTCTGTTCTTACTATTTGAATTCAAAGATCTCGCTGAACTTCAACAAAACCTAAATGCCTAATTTCTTTCCTATTTGTTTTGAATACCACGTACCAACGTCTGTAAAGAAAATAAAAAAAATTAATAGTTTTTCTCCAGCTTCAAATTGGTATTAATTTAATATTTGAAAAGGAGTATTCAAATTTTGTTGAAATTTTGTGCTGTTTGTTTCAGAATTCTTGTTATGGTTTTGTTTAATTTCTAGCTAGAAAGTTAAGGATAAGAGTCTGCAATTTCTTCCTTTCCAATTTTTGTATTAATTTTTTTCGTTCGAAATTTCTGACACATTTTTACATTTTTAGCTACTTTTGTCAAAGATTTTGCCAATTATAAAGCTGGCACAAAATCTTTTCTTATCAGAAGCCATAAAGCATCATTTTATACCATTTCTGCTTTCACATGTATTGTTTGGCTGTTTTGTCTGATTTTCTGACCTCCTCCAAAATGACATATTTGAAATATAATTATATTTGCAAAGTGATTACATGGTGTGTACTGAGTATTTAGAGTTTTCATTACGACAATGGACTTTTTTTTATAACACGCATATCCAAGGTTCAAAATTAGGATTTTTTTCGTTAATCCGCCAGATCACGATAATAACTTGTTTACCGGCCCACATAAATTTCACTGATCATGCTAAGTTAATCATAAACCAAGTCAGTTTAAAATTCAATATTTACATTTTGTTAATGTAAGCTCAAAACAAAAACAAATTCATTTCACCAAAAAGAAGAAGTTAATGTTCTTGTTCAATATTCTCTAGAACGCTCTTGTTCAAAGATGTCATAATTTGCGTTCCTTATGAGGAATCAACTTTCTGGTTTGATTACAAGCATATCTCTCCTATTATGTGCAGTTGGTTTGCATTGTGTGATCCCAGGGACTATTTGTAATGTTTTATGCCCATCAACGAATGAAGCATTCAGAGCACTTTCATATTTGTGAGAGTATGCAGAGCAGAAAATGTACATCATCAAAGTCTTGTTGGGGTTCTACCTACGTAATTATAGTTCAATTTACCATTATTTTGGAACTTTCTTAGTTTCTCTCTTGATTATATCTATAGTCTGTTCTCTCTTGCCATCATCTAATTTTTACACCTTGCAAATACTTCTACATGTTGACAATTGTCAGGGCACACAGTATGTAATGTTTATTAATACACAGTATTCTGTAAATTGTTTGGATTATTCGTCTAGTTGGTGAATGCAGCTCTTACCAAATGGTCAATAGTGACCTGAGACCCTATACAGTTTGTTATCATCTATAATGAGACCAGTGGTTGAAGCACGTTATCAGGCCAGTTCGATGTGCGCGAAGACTACTTTAAAAAAAAAAGTTAATTTTATTTACCTGAATAGAGGATGAGTGATTTAAACTTTGAATTTGCGACGCGAGGATTTATTGTATATTGTCAGTTGCAGGATGGTGGTAGTCATTTAATTAGCATAACGCACAGGTCAATTAATCATGCCGATTCTCAATGACTTCTTAAGTTCTTAATTGTAATAATATGGGCCGTGGATGATTTCACTCCAAAAATAGGACGAGGTCCTTTTCTTCCTGCCTGTTTTATGTTTTGGCATTATCATGCATCGAATACTAAGACAGCCGAATAGGATTATCTAGATTTAGATCTATTTTCTTCCTTGATTGCTTTAATTTGTAACATATCCATATCTGGATAGTATTATTTATTATATCCATTAATAATATTTAGTAATATATATAGCAATGGTCCTGTTTTATTTTCAGTAAAATGCTTCCGCATCCTAGTCTTAAGCGTTCGATTTAATCTTTGCACTACAGACGCTTTTTTTGTCTAAGTGAGTTGAAAAGAATTTATTATTTTATTTATTTTATATTTCTTGCCTTTTATAAAATTCATTTTCTTCATCTAACTGTATTTTGGTCTGATTTTATGTCTGGAAATGTTTACGCTAAGGCATAACTTATTCTGATTAATTTTTCTTTTTTCGTCTTGATTTTTTTCATTTTACTTTCTTAGCAAGCCATATATAGAGAATATGGATATCACTGTTAAAGCATGTCATGAAATCGGGATGCATATTAAAAAATAACCTATGTAGAAGAATATTGACGTTGAAAGCTTTAACAATAAACATTAAATTTGTGAATGTCAGCACTGTCGTGGGAGCAAAGTTGATAATCACGTCTCAACATTCACAGACAAGACAATGGGCATAGACTGCATGCTGTACCAAGAAAATGAAGCTCATATACTTGATCATATCCTAGTAAAAGTTTGTTCAGCTCAATACATGTCCAGTAAAACATATTCCATCCTATTACCTTTTAGGATATTGGTAAATAACATCGTTTTGTGACAGATAGAAGGGAAAAATCTGAATATTTTAAATAAATAATACACCGTTAGTTGTGTTTTTAAAAACAGTTAATAAATATTACATGCATTGGCACACTAATTACATGAAACAATTACTTATAGCTAACAACCTATTGTTGTTTTTCTTCTGAATAGTAAAATCGAAACTCTGAAATTATTTAATAGCAGAAACGTGATCGAAAATACCAGATCTTTGTGAATGTTGATTAATTTTGAAACTAGTAAACATTCTGCTATACAGACATGTACACACAGTCCCAAAATGTCAAGAAGACCAAGGCCAACCCGTTTGACACATTGATAGCAATACAGGGCAATTTGGCAACGAAGATGCTTGACATGAAGTGCTGACAATACTGAAAAATTACGAAATTTTAAAGCATAAAGTAATATTGGACATACCTTGCATCCCAGACTAGGAACTTTGCCATAGTTAGCCTTCAAATCGTCGATGTCTTTTTTGTACAAGTCATAACCGCCATTAGACGAATAGCGACCACATTCAATCTTCTGCTGAATTTCTGCATGCAGTTGTTTCAGCTCTTGTTGCGATTTTTGCATAGATGTCTCTTCATCCCTACTTATGATATTTTCATACTCGGACATTATCCGTTCCTTAACGAAAAAAGTAAGCAAATGAAGATTATTGTTTTAAAAATAGGTACATATAGAAAGCACCACCAACAACTATAATTTCATTAATAAAACACTCGATAAATTTCTCCGCCGGCTCGCAAGCAAGGTTTGCATTCATATTTTTGGTCGCTGGAAGGTAGTGTGGGTAATACAAGCTCTAAAATTATAAAAAAATTATATCAAAATTCAGTATCAATCATTAATAACCGATTGCAATTATGTGCCCGAAATTCGGGAATTTATATTTTACTTTTACTTTTATTGGCCGACAAAAGGATATTATTTGGACTACATGCAAGGAATCTATATTAAATAACTGCCATTTACTATATCTTGAACCTTTTTAATAAATGTATTTATCCACAAATAATCTATGCAACACACACATATTATATCATCATCATCATTTAAAAAGTATGCTAATCGATCTCGAAAACTCTAGACTAGTTTTTCTGAATTGCATCATCGTTATATTATATTATATTATATTATATTATATTATATATATATATATATATATATATATATATATATATATATATATATATATATATATATATATATATATATATATATATATATATATATATATATATATATATATGCTTAATTAAAAAGAAACGGGGCTTGTCGAGTTTCCTTTTAAAGAAAATGTATTCAACTATTGGTATATCATTGATACATATATTTTTTTATATCGCATATAAGTTACAAGTACACATCTTTGTTCTTTGAACGGAGTTAAGATATGCTCCGGGCAACTGACTATTGACCATATAAATGAACTCCTCACATCCCTGCGAGTGTGTCCGCTACAAAATGTAGTTTTACGCCTTTTCTTGGTCACAATCACATACGCAAATTGATAAGTTGGTTGTTTTCTTTCGAGTTTCTATTTTTATTCAAATTGATCAAATTAATTTAAGACACACTTATGATTTAAACATGAAGGATTGTTTACATGAAGAAAGCAGTGCACTATAAATACAGTTTCCTTCGTGCATAATCTGCCTGAACTCAGGTATTCACGCACTGGCCTATGGAAATTAGTGTTAAATAAAAACTAAGTGAAATGACGAACCAACAAGAGGAAATTAAAAGAATTTAATATATTTACAATTGATGAAAGTCATTATTCAGCGTTAATTAACATTTCTAAAGACTATAGAATTCTCTTTCTCTCTCCCTCTCTCTGGATTATCGCAGCAAGATAAGGGCAAATATCTATGAAAATACGAGCGTTGGGTATTTTCGCTGGTGTCATACGACGATGTCTCTTGAACTATGAATGATTGTAAAGTCAAACTCCAAATGAAGAGAGAAAGACGAAAAAAGTCAATAAGGTCAAACTGTTTTTATTCTTCTTAAAACTTTGTTTAGCCGTTGGGATACTTATGTGTGGCCGATTCTCCTCTGCTGTTATAATTAGATCATTATTATATCAATAATAACACCGGGTCCGGGATCTTATTCATCTAGATCAGCTAGAGAAAGTATAGAACCAATCAAAAAGTCTTTGCCTCTTCGTGAGTCTTTTACAAAACAAACTTCAGGAACGTCAAGAATCACAAGTTGAATATGCAGAGGGTACAGAAAAATTATTCAAACCTATTACGAAGGTTGCTGAAAGAGTTGAAGAAGCTAATGAAGGTATTCTACCTTCAGTAAAACAGATTGCTAAGCATACTAAAAATGAACAAAAAGAACTAAACAAACAAGGGCTATTTTGGAAAATCTTCCAACTGATATAACCTCTTCTCAGCCTCCTCCTGTTGATGAAGGTGGTGCCAAAGATGGAGAACCACAAACAAAAGGAAAGATTAAATTATTTGATACATTTCAAGAAGACATTGTTGGTATAGTAAGAAAAATGAAAAAGAACTAACAAACAAGAGAATTAGCTGAATTTGCTATTGCGTGTTTTGATAATAGAAATAATAGAAATAATTTTTTAAAAGCCTGAACATGCTGATAAACCGGTTTCAAGAGACACTTGGATAAATTGGATATTTCGATTATCGTAACGAAGTAAGCAAGGTAGAGAGGATGATATTGATGTCATTGCATATAGAGATAAAATAAGACAAATAGTATTACTTAAACAAAAATTAAAAGGACAACCACTTATACCTGGTTTTAGTCTTCAAGATAAATTTACGAAAAGTGGTTTTACAAAAATCACAAATGCAGATCCGGAAGAAGTGTATGATATTGTTAAAAAATTAGAGAAGTAGGGGTAACTATTTGAGATAAAAAAATGTTGATTTTTTTTCTTCAGAAGATGACTGGGAGAGAAACGTGTATCTCATCTTTGCTAAGCAAAAGTTTCTCAAGGCTTACGATTCTGATTTTCAAGAAGTTTAAAGAAAAGTGCGAAAAATGAAATAACAAGGAGTTATAACTAAATATCAACCGCCGCTGGAATGGCAATAAAGAAAGCAACATGACAGGGATATAAAAAAGAAGGGGTCTAAAATTACCTGGAACCCCTTATCGGTAGAGAAAAGGTTTAAAACTTCCAGGAACACTTCGTTAATACTTTCAATGTCAAACTTTGATTTACCTGATGCTGCTAAAAAAATTAAATATAAAAAAATTCAGAGGTGTTTTTATGCGTGACCAATTATCAAAACAACCAAACAATTTTGAAACTGGTATTATTAATCTTGATGATATTTCAGGGCCTGGTACTCATTGGGTGGCATACGCAATTGATCCACGTGGAATCGTTTATTTCGATTCGCATAGGTTGACTCCACCAGTTGAAATTTTAAATTATATAAACACAATAAAAACTCCAGTATAGTATTCAAGATTACCAACACAAACACTAACTGATCCACCGATATGTGGTCGTGAATTAATTGATGTACTTGACGCTATATCAAAATCTTCAAATGCAAGTCATAAAGTCGTGCATAATTATACAAGTAACCGCGTCGTTTAAAACAGATCTTAAAGCATAATGGTTGATATTTACGGAAAATCTTCTCTTAGTGCTACCACTAAGGGAAGAAAAAAATGATGACATTGATTTGTCAAATTACGCGACTAAATATGAACTTGCCGATATTATGAACCTCTCAGGAGTTGACCTAGATGAAGTTATTATTTTTCAGGATAAATACGGTGTTTTAAAGACGAGCAACATCAAATGGAATGATATAGTAAGTATAGTTCTCGGTGCTAATGAGGATAACAGAGACTCAAGGATATCAGTCGGAACTATTAGAAATAAAATTACAAAAAGTGTTGCTAATCGTTCGAAGAACACCGGTAATACAATGACAGGCGAACTCAGCATGAACGGGAACAAAATAGTTGTTTTAAGAGATCCAACATCTGATGAAGATGTTGCAACAAAACATAGGTTGACACAGTAGATACTAAATTATCCACGCTACGAGCTGGGTATGATTCTCACGTAAGCGAGTGTACAAGACTTCGTAGAAACGGTGAAAAACTTAACGAAATTGCAGATGCTTTCTTTGGCACCCCGTTGACTGTTAACGTTAGAATCGTTGATATTAACACAAAACTTGGCGATATTAAAACGGCTATATCAGATATTGAAAAAATTAGAAAAAGACCAGAAGATGTTATAAGTGGAATTACTGATATCGATAAACAAATTAATCTGATTAAAATTCCACACAAACAAATTAACAGCATGCTATATACAGTAGCGAACAGCGTGATATATACAGTAGCGTCTGACCAAGTATTATGGTCAGTAATCAATAA
Source organism: Sinohyriopsis cumingii (assembly GCA_028554795.2). NCBI lineage: Eukaryota > Metazoa > Mollusca > Bivalvia > Unionida > Unionidae > Sinohyriopsis > Sinohyriopsis cumingii. The sequence continues at coordinate 71,681,745 of CM068829.1, read as the reverse complement.
AACCATTAAATATCGCTCTGAGGTTTTCGGTATATACAGGCGCTCAGTGTTGGGTGCTGTAACATTTATAATATCTAGCACAATTTCACGGCGTTATTCGTCAAGTGGATCCATGTTAGCGATGTTAGATCAAAACGACGAAAAATAACTCGGCTTGATTTATTATTGGAAGGTTAATACTAAATTCTGGATTAGTTGAGCTTACCGTTATCATTGTTGTTCTAGACGGAGTCATATTCGTTACGATTTGTTGTAGTAGTTGCTTGGTGATGTAAGTGGAGTTGACATTGTTATTTAAATCCTGATTTTCTAAACCTTCCAACTGAAATTTCAGTGGAAGAAATTTCACTAGCGCAATTACAAGTATATTAAAGTTGGCCAAATATCAGATCAAAATCATTTAGTAGATTACAGGCGAATAATTCACTAGTATTTGCAAATAAATATAAAGCTGATGGAACACCATACTGGAATGTTGTTTATATTCCTAAAGGAAGTTATCAAATCGAACAAATCAATGATGAATTTCAACGCTGACTAAAAGCTATAACCAGAAAAGAAGCGAAAATAGATATTTCGGTTCACGAACCGACGTTATCATTTGCGATATAAATACATTCTCCAGATTACATTGTAGATATTTATCAATTGTCAATCAGATCTATTTTAGGTTGGCCTGAAATTCCGTTAGGGTATGAAAGACTGCCATAACATCAACGAGATTATTTCTCTATTAACGAAATTTTTTTATTGAACGAACCACAATATCGAGATGGACATCCATGGCGTCATTATGTAGATGATCGTATTAAATTTCCTGATGGTAGATTATTTCCTAAAACACCGTTTTCAATAATTTATTTTTATATGAAGACTTCCGATCATATTGTTTATGAAAAAGATTTCAGATCATTAGCTGATGAAATTAAGACCGAACATACAATTACATTCACGACATTAACGCAATTATTTAAAAATTATATTCTGGAGTATCCTGATAACGATTTAAGAAAGAAAATTACTGAAACGATACAACATTTAAATCAAATTGTATCAGATATTGAGTTTGCTAATCGAGTTGTTATTGAATTAGCAAATGTTTGTACTTATGATATATGAAATAAAAAATAACAAATATCAGACAACTATAGAATAACTGAAGCAGAATTACTAAACTGTATTCTTCCCGGATTTGAAACTGACAAACTAAAAATAGTAGTCAACGATCTTATCAACGAAATCTTTCCTAAAATCGTTGAATCATGGAGAACAATATCGCCATTAGCATCTCTTCTAAGACACAAGAATAATCCGTATGGTGAAGGTCGTCATATTTCACCAGGAATTGTTAATATAACATCAATGATTGCAGTTAATCTTGTATGTGACGTAATTGATGGTAGCTTTGAAATAGATCTTAAAAAATCAAATCAGGCTAAACAAGGATATATTCTGTATACATTCACTCCGCAAGTACCTCCTGGATATTGGATTGTTCAAGAACATATTCATCCTGTTTATCTACGATGTCATAATCAGTTATTATCAAGAATAAATTTTAAACTTACTGACCAATCCGAACACTTAATTGATTTAAGAAATGAAAATCTGAATATAAATTTATACATAAGATCTTAATTTTTTTTTTTACAATTAATCAAGAGGTATATTATATAATGTACCAACATATAAGAGTTTTCATACACGACAAGGGGGGAAGTACTTAAAAACGCTATCAGAACAATAATGACACAGTCTCCAGTCAACACAGAACAATTTATTGTTGTTTTAATTATTGATGAATACGGCAACGAAGACTTTTTATTAACGCAGGAACAATTAAATCAACTACGACGAGAACATATTTATATGATCACGTGTGATAGAGATCAGATTCTGAATTATGTACATTCCTGCATTAAATTCTATCAACTTTAAAAAAATATTGTCATGTTCTGAATAAAAAATCTGATTTGGTATATTTAAAAATTAAAAAAATATATATTATAACATAATATATTTTAAAAACTGATTCTCAATAGTTTTCATCGCTACTTTCACTTCTTTCGTAAGTGTCAGTGCTTTCATTTTCAATATCTGATATATTTTTTCAGTTGTCTCACGCGTGTATTTATAATCTTTTTTGTTTCGTATGCGTCAGAAAATTTTGATCTAATTTTGTCAATCGCGATAGAAAGCGGTACGAATTTTTCTACTTCTATATATTTCACTGTTGATTAAGATTGTAACATAGTTTTGTTTGTATTTTTAATCAATCGATATTCAGATAATAGTGTATATCCATCCTGAAATTTACGATTTTGTAATGATTTAAAATCAGAAATGATTTTCTCTGCATCAAGTCGAATCTTTATACCGTCTTTTTTAATTTCTTAATTGCATAAATAATAGCATTACTATTTTCAAAATTCATTTTATTATATATATATATATATATTGACCGTTCTAAAGGGACGACATACCATATAATTTTTGTTTTGAGGACGGCACAAATACACATAGAAACATATTTACAGCATTGTATATAAGCCTATATTTACAGCACTGTGTATAAGTATATTTAGAGCTTATATATACTTAATTCTGAAGACTTCAAAGTGACGTCTTTGTAGTGAGAATACCCAAATTGATATTTTTCTAGTCAGCATAACCAAAATGATATTTTTCTGAGAATTTTGTTGTTGTGGGGTTTAAGGCCATTTTTCAGCACAAGATAGGCTATACATGGCGGCCAGTATAAATGGTGGAGGAAGAACCCGAGAAAACCCCGGAAAAAACCACCGACCCACGAGAAGCTACTGGCAAGCTCTCTCACCTACCACATTGGCTGAATCCGAGACTCGAACCGCCGCAGACAGAGGCGAGATGGCAGTGATCCATAACAAAGAGCGCTTTTGACCACTCGGCCACTCGGGACCCTTTACTGAGAATAGCCAAATTGATATTTCTCTAGCGAGAATTGCCAACTTAAGATTTGGCTAGTGAAGAATAATCAACGTGAGGTTTCTCTAATGAGAATGATCAAAGTGACGTTTGTCTCGTGAGAATAACCAAATGGAGATTTGTCTAGGAAGATTTGTTTTAGATATATACAATCTTAATTCTATAATTTAATTCTAAGGACGGCACAAATACATATAAGTTTTGTTTTAAGCACAGAACAACATATATGGGAGTCTTTTCTACGTTGCACACCCCATAATTAACCCAGGGAGAGTGCAAAAGTTTGCCAACCATGTGGTATATGGTGGATTTTCTGTTCAAATCAGGACTGAACCCCGAATTATATATAGAAGAAATATTCGCCACAATCGACAGTTGTCAGTCATGGGATTCGATTGCCAGACCTCGAGTATCAAAGTTTAATGTTTTTGCAATGAGCTTCGGAGACATCTTTCAGATAAATGTTTCAGAAATTATTATAACCTATGCTGGATTGCTACAGAAAGTACTGAGTAAAATTGCAGCGTGAATTTATTTCTGTTTAGAAACTAGCTGTATAAAGTAAATGTGCATATATCTGACAGAAATATACATATTTCTGCCTTGACAAAATCAGGTTTATTTCTGCTTAACAGATCTATTAGATGTACATGTACCGCGTGTTCTTCTACCTTGTAAGTTAGAAAAAATTATCATTCTACTAATCTGAACTATCATACAATTGTTCCTTCACTGATATTAATTATGACACAGATGCTTAATTAAGTTAATTATGATGACAAAATGAATTACAATCTACGTAGAAATATCTACTACAGAATTATCTCTATTGGATTAGTAGAAAAATGGGGGTTTATGACGAAAAATGTACTATATAATTATATCTCCTGGTATAGAATCATCTCTCTTGGAGTAGTAGAAAAAGTTTTTTTTAATACTTTCCATCTACAAACCTTCACGATGACTTTTTTTAGTGCCTCATCGATATAAATCAGTTTGACATGATACATTGACAGTTGTGTCATAATTAATTAGTTACTGAACAATGATAAAAAAATGAAATAAATAATTAGTAAATATAAGCGGGATAACTACTTAATGTTCGATCGGAAGACCATCTTCGATTTCTCCGTAATAACACTCAAATATGAACCTATGGCAGAAATAATGTTTCTTTCCCCAACATAAAATTTGAGATAACTAGTATTAGTGACACTTCCGGCTGTTTTTTTATGTCGACAGTGTCTGATTACATCATCACGATTTTCTTCGAAATTCGTTATCATAGGATGTCTTACAAAGTCTTGGCTTGAGTGTTTAGCAAAGTCTTTTTGCTCCATTTATATATAATATTATTTGTTTAATTGATTATTTGTCTAAATCATTACTTTTAGATTCTTATCAGATATTCCCAGTCTCTTGTAGGGAGATAAATAATGTAACACCGCGACCGTGATTTCCATCTCTTGGTACAGACATTAACATAGATTATTTCTCTCACCCATCACTTTCCGTTCAAATTAAAATAACTCTGCAATTTTGCAATATAGTTAAAAGAGTCAATGCACACGGTATTAATCAGAAACTATTAATACCTCTCTCCTTTTTACACAGTCATCAGGTGTTATACTGTTTTATGGAAATCGGAATAATTATTTAAGAAGAATCTTGCCATAAATGTCGCCCTTACGTGTTGCAAGTATTGCATCAAGAGAGTCTCGAACCATAAGCTATTACGTTAATACGAAAACGTAATGAGGGCGGTGAGGCGACCAGTCGACCAGTTTCAAAGTTATACGCACGAGACAATAGAAACATAAAATCAATTGATACTATTACCGTATTATCGCATTTAATTAATGGATGTCATATGAAAATGACAATTACTTACTAATATATTTTATATGAATACATTTTAACTTTCGTCAGTTCTAATTTCTAAAAGATTCATGGTAGTCAATGGTATGATAAAGTACGCAGCTCTAATGAAGTGTGTAATGACTGAGGATCTGTCTTATTCATGATTTCGTTGGAAATTTATATTTTCTGTTATGGAAAAATATGGCATTTTCTGTTATGGAAATATGGCAAGTGCTACTATTACTTTATGCAATGATATGCTACATGGAAATCTTGTGGAATAGCGTGAATACTGATGACTGAACCACTCCGATTGGTAAGTACACAAGTCTTCATTTGCAATTGCAATGTTTAATTCGTCTGTGGATGAATAGGGGTGCTTGACAAAGTTTGAAGAACGCAGTTCTGACATAACATATTTCTGGTTTTGGCCGTCTTTGAGGTACTCTTGAGAGATTTTGGATTTTTGTAACCAGTGATGCGTATAGCCGGTGTCTCTGGCACAGTGGGAATTCTGTCCCTTAGTTTCTATAGTTCGTACCACACAGAACTACAAATTATTCCTATATGTAACTCAGTAAATTTTCAGGTCAGCGTCAGCAAAAGTAGCTGCCAAATTCGTTTTAAATACTTTATGTGAAACGAATTAGGTACTTTTAGCTACATTTTTGACCTCACCTGAAAATATACTGAGTTACATGTAGGAAACATTCATGATGCTACGTGAAACAAATTATAGCATAATACAAAATTGCTCAATTTCGTGTACGTGTGTGTCTGTTTTACTCGACTTGGTGTTTACTAAAACGAACACAAACTATTTTTTGGAAAAAGTATCATCTCCAGAGAATACATTTACATTACAATAGCATGCAATGAAAAGTAAAAACATTTAAAAATGACAAACAAACAATTAAATTGAAATAAATATTATAAGACCTGTTTTGATCGCTGTTGTAAAAAGGGTTTGTAAAGGACACGAAGCATCATTTGTCTTGTGTATCTGATTTGTTGCACATGTCTGTAATTGCAAATGCTAATTTTAATAGTATTTTATTAATTGAAGGTTATATGTCAAAATCAGCACTAAAGAGACGAACAAATATCTTTTACTTGATCGTTTAAAAATATTTTTTTGAACCCAACTTTTCGCTACTCTAATATAACTGAGATAAGAACCATTCGTGGACATCTTTAAGATTCAAACGGTTATAAGAACCAGCATTATGTATAAACCAATTTGTTTTTTTACTGTAACAAACTAACTTTTATTCTTCATATCTTGCAGTTTTGAGCTAACATATTCATAAAAAGATATTGCAATGCATCCCTGCCGTCTGTAACAAATAACTTTGTTTTGATTTACTAATATGATTACACATTTTAAACTATGTTTATAATTTAAGCTATTGTGTCCAAAAGGCAGTGAAATGATAATGAATTATATAATATGTCATGCACAATTGAACAATACTTGCTTAAACGTAAAAAACCAAAACGATAAAACCCCCAAAGAAGCAAAGCATAACTACCGAAATAGTCCCTTCATGATTTAATAAGTGGTTGTACAAATTATACATGTGTTTAATCTACCAGAAACACTTAATAATGTTGTTTTCTTTTACATGCATGCAATTTCAAACATACGCGTAAAGCATGCGGACTTATACAAATGTAACTTATAAAGTTAAACTATGGTTTGTTTAAGTTGCTTCTCTAAACCGATTTGACACCTATCATTTCCACTCAATTTACAACGAAATTGGACCGTTGGCAACAAAAGGGACCGATTTCATTTTAATCTCTACTAATACTTCCTATATATCAATAATGTGAATGTGCCTTCCTTATGTCATACAATATACATTTCTTAGGCCTATCCCATATCACAGAGTTTTGATTATTTATTTACCTTCCCTTGAATATGAGCACAACTTAATATTTGTACTTGGTGCAATTTTTACATCATTGCTATTTTCTTTACCTCATCTATTCCTACTATATATACTCGATCGATTTGTTTCATTTATTATTGTCAAAATTAAAAGTACATTTTGAAACACGCGATGCTTTTAATAAATTCTAAGCGTTTGAAATTTCTCACCGTCTTTCAGTTTCACTACCGCATACCTTCCCATTCTTATATGTGTATTTTTTCGGGAGGGACTGTCTCTAAAAGGTTGTAATATGCACAGACATATGCAGTATTTGATATACAGTGATGACATATCCTGATGTAACTTAAGTAGAAGATCTTGAAAGTTTTTAAGACTTTCCACTCTCTTTTAACTTATCAGTGACATTATTCTACTACCTTTGAGATTTTGAGTTAAATCTGAAGACTAGTAAGTCATACTGGGGAAACTGATTCTGTTAATTACATTAGGGCGACTGATTCTGTTAATTACATTAGGGCGACTGATTCTGCAAATTATATTAGGGCGACTGATTCTGCAAATTATATTAGGGAAACTAATTCTGTTAAATATATTGGGACAACTGGTTCTTTAAATAAGATTGGTCGACTGATACTGCTAATTAAATTAAGGGAACTGATTCTGCAAATTATGTTAGGGCAAGTGATTATGTTATCATAATAGGATATTTTTGCAAATGGCTTTCGATTGGAAAATTAAACGTTGCATCAGAAAATTTGTTTTAAGAGGCGTAAATTATATCCTTTTTTCCATTTGTCAAGGATGATGTTTTACATAACCAAAGCTATATATTTTATTGACTGAATTATTTGATTTGAAAAGAATTAAAGAAACTTCTACAGAACATGTTGTTTGTTTCCATTAAATAACCGGTATCAGATTTTAGTGCTTACACCTATCGCTATTTTTGAGTCATTTCCTGCGCATCCAACAACGTGATCAAAAGAAAGAGAAGAACATAGTTGCTAAATAACCATGTCATTTCGTCTCCAGCACGTCTATGTTCAGTAATAATAATAATAATACTAATACTAATACTAATAATAATAATATACTTAGTACAGTCCCAAATCTTTAGAGGTTCTAATCGCTTTATAATATTTGATAATATAAAAATATACACAATGACAAGATTATATAAACACCAATGAAAGAAAAAAAGAAAACACGCTGAAAATAATTAATGAAGTAAACAACATTAAGTCTGCACTTGAAGTCGAAATAGGTGAGATCTTTTTTCCTTGTGTCTAAGATCAATTGGCAATTCGTTCCACGTAGCTGGGTACTGTACGCAATAGAACGATGTTCGTATGACGTAACCTTGTTTAGAATAACATGATTAAGAGAGATTAAAAAAAGCTGTTCAATATGAAATAGTTTCTGATAGAGATAGATTTCTCCTTGAAAATCATTATGACGCTAGTGTTAGCTGTGCTCGCATTTGCAGAATCAATTACCCAGACATGATTTGCAGAAGCAGTCGCTCTAAGGTTTAAGAAAACATTTTACAATTGGGACCAAAATAATAGGTTCGTATTATATTAATGAATTTCTAAGGCGCAAAGGAAATAATGTACATAATATCAAAACTAATTACAAATGAAACTTCACATACACGAGTATCTCACATGTTTGAGAGCAGGAAACACCAACTTTTTTGCTCCCCTCAATAACTTTTAGAAAGCTGCGTACATTTTCACATGACTTATTTATTATATTATCTGTTTGATTTATTTATTGTATTTTCCGGTAGAATTTCATAAACAAAATTTAAATTACTAGGACATTTTAAACATTGTCAAATTATCGCAGTTCGTAGTTTACTTTGTGTTATGTGCGTGTGTGAGAGTGTGTGATTTGGATTTTTAGCGTAGCTTTAACAATTTTTCCATCATATCGCTACGATGTCTGCAGCCTGGCAGTTTACAGTGATGTCTAGCACTGGGGCATGACAAAGTAACCATTCTGGGAAATAATGTCACATTTGCCGTTATTCAGGAATAATTGTTATATTCATGTACACCATATATTTCCTTCAAACGATTCAAAGACTTTGAATGTAATTCATTATGCTAGATTTTTTGGCGACATGGTACATATTGAGTGCGTGTGTGAAAGAGATTTGGATTTTTAACGTAGCTTTAACAATTTTTCCGTCATATCGCTACGATGTCTGCAGTCTGGCAGTTTACAGTGATGTCTAGCACTGGGGCATGACGCTGACATGTAGCATGATCTCCCACCCTGACACCAGGCCGACCAGTCCTAACACTAACTATTAATACTGAACACCAGGCCAGGCAGCTGTTAGTGCCATTTTTATAAGTCTTTGGTATGACTCGGCCGGGGATCGAACCCACGACCTCCCGCATCCGATGCGGACGCTCTAACCACTATGCCACTGGAGCGGTTATTGTGCTATGTGCAGTTTCAAGCATGTTTCAAACGTACAAATCACTTACCCATCGGCATTGCATGTGGATGCCACATCATTTAAAAGAGCTTTCTGAAAAAGAAATTTATTTAAAGGTGACGATAACAATCGATGTTCTTTTCTAAAACGTACATTAACCTAAACTATCAAAAGTCAATACAAACTTTTTTTGACCTAATCAAATTATATGCACATTAAGCAAAATTAGAAAACATAATTTAAATTTCTTTAAAGCACCAACATTTACAATTAACGATACTTATTAAGAGAATGAAATGAAATAATTTGCAGTTTCCATATTTCATGTCAATTGCATTAACATATTCATTAAGTTAATTGTTTAATTGCAAAATGCAGTACAGTTTACTTCGGGAGTAAAGTTGAAATGATTGGTCAGCAAATTTGATGGAGTTTTTAGACTGCTATATTTCAAATTATTTCTAGGACCATTGTTTACTGACCACAAGTATTATACGGACCACAAAGATTATAATACTATGGGGCAGTGGCCTCTGCAAGCAACGATGGGTCATCTCCATCATGAAGTTTTACTCGACTCAAAATCTTGCTAGAAAATATTGCGACCATAACTGACTGCAGGCTGCATGTGTCAGTTTGGAGTAAGATTTGTGAAATCCGGAGTAATATTATGACTCAATAGGTTTAGTATAAATATATGACAGAGATAACTAATAACTCTAGAGCAAACAAACTTTCCGCAAATAATCCACACAGTGTAATTGGTATAGCGCTTCCTGGCACAGTTTTGTCACAGTTTAGAGAATTATTTAATTCGTACTCTAGCTTGGTCGATCTGTGAGTGCGATTGCTACGCATGAATGCCAGTATCAATGACACTGTCGCATCACTTTTTTTGGTGATCTATGGTCGTGAAGGTATAGGAGTCATTGCTTACGGACAAGGCGATGGCTGCCGTTAACCCGCAAACCTGGTTTCGAATCTACGTAGAGTAAGACATTTTTTTAAATATCTAACCTCTTTGACAATTATTATTATTAATATATATATATATATATATATATATATATATATATATATATATATATATATATATATATATATATATATATATATATATATATATATATATATATATATATATATATATATATATATATATATATATATATATATATATATATATATATATATATAATTCAACCGCTCCGGTGGCCTAGTGGTTAAAGCGTCCGCCTCAGATGCTGGAGGTCGTGGGTTCGATCCCCGGCCGAGTCATACCAAAGACTTACAAAAACGGTACTAACAGCTGCCTCGCTTGGCGCTCAGCATTAAGAGGTTAGTGTTAGGACTGGTCGGCCCGGTGTCAGGGTAATGTGACTGGGTGGGACACCATGCTACATGTCTGCGGCATGATGTGCTAGACATCACTATAAACTGCCACACTGCAGACATCGTAGCGAAATGACTGACATTTTTTTAAAGCTACGTTAAAAATCCAAATCACATGACATCACATAATTCAATTTTGCACTTTAATTGGTGCATACCTAGGGTATGCCGGTATAGAGATTTAGAAAGTTCATCCGTAGAAATAATATTGTGTTTCACCAGCTATAATCCTATTTTCTTTTATGAATATCAAATTTCTCCCTGACTCTCTCTAATATGTATGCATATTATGAAGGGTCAGTAGTCGTACACTACCACCTACAAATCCACAACTATTTTTAAAAAAGCGATTATCTAAATAATAAACATAATAAACATAATAAACATAATAATAATAATAATAATAATAATAATAATAATAATAAATTGGTAATGTATAATTGCAATAATATAAATATAATTAATGATTCTCTAAGCCTTTCTTTGTTTACCTGAATTATTAGACTACTGAGAGAGGCACCCGTTTCATTCTAAGGCTAAAGGGAATACAGTACCAACCTGCATCGAAATCTGCTATTAGAATTAAGTCATCATCTGGAAATTAAACGCATAGGCAAAATCCTATTTTTGGTAACAGTGCCCTTCACATTGTAGCGTGAATAGACTTCGGAAGAATAAATAAATAGTTAAACTTGAAATCACTATTGGGATTATAATGTTCCTCGATAAAGGATAAACTTATTTCATTCATCCATTTCTTACACATGCAATCTGGCATCATAAGTACCCTGAACACGTGCATTTGATTATATTATTTACTTTTTCATGCAATATCACCTTGAAGCACGATTTACTTGTTTATACTTTCAAACCCCGTACTGTCATTAAAAAAAGTTGAACAAATAAAAACCAGATGGACGTTAAGGCTGAATAGAAGTCTGCAAATATTAGACTCAACGATATTAATTCGAATATTAGTTTAATTATTATCATTCAGAGAAAAATCCATTTTTCATCCAATATTTGGGTGGATTTTATTAGTCTTTTGTCAGAATGTGTATGTGTACCATTATTTACTCTCATATCCTTCCAGACAGGAATATCGACGCTTTGTGTTGTTTTATGTTATTTCTGATTTTCAGACTGATATATCAATGCTTTGTATTATTTTATGCTATTTCTGATTTCACACAAAGTATATTCATCCCATATGTTCATGTCAAAATATACAAAACTTAAAAAATCATTATAAATTTGTTGATATTTAAAGTCAAAAAATGTTTGCATGTCATTAAAATTATTTCAACTGAACGTCCAGCATGTATTATTTAGATTAGTTTCTTTTAACGGAAACATATTTTCTGTATTCTGGGACACTTCTTACTACTAGGTTTCTTCAAAATAGGTTATATCCCATTTTAATCCTTGCACATATCAAACGTAATAAATTTCAAATTAGTGAGTTACTATAGAGGGTAACTATGTACATGAGTTGAGTTTATTTAATATTGGGATTATTATTTTTCGTACTTGTTTAGAATCGAAACACATATTTATAGAAATATTCCGAGCTGATTGAATAAATACCTACACTTTGTCTATGTTCGTATTCCCCGTTCTGACGGTAAAAATTCAAATGCGGTCTGGGAATCGACCACGTATAGATTGCAGAGGATAGAGATATATACAAAGCATAGCAAAACCGATCTTCTTTTCCAAAAATGTTTTAAGATCCAGCAAGGGATCACGTGTGTCAGGGATTGATTAAGTTACATGTAATAAACTGACGACGAACAGTGCGAAACTAGTATCTAGCTAGCCTAAGCATTTTTGAATCTTTAACTAATCTTTTTCAAAGGCAAATACGAAACATAGACAAGGCAAACAAATAAAACAGAAAAACGGTTATGTTTGCGAAACTTTACATGGCTGTTTCTACAAGAATTCAATCTTTATTATGTTTCAGCTAGTTCATTTCAGCTTGTTGCTGATACTGGAAAATATTTGTATTGACCTAGAAATTGTGTATTGGATTTTCTGAAATTTCAATCGGGTACGCCCCGGGTACCCGATCAAAGAGAAATTGTATTAAATGTGAACCTGAACTGCTTTGGTGTAGGTTCGCACATGCCAACGCCAAAGAGAGGTATAAAAGTAATTTATTACTAATATTAGTGGCAGAAAGCGTAATCTGAGCATAAACAGAGCAACCTATATATTACATGCCATTATTACAGAAAACTGTATGAAAAAGGTACATATTTCATTCAACGTACATTTATTTTTGCTACTTATCTGGATCTGCAATTACAATTTTTTTTTTGGTCTTTGAATTGTAGTACGTATTTAAATTTTATTTCGTCAAATATTTCTTAATCAGTACTTACTGTCATTGCTGACGAAAGGTACAGAACTAGTTAATGTCACCATGATCTCAAAACAAGCGTGTTTAAGTCGCGAGAAAAATGGCGCACGAACCATGGACAGGAGTAGTAATAGCAGATACCCTACGGACAATGGGGATATACATTACAGACCCTCCCCTTGGGAATGTTTACGGACAAGATTTTTCAGACCCCCTGGGAACGTTTACGGACAATGGGAATTGAACATGGGGAATATTGGGACTGTATACGGTCAAGGGAAAGAGGGAAAGTGGGGTTGTTGTATAGGGACAATAGGAATGGAACAGGTGAGGTGACGTCACGGTACTGAAGATTGGTCAAAATGTAGCAAGGGACTGACCTCAATCAGACAAAACAGCGGGAAAAAACCTAGAAAACTTTGCGGAGCGGTACTGGCAGGACATAGACGTATATAACACATACAACATACAGAGTCTGACATAGAATGACGAATATCAATCTATAACACAAACAACTATACAACCGACGTAATAAAAATTAGGCAAGAAAGCAAAATCTTTCGAGGCATATGAGTTGCCCTGAAAAGGGCCTTTGGGTTTATGTTAACATCATTCCGTTAACATTGAGGGCATCGCATAGGTCTTATTCTCTTCCTAAAACTTCTTCTGACTTCGTGACCGTTGATGAGGACTCTTTTTCAAACAGCCTTATCTCTCCACATAGATTCTTCTTTTCCAAACGCTCATATCAGTGATCCGGATAATCGTCCATGATGATTTCACATACATGGGTAAGTCCGTGCAGAACAGCATCGACGATACGACGTCAGATGATTATACGTTCGTCAACATCTTGTGACGAGAACAGGTGAAGGGAATGAAATGAACTGCGGTTATTTATTGTGAAAGAGCGGATCGAAACGGATTGAGTTTTTTCACCGATCCTAACACGCGTTACGATAGTCAGTCACAGTGTGGAGTCTGTCCTCCAATCCGAAGAGAGTTGACTGTGACGTCACATTCCCTATATAGGTGCGCTAGCGTCTGTGCGCCATGAATCAATGCGATATAGTTTTTTCAAACATGACGGAAACTAAGAAGACACTAAACTGGGGTGCACCGGCCGTGGAGAAGAGAAGCGATGGTATAGCAGCGGCTACCAAAGTCAACACAGTTCTACTTCCAGAAGAGGTCGATCTAAATTGGGATGTAGTCGATTTAGTTCTTATTCGCAAGAATCTGTTCCAGTAACAGTAGCATTGCCACCGTCTCCTTCTTAACCACACGTCGAGGATTTTAAACAGAGACAGAAAGAAGAATTGGAGAAATTTTTACAACAGCAGAAAGAAGCAGAACAAGCTTTTCTCCTTCAATAGGAACAGCAGAAGAAGAGGCAAGAAGAAGGAAACGACAGGAATATGAAGAAGCAGTAGCAAAAGCAAGGTCTAGGAGAGAAGGAACACAGTAAAAGTCAAACAGTGACGATACTCTTAGACATTTCAGTAGAGTTAATGAGTCTGAAACAAATGTATCAGACTTCTTTAATACGACCGAAGAGGAAAAGACCTTCCCGAGCCAAACAACCCAATGCTGTTACTACGTCTGCGATACCACCACTAGTAATTTCTACCAAATCATCATCGACAGGAGCCAGACCAGACGTAGGTATTGGCCGTGGCATATGATTAAGGCAGTTAAAGCTGATTACGACCCGTTCCTGAGTTTATATATATATATATATATATATATATATATATATATATATATATATATATATATATATATATATATATATATATATAAAACAGAACACCCAAAGGTCCTTTTTTGTGATACCCACTTCTCTCGAAAAGAGATAGTATTCATTTTGCCAATATAAATGAAACTCAAAATCCCTCTTTAGCCCATGATGAACGTGTGTGTGTGTGAGTGTGTGTGAGTGAATGCTTGAGTGTAGGTCCTTATTAAAAAAATCAAAACCAAGAGACGCGTTTTCTGTCTGGTCTATTCTGGTACAAATTGTACAATCCAATTCACAACACAACACAACACAAAACAACACAACGCTTTAAAAGTTCAAAGACTTCTACTGTGTCATCGTTGACTCTCTGTTTTTCAAATTTTTTCACTTTCACAGGTCTTTCCTCCTCTGCTTCCTAACGTTCTCTTTGCCTTCTTTTCGTCTCTTTTGTCTCTTTCTGTACGTGTCTGAGTTCTTCCTTTGGGGAGGGTACCTTTTTCCTGTTCGGAACCCCTCTCTTCCTCTTGCTCCTGTTGTTTCTTAGGGAATTCTGAAAACCAATGTCCTTTCTATTGACAATGTTAATATGAATCTTGACTTTTGACTCTTCTGATACCTGTCTTGATTGTTTAACGATCTGGACACTCTGTAGCCCAATGCCCTTTCTTCTTACAGACAGAACAAGTATCTTGACTTTTACCACGAAATGAGGGGGAGTAGTCCGTCGGCTTGTGTGAAGAAAACGTTCGAATGACACCTCGCAAAGGTCAGATCAGAAGTTCGATCTGTGTGGGCTCTTCCATCGTTCTGGTCGGTTTGAGAGTGAAATGAATACTGGAAGGGAGGACACTGACCCTTTATATATACACACTGGTCTGACATGGATATAAAAGGACCCATGGGCTTTAAAATGTAGTCATTAGACTTTCTGCAGTCAAGTTGAAACGATTGCATCATTTTGTGGAGAAAGGAGAAGAAAGTAAGAGGCAGAAACGTGATTTATTGCCTCGCATAGTAGCTGTAGTATTGGCTCAAGTTCATGCCAGCGATTTTGAAAATGAGATGAAAGGGTCAGAGTCCAGACCCAGAGATACTACACCCAACCAAAGTTCACCGCCATTAACACCTCAAAAATGCTACCACATTCGAGAGAGGCATAAGTGCTCCTCTAGAAAATTTAGAACTACGGCTTATACTTACACGGTGAAGTTTAAAGATGTCAGGTCCGACGTTCCGTTGAAGAAAGCTGAGGGTTTCATAACTCAGGTATGGGATTCTTTGTTCACGACACTGAAACAGCGATGTCAAGCTAAAGAAGACGATACTTGACACTTTCCATTGATCACGACAGTTTGAAGTCTCCCGTTCGGATAGAGTTTAGCAGCCCAGCAGAATTGATACATTCCAAAGTCATCGATAAGATTCAGCACGTGCAACAATCCAACGACAAGTTTCACATCACCGATGGAAAAGCGACACTGTTCACGACCCAAGTATCTCTTCCCCAAGGGACAGGGCACAAAATGGTGTTAATGGTGGACGACTTTCGCAGCACCCAAAAGAGTCTCGTCCGAATTAACAGCCCGCAAGACAAGATGTATTTAGCCCATTCCATCCTTGTAGGACTAACGTATGCCAACAAGGACGACACGGTAGAATAGAAAAGAGCCTGGCAAACTATACAAAATCGAACCGAGCCAAACAACGAAGAAAAGCAGAACTTCGGTTACAGCAAGCAGGGTTATCCAAAGACACGCCCTGTCGCATTCCTGAAATGTAAAAGTTGTCTTGGCTCTATGCTACACGTTGAAAGTACACTCTCAAGAATTGCGTGAATCTTTGTTGTTTCGAGGCAAAGCTTTTAAATACGGAAAACACATTCACATCTATTGTTACAATCAACGTTTCGATGCCATCACCAGTAGCGCCGCATTCTTGGGATGCGGTTATTATTGTAAGAAATGTGACTATGGCTATAACAACACAAGCACTGTGGATCGAAATGCCCAGGATATTTGGCTTTTCAACCTTGTCTGGCCAAAGGACAAGAACGAGTGCATTGCCCTGCTCGTCAGCGCACTTTTGTCAATCCAACCTGTTACCACCAACATCTGAAGACGCAAGGTTCACGGCACAAAATCTTTTGCCAGCTCCTATGATTGTGCCCTACTTGTGGACAAGGCATACGTACCAATATTATCAAGTTACACGTTTGTCGAGGAAAGAAACGATGTAACATTTGTCACCAAATCATGGACTTGGAACACAAATGCAACATTAAAAATTACCAGTCTCAACATGAAGAAGATGACCAGAAGAAAGTCAATTTCATCTTTTTCAATTTCGAATGCATGCTAGGGACCGTTACTCACATTCCTAAGAGGACATCGAACGTTACGGAGATTGGTATCGCCATGTCACGGTGATGGCTCACAATTTCTCTGAATACGATGGACATTTTCTTTTGAGATACTATACGGAACAAAGTACCGAACATCCGAAGGTGACTTTGAACGGATCCAAAATTATGTCCATGAAAGTGGGACAAGTGATGTTTAAAGATTCGATGAATTACTTGGCCATGCATTTGAGTCGAATGCCTAAAACGTTTGGAACGACTTAAATCGCCAACGGTTATTTACCAAACTTTTTCAATGCCGAAGCCAAACAATATGCCTTTCTACCCCACTACTACGACCCGACAACATGCGCACCGAACAATGAGAAGCTTTCTACGCTTGGTATCAGACTCACGCCTCGGACCCCTTCGACTTTCAGGAAAAATTGTTAAAGTATTATAGTTCTGACGGGGACATTTTACGTCGTTGCTGTGGAAAATTTCGAGAAATGTTTATTGAAAACGAAGGGATTGATCCTGTGAAAGAAGCCTGCACCATTACCAAATCGTGTTCCTTAGTATACCGCCAACGATTCATGCCCGAAAACACCATGGCTGCCATCAGCCCTCAAACGACCAAATGTGTCAAACGTCAATATTCGGACAAAACCCTATGATCGCTACATTACTTGTGCGACAAGAAAGACAAATTGATCCAGCATGTCCGCAACGGGTGAGGTGAAAAGACCATCGGACCATATTCGGTGGACGGCTGAGATTTAGAAAAGCCCAAGATCGTGTGCGAGTTTAATGATGCTTATTTCACGGATGTCCCCTTTGTTACCCTCAACGTGACACTAAAAATCAGATTTTGCAACAGACCATGGAAAACTTGTCAGCGGCGCTTGAAGTTAGAACAGCAAGGATACCAAGTGGTGGAAATGTGGGAACACGAGTACGAACACCGTTTGAAAAGAAATCCCGAGTTAAATGCATCGTGGAAAGTTACAAGTTGGTGGAACCTCTGACACCGCGAAACAGTTTGCACGGAGGATGGACAAATGCCACTTGTTTGCTGTACCACACCGACGAAGAGAAAGGAGGAGAAATCAAATAATTGGACAATGTGTTCGTTGTATCATTACGTGTGCAAATATTGTCATTTTCCTACAGGGCACACGCAATTGCTGACGGAAAACATCGACCTCGACAACATTCGCCAAAACGAAGGAATGATCAAGTGCAATGTTTTGCCTTCACAGACTTGTACCATCACGTTTTACCTCACCTAATGTTTCCCTTCTGCCGTACTGGTGCCGAAACGTACAAGCAAGACCAGGATTGTCAGCACACCAGGAAGAACTCGCCTTGACGGGAACGTGGGGCAGGGTGGAATTGTTCAAAGCTCTGGACTTGGGATACCAACTATTAGAAGTGTACGAAATTTACCACTTTCCCAAGAAACAAATATACCACAAGGGTGACCTAACTCAGAAAGGCATTTTCGCAGCCTATGTGTATGTCGTTTTGAACTGAAACAAGAAGCCAAATATAGGAAACACGTAGACGTCCGTCGTGAGGTTTTGATCCTGGTCAGTTACGAAGAAGAACTGGAGTTTTTTGAAGCCGACGAATTTGGAAATATCATCATTGCGGCGTACGTGACAGCCCATGCTTGCTTAAAAGCGGACGAAGTTTTAAAACTGTTATGAGATCGTGTGCTGTACTTTGATACAGAGAGTTGCATCTGCATCGATTGCCTGGGTCACTTTACCCTAAAATCTAAGTAGGCAGTCTAGGAGCCTGGATGGCCGAGTACCCCGACGACAAAATCCTCAGATTTGTTAGTGGCGGTCCAAAAAAGTATGACTACAAATACCAGGACCCACAAGGAAAAGTGCACAACGAGTGTAAAGTGAAAGTATTTACTCTCAATATCGCACCAGTCGAGTTGTGAACTTTGGCGTGCTTAAAGAAGCTTTGCAGTCTGGACAGGATGTAAACTTTAAAGTGACCATCTACGAACCGCACAACAAATTGTCAGTCGGCCTTTAGAAAACGTGTATCAATTCACGTACCAGAAGCGAGTGCGGATTCCCAACCACTTCACATTGCCGTACAGAAACGTCAATATTGGTCAGAATATAAAAAGCGACATCGTCCAAAACCGATAGTTCATTGTAACTGCCAAGACCAAGCGAGAAAGATGAATACTTTTAAACAGATATCATTCAAGTTCGTTGATTCTCAAGTGGAATGCAATGCTGTGCCTTGCAATGAGAGCGATGTCGTACGTTGTGACCTCAGGGATTCAGTACGACATCATGGGGACTTTGCTATGACTACTACTACTACTACTACTACTACTACTACTACTACAGCTACCATGAAAAGTGATGTTGTGCGTGTCAAACCTGACGGATGCGAAAGCTATGCCACTCGTTACAGATCACCTTATCACTTTACTGGTTTTCATTGTCAATGTTATATTACACTTCAAACCATGCAGCTACCACCCTACTGATGCCATGTAACCCTAAGTAATCTCTTGCGGTTTCACTGCACCCTCATCGAAATGAAAATGTGAAAGACGAATATTCGTTCCCTGTGCGTTTCCCTGAATACTTTGAAAGTCGATTTCAAACTTTCAACGGAAAATTGCCTAGATATCTGGGAGGATCTAACCCCGAAGAATTAGCCAGAGCCAGATTTATCTACTTGGTCACAGGGGATAAAATCAAATGCTTGAGTTGCAGCGTGTCACTCACGAGTAGGATCAGAAATATTCGGCTCACCAGGAACATGCTTGATGGTCTTCGCATTGTCACTACCTACCTTTAGTGGGACCATAGTCACTGAAGTGGCATACCATGTCGTTTAAGATACCAGCTTGGCTAGGTATAAAACGTTGGACAACACTAAGACAAGTATTTAAACCCGATTTGAAAAGTAATATTCAAGGATTACCAAACAAACTGCAAGAGAAGATCTACAAGGATGTTTGGCGGGGTCTTGCCAGAGCAAAATCTAAATAGGTGACTGTAGAACTTTTGTGTCGAGAAATTCACAAGAGGAAAGTGAAAAAATTCAACAAATTCGTCCGATTTTTCTGATCAAGTTTGCGT
Source organism: Sinohyriopsis cumingii (assembly GCA_028554795.2). NCBI lineage: Eukaryota > Metazoa > Mollusca > Bivalvia > Unionida > Unionidae > Sinohyriopsis > Sinohyriopsis cumingii. The sequence goes on along the minus strand of CM068829.1, from coordinate 71,661,610 downwards.
TCATCCGATTATTCCGTTTTAGACCGTTTACATTAGAAGATTGCATTGACATTCATGACCGTTGCCCTGAATAGCAGTGGTCAGAAATTGCTCACTATGTCCATTATTTTCGCTCTGGGAGATTTTAGATAAAATAACGACAACTATAAGTGACCCCTAACGTGGGTATAATTACTGACTGTCATGATCATGGATACTTTACAAGAGAACATGCGTGTCTTGACTGTGGAGTTGAGAGAATGCATTTACCGAGAGCTGGTCAAAATGCAAGTGAAACGCAAGGAAAACTGCATCCGTCACGTCACCGAGGTATAAACCACTAGTATCTGAATGCTATGAGAGGACTGATTCAGACGAAAGTGTTCTGGTGATCAGACATTGATACACTGGACGTGGGCGGGAAGGATTGGTTTGTTGTGACTAATTCGTTTTACTACGAGGTAGACATACTGCAACGAATTTCGGGGGAAGAGTTAGAGGGTTGCCAAAATATTTTACACAACGTAAACGTAATTCAAGAGGGAACTTCTGAACGATGTCTTGTGATGTGCATGTTAGTGACGAAACCATTTAGATTCGCCACTGGAGTACGATCATCTCTGTGCAGAAAGTACACTTATTGCCTCCGACAAAAAGAGATACAAAACGAGCTACCATGTCACGACCTTTATCAGTGGTGATACAACTGATTCCATGTAAGGAAATCAATGAGACTATTCAAAGAGTGGAGGAGTACCTACACTTATTAAGAGAACTGTCTCCATTGAATTGGGATCGACGTGTGGTGTGTGTCTTAGCCACTTGCTTTCTGGGATTCCGTTTACCATCCGATTCCTTGTGGACACTTTACGAATAGTACTTGCCACCAAAAAAACATTAAAGTGGTCCTCTTAAATGAGCAAGAGAAACTAATTTTGTTAAAAGACTTGCATTTAAATCTGGATACTGCTCGATCTCTACGGGGAAAAAGAATCATCAGCTTTTAGGTACTGAAAATGTGTACGACGATGATGCGTGTAGCTTGCGACTTACACCCTCACTGGACAGATGTACGTGACTGGAAAAATTGGGGTTCGAGGCTTGGACCAAGGAAGTGGCCAATTATGCCCAAGAGTTGCGATCCTCAATTCAAACGCCCAGTGGTGAAATTATATATATATATATATATATATATATATATATATATATATATATATATATATATATATATATATATATATATATATATATATATATATATATATATATATATATATATATTGCAATATAATTAAATTGTGAGAGGTATAACATCTGGGAATGACTATTTAATTTTCGTATTTCAGAGGAAACGCAGTGATACTTAAACTACTAAGGCTACAATTTTAACAAATGTTCGAGATTTATAGCAACTGTATATGACCAATTTCCAAAGAAAACAGACGGGTTTCTTCAAAGTTGAATTTAGCTTTACAGATTCATTATATTAACAAACATGTTAGTTAGCGGACCAGTCTATACTTGTAAAGAAAATGGCTCCGGATGTTAAGTGAAACGCATTATGGTGTGAGTTGTGGATGTTATACGGCAAAAAATGTTAAAGCAGATGGATCTTTTCAAACACTAAATCGATATAGCTTTACAAACTGACGATAATATTGCATACTTCCAGTTCTTGATCATTCAACAAAATTTACATATTTAGACTAGTTAAAGTGAGTGCTGACTATAAGTAAGTTTCAGTATATTTCGTGTGTGTGATCTGATCCTGATCCATTAGGATTTTGCCCTTTGTGGCAAGACGTTTGACCAGCTGCAGAACCAGGTTAGTAGTAAAAAGGTATATTTTTCATACGTGCTGTAACACAAGGATATAATATATAGGATTTACTTTTAACACCTGTTTGCCACTTATAGCAATAATTACGATTATACATCTCGAGTGGTTGGCATGTTTGGGCTAGCGATAGAAGCCATAGGTGGGGTGACTGGGTTTCTCCAATAAAGAGCATGCCAGTAACATAATAGAAACATATGCCTTCTTTAGCTGGTAATAAGAATGACAATAAACATACTTACATTTCTGCATCTTGAATTTCATCAAAATATGCTTACTTACTCCGTTCTTCAAATCCGAATTACACGACAGGTATCATACGTTCCAAAACTTGAAATTGTACTGTAATTTCGACTACATTTCCAACATATATCACAGTCTCCTTACTGTACTCAAAACAAAATGAATGTGATATTATATATCGTCTTTCTGATAAATTCAATTAAAAATATTCATATTTTCCCACACTATGATTCCAAGCAATCAGTGTCAGAACAGAAATACGGTGCCATTTGATTCCTCAAGGGCGACCTCTCCACTCCTCAAATCACATGTACATTGTACAGAATTGACCCAATAAATCCAGTCCATCACAAGCAGGAAAACAAAATCCATTCATTCCAGAGCAAATGGAAAAGTTGTTTCAATGCGCAGTCATTCAGAATATGACTCTAAATTTAAAGGAGACCAAAACCAGAACTTCTGTAAACTAATGTCGAACGCGCGAAAACGTTCAAAGGTATCTGGGCGGTGCTATGAGCGCTCTAATATTATTTCTATGCATTGATGAATCTTCGTTTTGGTAATTATTTTGGAATATTCTTTCATTATTTAGCCTTAGGTAGGAAAACGAATGAATATATAATAACGCAAATATTTTAAAAATATTAGAACATATATTGTTAGTGATAATAAAATTGGCTTATCAAACCATTTTTAATGTAATAAGTGCTGTAAACTGCCATGGATACGGATAGAATACTTCATGAAATGTGACTCTAAGCACGTATCTGTGTACAACAGTTGCTGCAAGAAGTGGGTCTTAGATGAAATTAATATTTACAATGCATCAATGAATCTCTTCTTCTCCTCTCTTAGATATTACATCACCTTCTCTCTGAATAGAAATATGTTTAGTGCAGACACTGCAGGATCGGGATTACTATTTGAGGTTTATTCTGAATTGTCTGAAAATATCTTTGCTGAAATGCCAGTGTACTTTAATTTCCTTAATAGTACCTTAAATAAATGCATCCTGGAATTAGAATGTGTCTTACATCAAATATTGGTCATTTTGACCTGCTTTTGCGGCTTGTTCAGATAGTGATATAGAGTACTTCTACACCATGGGTTGAAAACATATTTCGCTTGTTTTTGGCATTCTCAACGGTATTACTATTAGTCTGGTATCACCAAAAGAAAATAAATATGTGCAATAATCTTTTCTGATTCAACCACCAGAATAAATGGTGGTGAAAGTCTGGTCCTGAAGGAATCAAAGTTGATAGCAAATCTCTGTGTAGTTTCCACCTCGTGAGAAAGAGAAATTGTAGGTGGTGCGTATGATGACGTCCTCAAGGAACTAGATTCATAGTGTCGTTCAAGGTCCCCAGTAGGAATAAGTACAGGAGAGCAGACTACAACTGTTTTACTCATAGAAATCTAGACGTGTTAGGATACGAATTATGCGATCCAGTGGTACCCAGGCTAAGGTTTCGTTTGTGCGTAAATTCATCACCATGTAAATGAAGTCCCGAGATGGAGTGATTTCCGATTTCTCGAGGTTGATTAAAAGACGCAACCGATTTAATGTGGACCCAAAACAAAACCAATCCTGGTGGAAGGACTGAACATGAATGTTATGGATCAGCCAGATGTCAAAATAGGGGAGAATCGAAGTCCACAGTAACCAGAGACATACCGCTACAACTCTCAAATCTCAGTCGAAAACTCTGTGTGGAAGAGATTCCAAACGGTAGACCTTATTGAAAATGTCCTGGTCGAAGCTAAACCCGAGTTATTTCCAACGTGGAGGGAAAATCTGGATTTGCAAATATACATCCTGAAGGTCGATGGAGGTCTTCAAATCTGACCTACTCATCGCTTTCCAGATTGAGGAAGTGGTCTCCATATTGAAATATTCCTCCAGACGAAGGCAGTTTAGTGGCGAGAGATCAATTATTATTCCCGTTTTTCTTGACAGTCAGGAATATTCGAGAGTAGAATGCAGGAGATGGATCGTTCAAGACCCTCTGCAAAATGTGTGCACATCTTCCCTTAATTTAACGAAATTGGAGTGGTAAAATAACAGAAGGTCCTTCACAGAGGCGGTTGTTGCCGAAAATGAAGTTGATAACCCTCGTTCATAACAGAAAGGACCAATTCATTGTCCGTGCTGCTTGACAAAGTCTTCAAAAAGAGGCCTAGATACGACGACGACATACACGTCAGGAGAGGAAATGAGTCCATAGATAAGTCCCACTCCTTCCTTTGGAAAGAAAGGTGGGTTGGAGAACCTCCTCCTAGAGGCTCTTCAACTAGTTTCACGACCATGACCTGACTGACCTGTCAGATCTCATCTGAGATTGTGCGCTGGACTGAAGTTACATTTTTTTCACTTTCAGTGGGGAATGAGCTGGTGTGAAGAATCTGTTTAAGATCTTGCAGTCTTGTTACGCCAAGGTGGGGATGAGTACCCTGAAGATGTGCTCGGCCTGCAGCAGAACAGTCCTTAGAAAGCCTTGACTATGATTAAAGAAGATCTTCCAGGCATCCAGTACAGCGTGATGACTGATATGTTAATGTTCGGCCGATAAGGCAATTGCGACATAAAATGAATGCCGGGATGTCCAGGCCAGAGCTTCTAGCTATCGTTGTAACGCGGCTGAATGTAGAGCCGCCTCCTTCAGCAATCTAAGCTAAGTAGTCGAAAAGAAGTCAGCATGAAAAGCCATTGTGATCAGACGTCAGAAGTTTAGCTCAGTGGCTTAAATTATTTCAATGTCTAGGCATGTTCAGGTTCCGGTTTTATTGACCAATCGGGATATACATTCATCCACTGGATAGGTGTAATGAATCACTTCGGGGATTTACCCGGTAACTCCATGCAAGAACCGAAAGTTTAAAAGTAGATGGAGGAATATGTTACCCTCTATGCCGTCTGGCAAAGTCAAGGCGTGTGGAGAACCTCTATGATATACCCTCGACCCATGAGTATTGTGGAAAAAGCTGGAGATCTGTCCATGGTTGACTCGCGGCGATTGTTTCCAATACGTAAAGGATCTTCTTTAGTGTGCGCCAGATGGTGTCTGACACTAGTCAATGTGTAGCCGAAGGCAAACTCTATTTACGACCAGATCTCCTCCAGTTCATCTACCTAAAAAAAGCTGGTAGGTCTAACAGGAGGCTTCATTTGGTCTATTTCAACCTGAATCTCATTTGAGTCAAAAAGGATAGATAACACATCATCGTCTAAAACACTCCGAGCAAGTGACTGGTTGGGCTTCACTGTGGCCTTCAGGGGAAGTGACAAAGGAGCGCTCTGCACCATTTCCCGGTCTTGTTCGTTATCATTAGTAGGGGTTCTATGTGTTCGAGAAGTTGCCAGGTGTAAACGAGACCGCCGGTCTTTCCTCGATGGCGCTATTCATGCAGTCTTCCTGGTGGGTGCCACCTCGGCAGAAGGTGATGGACACAATCCGTGGATCACCTCCACTCTGGGTCCAGTAGCCCAAGAGCACTTAATGACAAATTATCCTGTGAACGCGAGGGATGTTCGACGTCTCCTTTTCGGGGAGACGATCTGTTCCTCGAACGTTCATTCCCGTTACAGGAAGGGTTTTACCCATCTCCAAAGAGACTGATCACGTTTACTCTTGGGACCTCGGAGTGTTCTTCCACGTTGAAGAACTGGTCATCTTGAGGTTCTGTAAGAGAAACCCGTAAAAATTTAGACGATAAGGGAGACTGACGTTTCTTGCGCCCTCTATACCTATGTCAGGAATCGGTTGTCCCTTTTGTGCATGAGGTACAACGGTTCTTACGTGTGCACTTTGAACATGTAAGGCAGTCGGGGTAGGTGTACTGAGGGCCCTTATTGTAGTCACTCTTTCCCACAGGCTGTTCCGACCTTGTTTTCGAAAATAATGTTATCTGAATATGTACAACAACAATAACAAAACTGTATTATTTTCGCACGCTAGGCTTCATCTGTTTATATTTAGTGCGTGCTTTTTACACCCAACTGTATTTGCACAAGGTAGACAAATTGTTCTTTGAATTAAATGTAATCTGAAAAAGAACAATAATAACAATATTGGATTTTTTTCGCACGTGAAACGCACATGTCGTTGTGTACTGAGCGATACATATGCACCAGTCTATTTGCACAAAGATAAATAATGATTCACCGTGAGGAATTATTTTGTCTTCTCACTCTTTTCGTAAAGAAGATGTTCAGTTGTTAAATTTATTGTTATCTAGGAGCAATGCAGACACGCACAATAACAAAACGACGCGTCACGCGCTGTATCAAAATACAATGCTGAAATAGACAAAACACGGAATAAAATGTTTCATTAATTATTTAACTAAGTGAATTAGGAATTCATATTAATTGCGACTGGGCATATGTTGCGTTGCAAACAAGACTTACCCGAATTTTGAAATAAGAGGGGTGTACCCTAACCACTAAAGGGTGTGATGCAACGTGGTAACCCAAGGGAGGCATTTCCATAACCAATACTGAAACAGGGCATTGGTTACCGGAATAAAAACAGAAGAGAAGACGGATAAATGTAACATTAGATGAAGTGTTGTTGAAGGGAGAGTTAAACGTGGTTTAAATTCGAAACCGTTAATTTTCTCTGGTCACTTTATGAAAGACACAACCATTAACATGGCTTCCTTGGAAAAGTTTATTTTTTCTACGATTATGAGAGAATATTATCACATTGAATAGACGATATGTCTCGACACAAAAGTAAATAGCGATGGGTAAGCTATTGCTGCTATTACCATGAGTGTTTCTGGTTACATTAGTTACAATTGTTTGCTTGAGATTACAATATATTTGACTGATACGGATGGATATGGGCAGGTTACGAATTAGCCTGTTGCTATAAATAGGATTTACTCACGAGACCTGACTAGCCTGGTACCCTGGCCTCCCATGATGCTTCGCACACAAGGCAAGGCACACATCGTTTAGGATCCACGGTACTATTGTATAGAAAAATGAGAATTATACTGGAAATGGGCGAACATAAAATAGAGTATATAGGGGTTTGGGTGGCCAGGATTTATTGATAATGAAAGTTATTTTGCAGGAGAAAAAAAATTTTAACTGAAAAAATGGAGACATTGTTTTCTTGATGGAATTTCAGTTATTTAACAGTCTTGAGCTTGGAACACTCATTACTGAAATTAGCACCTGACTCTTTGCATATGTTTCAAATACATGTAGGTCCAGAAAATGACACGGCTCATATCCTGTTCTCTACAGAGAAGCTGTCACCCAGATTTTATTTATACTGATTAATATAGATTTGATGATGAGCAGTCAGAAATTGAATTCTATTGGATTTTTAATGTCATGGTGTTTACATATGTTTACTATGGGAACTGAATTAGTACCGTGAATCCTATAATGGCTGTTGAGAAATTTAAGATGGCGGAGGTAATACAAAATGCGTTGGCAATTAAGATGTCGCATTAAATCAATTATTTCCATACGTGTCACCGCCGTTTTGCGGGCTGTTTTAGTCACAGCTGTGTCTATTAAAGAAATAATGAGTTTTGGTTTTAAGTGTCACTATGCGTAATTCTCATTTTCATCCATTATAAATGAGGCGGGGGCGGGGTGGGGCTTTATGGTGAGAGATTGCACAATCTTATCCTTGTAATTTTCTTGTGTCAGAGATGCTTGGTTTGAACGAATGCTTCATTGGTGGTGTGTAATCGTTATTTATGCATTAATCTGTGTATTTGAAATTGAACCGCTGTAATAACATTTATGAGAAACGACGGGAAAAATATACTATATTACGTATAAATACAATGATTGAATTCCAAAAGCATGTGCATTAATTGATGACAATAGAGCAAATAGCAGGGTCAGGGTGGAGGGAATGTAGTTGGTAATATACACATATTTATGGAATGCAAGTTTTCTATAAAATTACTTGTACACAATCTTCAAAATATCAATTAAAAGAATTCAGAAACCTTACAGATACGCTTGTTAGCAACAATATTTATTTGAGTTATATATTGGTAATGTATGTTTATATATGTTTCTACTTTTTTACATGATATCGCATGGGCGAATTGCGACACTTGCAAAATCGTGCCAATGATTCATGTCATTTCATCTTTAGCTAAAACACTCAATATATGACTAATTTTCAAATATTCCATTTGGCAGGAATTATGCATTTATCTGTTTTGAGGAAAAAAATCTAATTAGCAGTAGTTCCATCAAAACATGACACATGATACAATATCAAAGCCATGGAACTAAGTGCAAGACACTGGTCGCACACCTTCGAAAATTCTCAGAGCTGCATGGATATTATTGTGGAATACTCTTGCATTGTTTCATTTAAACTTAAGTTCTAACAGGTCAAAAGCAACCCTAAGATTTATGCATATTTCACCAGTTGCACATTTTAAGTTAATAGTAAACGTAATGTTAAAACCTGTACACTTATTTCTAACTTGCAACTGAAGTCTGTGAATGCCCATTTACTTCAGTCAATACATTTATGTTGTGGCTAATTTTGTAGCAGTTTATAAATCTGCACTAACATGAGCATTCATTCATTCAGGTTTCAGAAAATTCTAAGGTTTTTAGGGTTTTAAAGAAATGTATTGGGGCATGTCAATACTGAAGAATGGACTAAAAATCGAGAAACGTGTGTGCGAGGCATCGTGGGAGGCCAGAGTACTAGGCAAAAGACCTGACATACATTGCCTTATTGCTAACGGACAAACACATCCAAACTGGAGTGTGCACATTTTGATGCTTACGCTGCGCTATACCTTGTACTCTGTTAACTATGTTGCTCTGCTCATGTCAATGCGTAAAAATAACACTTACTATTAGGCTGTAAGGTAATCTCGCCCCAATGGTCTTCAATGAACTCTATCTATTGAAACCTAGCAACCATGTTAAAAAATTTTGTCCGTTGGGTTTAAGACACTGCCCAGGTTGGACTATTTCTAGGTGCGAGGCCATTACACGTGGCCTCACAGTCACTCAAATTGTATCCTGCATTAATAGTACAGGTGTGTGGAGGATTGTATACTGTAAAGAAATGCCTAAAACGTATGGAAATAGTGATGACCCATTTCTTTCATTTAAGTGTCATACACTATTTAGCAGTGGGTTGTGGCAGAATAACTTATAATAAAAACAATTCCATACTTTTTGTTCACAGGCTTTGATGCCGTGTACAGCAATATGTAGTCTGTATGTAGTGAAAATGAAATGCCAGTGACACTTATGAATAATCCATGTAATGGCAAGGAGAATTGGATTTTAAATGAAACTTAGAATAAACTGGCCATGAGATGTTTTCTTTCTTTTCTGCACATACTGTTTGGAAATAAAATGAAGTCTACTCAATCCTGAACAACAACCGCCTCGGATGCGGGAGGTTGCGGGTTTGGACACGTCCGAGTCGTACCAAAGACGTGTACTAGCGTCTGGCTCGCATTAAGAGGTTAGGTTAGGACTGGTCGGCCTGGTGTCAGGATAATGTGATTGGGTGGGACATGATGCTACATGTCCGCGGCATGGTGCCCCAGTGCTAAACATCACTATGAACTGACACACTGCAGACATTGTAGCGACATGACTAATTTTTTGAAAGGTACGTTCAAAATCTAAACCACACACACTCACACACACATCTAAACAACCGTAACACTAGTTCCTAAAAAAGGTAGGAACTCAGCATTTTATGATGAAGACAATGACACATTTCTCAGTGTATTTTGGTGATAATAATAATGACATAGTTTTAGTCCCAAACATTATGATATTCCCCAAAATAAAGAGTCTGGAATATTCATATTCTTCGCTCACACATTTCTTCTGTACATAATGAACTGTCTGCCGTACCAAATACGGTAATTTAGTATTGTATACTTTATTAATTAATGAATTTTGAGTTTAATATCTAACAATGTTCTCGGTATCTCAATAACTGGTTAAATGGAAATTGAAAATTGTACACAATATAAGACTTTGAGCTAGTCTTTTCCCCTGATGTAGGCCACATTAATCTGCTTCCTTGTATCATGCTGTTTAAAGTATTTCTTGTCTTTGCAAATGACTACAATGTACATCGATCAAATTAATTTATCCAGTGTGCAAATATCATACACAAACTAACACAAATAACTAGTTATTACACATACAGAAAAATGTCAGTAAATTAATACTAATATATACATAGCTATTTGTACCAAAAAGTGTCAAATCTTTCACTATAATTGGCCTATTCAACACACCGTACAATCCACTGTAGAAAAGCATATGGATATTTACATGACTATATGTCATTTTCACCACCATTAAGCATGTTGCGCTATAATCCGTTTAGCATTCACGATTAGTGACAAGCGCGACATCCACCAGAACTGAACAAAGTAGCATCTTTTAAAATGCAGCTGCTAATATATCTTACATGATCAGTTTGTAATTTTGTTTAAATTTGTCTCCTCTTAATTGAATCACACGCTTGTTTTGCGAGAAGCGCGTTCTCACACACTAGAGGAAACACATGCCATAACTAGAATAATTCTTATACTTGCAATCAAATTCAATATATATTCAATTTATGCATACATATACAGTTTATTTTACTATATGTAGCTACTGGCAAATGCTTTTTATTATCTTTAGACTGGTACGAAAGACAGATGATACCCGAAGATATAAACTTTGGCGGATTAACTCTTAGAGAAGTACATGCGAGGAAAGGCGAGATGAAAAGAAGGAAATGCAAACAAGCAAATAAGTCATTGTAAAGTATGTATTTCAGGAATGTTTTGTAATTTTCTTTGTTATTGTCAGTACGAACCATACCGTTACTTTCAATGTTTTAAGTATGATAGGCATCGGATTACAGATTTGCGTATAATATGACTGTCAGTGAAGGGACTCGGTTGTTTGGAAGAAGGGCAATATGGCATCTCCCATTACCTGGCACAAGGCCCAAAGTATATGAAAAGTATGAGGTTTGTTGCGTCTTGATAAGTCCTTGAAAACAAGGTGATTACAGTACAATAGCTCAATACTATCCCAATGGCGTGATCGATTGGGCGTAAATTAAAATATTAAATTGACTATTGCAGCTTATATAAATACATTTTCCGTACAACAGATGCCCCATGAAGGATTAAATGTTTTTTTTTTAATTAGTTCATAATTTATCATTTTAAACTCTTTTACGTGACAGATGACTATACCGCACCTTCCCACCCGTTAAGCCAATTCGTATTACCAATAGCCCTTAATAAGAATTACATATTTCGAGATGGAGACGTGACAGCGTTATCTCTCAAAACGATTTATAAAAGGGTGTAAATATTGAACTGCGGCAGCCTAGAATTGACATGTTTGCACAACCAAAAATGTAAAAACGAGAATGAAAGTGTTAAGGGTAGAAATATCAGCTAACTGGACAAACTCATATCTACCGTCGCATTAGTTTCATTTTATTTCCTTCCGTTTTCCATACATCACTTAGGGTTGTATGTTATGCTCTTTGGAGAAGGAGGTAATTGTGTTTTGTACTTCAATGTGAAAACTGTTTACATTATGAAAAAGTATCATATTTTGGACTTAACGTATCAAATGTGGGAACAAATTGGTGACCATAATGTATTATCTTGGTCTTTCTGAAGCTGTCAAGGTTTGCACCCCTATTTGTATGAATATTATTCACATTTCAATACAGACACACATAAACAATTGCATAGCGTGTCAACATGCATTCTTAAAAGTAATTTAACTCCACAGGAGCATATAGACTCCAGAGGAATCATACATACACATACTGTTGTGAATGTTGAATGTCACCAGTGGAACGGACTTAGAAATAGTCATATATATGGCATATTGATTGCTATAGTTTGGTGAGAAGAATGAAAGTTTTAGCACAGCGACATAGTTTCTACCTTCTCGACCCCACTGTGAAGATGACATAAGACATTCATATCTCACACTTGGGTGATAATAGGAGATGTTTTAGTGTTATGTATATATCTTGAAATTTCTAAGTTCAGTTAACAAAGGGGGAAAAACTTAAAATTAAGCAGCAGTTTCATGCATTTGACAATATGCTTTCAATGATTGTTAAAAGTACATTAATATCACTCGTTTCCTTTCCTTTTGCAGCTCTCAGTTTGCATGGTAAAATATTAGGATTAATCGGTTAGTCATGCTGAAAGAAACAATAGCCTGAATCTCATCCAGATACTCTTTCTGATCTAAGCGCACAATATAGTGATTTTGACGGACAGATTTAGCTTCCGCAGTAGTTGTTTGAAGAAGAGCTAGCCTCCCATAGCAGTAAACTCATGGGTTTGGGGAAAGTAGAATATCTCAAAAACGGCATGGATGACAGCTATTTTCAACTGCATCAACCTGTTTAGTACAACTGTTTTGCAGAATTGTCATGTAGGAAAAGGAGTTGTATTTGCGCTGTGAGCATCATATGGTGTCAAAAATGACCTTCGGTCATGAACATCGTAGGCATATATTTGGGGCTGGGGTGTATAAACTTCCTCTGCTATGAACTGTCATTGACTTCTCTGGTCAAGTGGATAATATTCTTGTACTTTGTTGTAATATAGGTATCTAAAAATATGGACCTTTTTGGACACTTGTGTATTTGATTTATTTTGATTTATTATACTAGATCGCTGATTGCGGCATTAAATTTGTACATAAAAACTGGCCCCTCGGATCCCTAATCAGGCCATGAAGGGTTCTCAACATTCGTCAGTGTAAGACACTTGTGTAGAAAATCCCACAAGGCCATGTGCAAATGGCCATCGCGTTACACTCTGGCTTTTATTTGTTCTTTTTGGAATGTCAAAGTAACCATTCTGGGAAATAATGTCACATTTGCCGTTATTCGGGAATAGTTGTTATATTCATGTACACCATATATTTCCTTCAAACGATTCAAAGACTTTGAATGTAATTCATTATGCTAGATTTTTTGGCGACATGGTACATATTGAGTGCGTGTGTGAAAGAGATTTGGATTTTTAACGTAGCTTTAACAATTTTTCAGTCATATCGCTACGACGTCTGCATTGTGACAGTTTATAGTGATGTCTAGCACTGTGGCATCATGCCGCAGATATGTAGCATGATGTCCCACCTAGTCACATTATCCTGACACCAGACCGACCAGTGCTAACACTAACCTCTTAATGCTGAGCGCCAAGCGATGCAGCTGTTAGTACCATTTTTATAAGTCTTTGGTATGACTCGGCCGGGGATCGAACCCATGACCTCCCATATCCGAGGCGGACGCTCTTACCACTAGGCCACCGGAGCAGTCGGTACATATTGAGAACGCAAACTTAACATCCTTAATGTACTTCTTTTCATCCCTTCCAGTTTTCAAAGTGGCTAATTGGTGAATAAATATTTTTGAAACATCTTCACGTTTGTTATACTTGAAACAAATATTAGATTTTTTGAGTGTTCTAATATTTCTACGGTGATATAAATATTGAGGTGTGCAGCTATACATATTAAAGGGGGTTGTTTAAAACAAATAGTTAGACGTCCCTATTGTTTAGCATATAAATATATTCCTTTGTCTTCTCTATGATATTAAGTGCATACATGAGACTTGAATTTGTTCCATTTGTTTCGCATCGTACACCATGACGTACCTTCCATTCAGTCAAATCTTTGCAGCCATGGGCAATGATGGAAATATTCCAACGTAGGTGGTTGGAACACGTGATTTCTTGACAATGTTCGATCCTTCACTTTGAAATATTCTATGAAAATAATAAATGCATGAACCGTTTTAATTAAAAGATTTGGAAAGTCCATCTTACGGCAATAGCTTCTATTCTTTCTCCATGTCTTTGAGTTTTATTTACGCACTGATTAATACAATATGCATGGTTCTTTCTTGATCCTCACATTGCTGCACATGACAATCTCAATAACATTTTGTTTACTCCAGCTCACATCGTTAAACTGTGTCCGTGTATTTGTATGTGTGAGGTGAGAGAGATGGTATTTGCTATCTTATTATTGATAGTTATGAAAATAAACTCGTCTTTATAATGAATACATACGATACTAGCTTCATGAGAGGAAAATGGGTCCATGCAAACATTAAAGACCGCTCTAAATACTCACATCCTGTACATTTACCAAACGACGCCACCTTAGGACGGGTAGAAATACGATTCAAGCATACATCAACAATAACCCCTGACAAAAAAAATTAAGTAGTTGATTTCTAGGTATGGGTAGTCGTCCTTCATATCGCATGGTGAGTTTGAACCATGCGAAAACTGATTTCTCTTTCATTTTTATTCGCGTCTATTGTTTTGTATTTATAACTGCAACGGTTTCATGTTTAGAAGTAAGCTGAACTAAGGATTGTAATATTTCGTGCCGAAACAAAGCGTCTATAAGCATGACTCGTGTTAGACAGCTTGGCTGAAGTGTTGGCTTACATGATTAATTAAACGATTTTCTTTCCCCTGAACATTATTCAGGAAGAGGAGGTACATTGTTTATGTTTGCACTAAATACTTAGAAAGTTTAACAAATTAGAATTTTAAGGAACGCATGAGCATATCAATCAAGATGTTGAGTGTGAAAATACTTTTTTTTTATTGCTATCAGCTTGGGAAGAGGTATCAGTTTGTGATATTATAATCGCTGGACCAGTGTCGGTGCAAACAATTATATAATTTATATTCTTTTCTAAGTTGTCCACAAAGTGCGCAAAACATAGAAAGTTAATGCAGAAAAGCAACCAACACCTGGATAATATGTTTCATCCTTGAAGGTACAGTAATGGTCCAAATACTGTTTTTGTATATGACTTACGTGCACCATAAGTAGTTATTTAAATTCATTGTAAAAGGTTTTCCTCTTTATAAAAACCTTTCGAACCAGAGAACCCATTAAAAGTTTCGGAGCACCCTCGCTGTCTACCATTAAATGAGATTGATGCAGACTTGTATTGGCGAAAGGGTCATATTTTGTGCCTTGTTTAACGTAATCCGATAAATCAAAACCACAAATCTGTGTTGATACTGATGGGCGATATATTGGTATGATATCACCTTTTATTAAAATGTGCAATTTAGCTGCCTGCAAAGCTTTTTGTGGAACACACCTGCGAACAGTTTAGATACTTACCGGTATTTGGTAAGAGCCATGTCTAGCGCGAAATCCAAAATGGCCACATGACAGAGGGTTGTGCTACTCCACATGGATTTGCAAGTTGCCAAACACAGGATTTGATCTGGAAATATTATGTACATATCGCCAAAAGAACCCTTTAGCCGGTAGTAGCTCAACAGCTACGAGAAATACATGTAAGTGTATGCAATGTACACCGATGTGTACAGACAAGATTGTTTGCATATTTTAGCAGGTTTTAATTTTGATCTTGACCAATTTTGAATAATTCCTCTTTAAAATTTTTCTTTAGGTTTTTTTCTTCATTTTTTATCAATGGTAGATCTATACGATGGCATATTGGCATCACTTAAGATTTGAAATGCCACGATACCATAATGCGATCTAAGCTGGTCAGATTGTTGAGCTGTATTCAGCAAAATCTTTTCAAGGTTTTCTTTTTTGTTTTGTTTTGATTTATAATGAAAGCATCAAGTAATGGCGGGCAGTAAAACTTGCACAGGCTAAACGAAAAACAACAAAATTGAGTCGCTCGAAGTGACTGATACTTTACTTGGCAAAAAGAATTAAATACAAGAATTAAAGATTTAACCATTTCTTCAGCTTAAGTACCAAATGTTGAAACCATTGCTGATACTCTTCAGAAATAATAACTTTCAATTTAGCTGCTGTGGATGTCAGATTGGGACCATTTTCGTTTAGGTCCAACAAAACTTAAGTCTTCTGGTAAAAACCCCGTGTTGATATGACTTTCACTGAGGAGAGGTCACAATAACAAGATTTTCCAGATGGCTGCTGGGGTGACCATATTGGAAGTCAGATCAGTACCGTTTTTATTTTATTTTAGATCAACTAGACATCACAAGCCTTTCAGGAAAAACACTATCACGTTGTAGTGATAACATGATTATTCAAGATGTCTGAGAAGTACTGTTTTCATTTAAGACCAACTAGACACCATAAGATGTCATTTACTAAATTCCCATGGCTGATACATTCATCCATTCAGTTAGTGTAGTGATAACAAGACTGTCAGAATTTACGTGAAAGCGATACTCTTTTCATTTAGGACAATTAAACATCATACGAAATCTTCTGGTGAAAACTCATGATAATATTGCTTTTTTCAAAAGCAGTGATAACAAGATTTTCTAGATGGTCACTATAGTCGTCATATTGATAATCAGGTCAGTACCATTTTCATTTCAGACCAACTAGAGAGGATAAGAAGTCTTTCAGTGAAAACGCCATATAACACGGGTGCTGTGGCAGCCATACTGGAAGAGATGAATGTGTGTACAAGGTACGCTGACAGGCCTCTGAGTAGTTTAGAAGTAGTGATAAAAATCTTGTGCTAATGGACTAGATGATTACAGATGACAGACATGCAGACCACCTCATAAGTTTTACTGGGCAATGACCATTAGAGCTAAAATACAACTGATATCAAGATGTTTTCTGTTAAAAGGGTTTTATGCAGAAAGTGTGTGCAGAGTCGTAAGTATTCAATGGTGTGCAATTCTTTTGTAAATTGTCTGGAACTCGTTGAGTGGTTTTTAGGAAGGAATGAAAAATAGCAATGTTGTTGTTGTTGTTGTGGGGTTCAACGCCATTTTTCAGCACACGATAGGCTATACATGGCGGCCAGTATTAATGGTGGAGGAAGAACCCGGAAAACCTCGGAAAGAACCACCGACCCACGAGAAGCTACTAGCAAGCTTTCTCAAATGCCCACAAAAATAGCAATGTAAATTGATGAACAAATGACAATACATAATACAAAACTGGTAATACATCATGGACCCAAGGCTAAAGTTTAAACTCATTTAGATTTATAGCCAGGTTGGTTGATGGAAAAAGTTTTGAAAACTAAAACTTAGAAAAGGAGTCCAGTGCTGAATTAGAAACTGATTTTATTAAATTTTTGAACAGGAATACTATGAAATTAATATTGTAAAACTATCATACTATAAATAGTCCTTTATGTAGGGAATGGTTGACACTGGAAATTATTCACTGTTGGGTATTAGTGAGTTTAAACTTTGTTTTAATTAGGTGATCTTAACTAAACTTTAATGTGAAAATAAAACTTTACTTTCTAATTACACTTATCATAATCAAGGCATTTGACCTATAGCCTCAGAACCTACAGGCATCTTTACCAAAGGGTGTGCAATGCAGGTCATCCACCAAGTTTTGTCAAGGAACTTATTCTAGAACAAACATTATTTTGCAAAACCCATTTAACTTTAAGCCAAGGACCTTGAATCAAAAAGCAATAGACATTTTCCGTACTCCAAGTGCAGACCACTGCAAACTATGATCAAGTCCTTAACAACTTATTCAAAAATCATTGAAATTTTAACAGTAATCTTTCTTACCCAATGTATATATCATCCAGGAACTCTGTTGGTATTTAGTAGAGAACTGACATTTTTTTCACAGAAACCATTGTTCTTTCTGTCACAATAACTTTGATCATTGATCATTTCACTGCAGCTTCTGTCTTACCCCAAAGGCAAGTCCACCACAAAGTTTGGTCAATTTCTGTTGTGAAGATGTGATACTAATGTGCAGCCAGCACCGATTTTCCTTCAGTCACAGTGACTTTGACTGTGGACCCCACATAAACAGGATTTGTCCCTACCATAAGTACAAGCCATCCATTATCTTTTGTTCAGGTCTGTGATGCTGTAATAAATTATTATGCATAAACCACGTCTCTTCTTACAGTGAATGACCTTGATCTTTGACCCCAAAAATGATACAATTTCCTTATTCTGAGCACAAGATATAAAAAAGCCTTGGTAACTGTTTGTTGATAGTAGAGAACTTGAGTTGCATACATAATTAGTAATAGATAGATGGGCATCACAAAAGGCTCCACCTTATTGTGGGCAAATAATTATAATGTAATTAAATTATTAAAATTGTTGACTTTCACTGACATTAATTCTTAATTAACCTTTTAACTATTACATTTAAAACTGCAAGGAATTTATGTTCATTCACATGTCTTTGGGCAATAATGAATGTTGCTGTTGTCACAGTCAATTAGTCATACTGGTTTGAGTTCAAATACAATGTTTATCTCAAATACAAATATTTAAGTTTTGTCTATTTCATGAAAGAAGGCTTTTAAGGCTGTTGACAGGTTCCTGGACATAAAATCTCATTTCAAGGCAAACAAGAAGCATGTGAGGATAAAGAGATTACTTGTACACATCTGCTTGTCTGATGCAAGAGATAATCTACAAACAAGTAATTAGTTTAAGAAAGTGAATCACTGTCACCTACATTCCTTTAGCAGTGGGAAAAAATAATGTAAGGGGTTTCGAACCATGCAAGAATATCACAATTAATTATATAAACACAGCAATATCTGGTGGGAAGAAAAAAATTTTACATGGTGACTACTTGTAAATAACTAAGTCATAAGTGTAAGAAAAAGCAGATTACTGTCAACTGCATTTCCAAACAATTGTTCATAAAGATGGCCAGATCATACTGACTATATTCCACAAGGGGCAATATGCCTGGTGATTTATCAATACAATACAATACTTTGTACTGGAATTAACCTGTAAACTACAAAGCCATTAGTGGAAGAAAGTAGGTCACTGTGACAAACATTTACCTGTGATGGCTTTGGATAGATTAACAACGATCCTAATCAAATTCCATGAACTTTGCATAAATACAGCTGGAAATTGGCCAACAAGAAAAAAAGAAATTTTTCTGGGATTCATCTATAAAAATTGTATAATATAAAACAAGTACATGACGGGGACCTATATATCCCTGGGGTGGTTCAAAATGATAAAAGAAACCGTGGCCAAATTCCCTGAGTATATATAATGCCTAAAGCTAAACATCTACTTGGAAACATTTACCCTGGTGGGCATCTTAAATAATAAAGTCATTTGTGTAAGGTAAGTAGTCACTGTGGCTCATCCTCGCTTGGTGGGGTTTAGAAATATGTGATGAACAGACTGTGTTCTACTAAGAATTAATGCATAAAAGGCTGGCATCAGTGGCAGTAGAACAAAACTTGTACACTACTGACCCAAGTAAATAACACAACTGTAATATAGACTAAATTCTCCTATACTATGTAAATAGTCACAGTGACCTTCTTTCTCCTGCGGTGGTACAGCATTATGTGAGGAACACTGTATGTTCCATTAAAATCAATGCATAAAACAGCCAACAGTGAGTAAAACAGAACTTTACATTATTAACCTGATTGTAGACAACACAAACTGTGAGTACAGCACAAGAGCTCTCTTGTACTTTGTACAGCCCAGATAACAATGATAAATACAAGCAATGCAGTACATTATCAGGATAGCTTAATGATCAATAAAATTGTTGTAGTAATTATATTAGCACAAGAAATATGTAGATTACATCAGGGTTGCATCTAGGATTTGATAAATGTGGGTACTTGCTCCCAATGAATCTGAAAGAAAAAAAAAAAGGGGGGGGGGGGCTTCCAGTATGGTGTAAAAAAAAAAAACTCAATGTATTTCAAAAAGAGCAATAGCAAGTATAAGTGCATTAAATGCATATCATGTCTTCTGCATGTTATAGTATAATACTTAAAACTGAAATCAAAGTCTTATGTTTTCTAATGACAATATTCTATCTACACACTAACCATTAAAGAATCGAACCACAGACTGCAAATAGTGTCACTCCTTTGGCCAATCTTTAAAAAGTGTCATGTACTTCCTGCGTGTCACATGCTCAATTCTGACTGGTTACAAATCCATACTAAGAAAAATCAGAAGAGCACATATTTTCCTTTCATGGATGACAAAATAAATTAGGGAAAGTATATATACAGTTTCTATAACAGTTAACTCTTAACTGGAACATATATACATCTGCATCCAGAGTGACTGTAATTGTGACTGCATTATTCTGCAAATATGATCACTATTTCCTAAACAGCCTTATGTCCTTCCTCATCCTCCACTCTACCAATGCCTTGTTAAAGTTGAAATCTCTCAGAGGAGGTCCTTCAATTGAAATCATCATGAGTGCTGAGAATATAGTGCATCATAAAATGCCAGCCATCTTATTTCATGCACCTCTCTGAATATCAGTTGAGGACTGTCCAGAACGTTTTGGATTTCCTTCAATTCAGCTGTTCTGTTGGCAGATTTATTAAGAAAACGTACAGGTCTTAAACTGTGCCTTGAAAGGTTTCCTTGATGTACATAATGTATTTTTTATGCATGAAAGGTACACAAAATCAATCTATGATCCATACAATGAATGGTGATCAAGTGAGGGCTTTTTTCCTTGAACCATATTGCTGCACCACTTTTGCTACCTGTTATCACTGATGCCCCATCATTGCCAAAACCAACAACTTTTTCAAGAGGAATCTCCACTTTTGCCAAGAAATGGACAACTTCTTTGAAAAGAAATTCAGCAGTGTGTGATTGGGCTTCCACTGACACATTACGAAGAATATGAATTGTAGAAACAAACATGGTTGGTTCAACGATTTTGGCATAAATGACCAGCTTCTTGGTATTTGAAATGTCTATACTCTCATCAATTATGGACTACATCATACTTGCATTAACGCAGATTCTATCACTGTTGCTATGCAATCCTGGAAAAAAAATAAAGGTCAATGATAAATCAAAGTATAAAAGTATTGTATTATCATTATTATTATTATTTATTAAAGTATTTGAGAAATGTAAAACAAATATATTTTTAAAACACCAAAGTAAAATGACCAAAATCAGATGCAAATTGTGCAAGAACCTTAACCTAAGACCATGGAGTGTCTAAGGATGTTGCCTTGTGATAATTCGGTTGTTTGAAGAAATCCCATCAAAGTGTTTAAATGCCAAAATAATATGGCACCACAGTCTCTCTCTCTCTCTGTTAATTAAAGTCATTAAATTATAGTAATGAAGGAAGTGATTATGCCTGTCTGTATATGACGATTTTAAAAACAAAAAATGTTGGTATTATATACATCATTGATGGGTCCCTACATATGCACAGTTGTGATATAAGCAGATCAGGGTCAATGTCATTTGCTGCAATGATCATCAGAGCAAACAATAACTTATTTACTAAAGCATTATATAAGTTTCAAGGGGTGGGATTTGTCTGACTAGTGTACAGTTTCACAATGTTAACAGCAACTCCTTACATGCTCAGGAAATTATTCAAACAACGGCGACTGTATCATTATTGCAAACACAAGAAAACTCATTACAGTGATACTGAAATGTGACCTGTCTAGACAGGAAAGAATTTCATTACAAAAAGAACAGGTACCAATAATCCAGATTGATTAAAAAAGAAAAATGTTATCCACCATTATGACGACGTGCTACTGAACGCAATTTCATTGGCCAATCACGATATGCTTGGTGCTATTTTTAGTAACAAAGGGATTCCTCAGGATATGCAGTGATCGGAACCTAACTGATCATGTTTTGGTTGCTTGTTAGTATACACTATTTATTCCATCTAAATTTCAATAGAAAAATGTAAATAAAATAAAAGAACTTACCTGAAATTCCTCTACAGAAGTCCTTGAGGAATATGTTGTTTCCTCCTACTCTCATGTTTCTAACACCAACACCCAGAAAGTCAACAAAATCCAACAGTGAACCTTATTTTAGAGATGCAATATTCTCCTTTGCCAAGTAATAGGCAACTGACATAGCATGAATAACTGATTGAGATTTCTTGCTGTTAGCTGCCATGCATGTAGTTCTAAGATTTTCACTTATTTTCAAATCCTGAATCGCCTGTTTATGAGCTGCTAATTCAACATGTCTGTCAAAGGTTGATGTCCAGAAATTAGCATTTCCAAGTGTGGAAGAATTTTTTTTGCCAGGTTTGACACACCATCTGCAAAGCATCTCATTCTTTTCATTCATTTCCAGCCATGGTCGATTTCACTTCCAGTCATTTGAGCACATGACACACAGAAATACGTGACTATTTACAACTATACAAGTACAACATATTTGCCAAGAGCGACAACTGAGAATTTTACAGCAAAAAATTTAAAAAATAACACATTCTTCACACAAAAATGTGCACAATTCTTATTTTTTGCATGATTTTGCCCGCATAGGATTTAAAACATGCAAAAGTCGTAAGGCTAATAAGGAAAGTTTGAACATAGAGACATACAGACAAAGACTTCTTGTATGATAGGGGTATAGAGCTTGATCGATCTTGAATTAGTGCATTGATTTTGTATATTCTAAAGAGAATAAATCAGACCCATTCAATGTCATTATCTGAATGGTAAGTGTTTTAAGGAAATGCAGCTTCCTGAATTTGCTTCATTTGATTTTACTTAATTCATAGAGTTTAGTATTGGACATCGGACGTCACATCGATTACAGCTGACATGCCAATTTAATGGACACAGTAAATCGGCCGTTACATCAATTACAGCTGACATGCCAATTTAATGGACACAGTAAATCGGCCGTTACATCAATTACAGCTGACATGCCAATTTAATGGTCTGAGGCGTATGCATTAGACTGTGTTCATGTCAAGTGTCTTATGATGTTCTTTTCTTAGTTTTTTCTCCATACAGTTGATGATTTCATTTACATATAGCTAGCTAATCAACTAGTCCGCAACTCGTCCCTGAATACGTAGATTCTGACCAAGCTTCAGGTATAGGTATTTTACTAAGTGGCTTATCCTTTAAGGCCTGTAATGCCTAAAGATAACACGTTTCCCCTTCAGTTGCATCATCTTGAATAATCAAATGTAAAATTGTATAACCTTACAGACTAAAATGCCAAGCGATCAAAGTTTCTAAACCATAGCACGCTTTATGTCTAGATCTAATTGTTTTGGAAAAATCAATAAAACAGAAATATCGATGGCATATTTAAATTTATTAGACACAGAAATAATAAACTGCATAATATTTTCACATATTGTTCTTTAACTGAATAGTGTTATATAAAGCTTGTAAACTCTGTCAGAGTTACTTTCTTCATGTTAAAACTTTCTTTTTCATTTCAAACTTTATTTCTAACAAACATCACTCTGATTTATGTCGTACACTGGGATTCAATTTTTTTTATGCAGGCTGTCTTGGAGGATACATGTCTAAATATATTAGCTGCAAGCCTCGAATAAAACCCATTGTAATAGGTCAGAATTTATTTATTCATTGTAGATAATACTTTCTTTTTATACCTAAGACAAGTAAGATTTATTTATCTTCCAACTATCAATCTATTGATATTTATCAGGACAATGTATTAGTTGATATAGGAGCTTATCATTTAACAGCGACCTACTTCGTCTTTATAATATACTTTGACATTTTTACCTTGACATTTGTCAGCATACTTCATCTTCGTGCCTGCCGTACCGTTTTACCATCTTTAAACAACCTTCACTGAACTCTTCACAGTGAACTGAAATTTAGTTCGAGGAATGAACTGTAACTTTCCGAAGGACCTTACATGAATGGAATGAATTATATTCGTATGCTAAACCTACTAATCTTTCCTACTTTAATCTTCAACATTGAGATGACTTCATATGTGCGGTTTCATGTCTGCACTCAGACTAAGTTATCTGAAATATTGCAACTAGTAAGTATAGCTTATAGGTATTTTTAACGTATATTTACCTCCGTAAAAAATGAAAATATGTAATTCAGATTGTCTGTTTTTCTATTTTAAGACTGAAATTAAACAATTGTTTCATACATTCTTTCTAGGAAAATATATTTGTGCTAAAATTACAGATTGTACACATTTTGTATAGTACAAACCAAATATAAGATTATTTCAGGCTGATTCAATAATAGTTTACTCATAATGTTTAGTCTTGACTGCACCAAAATAAAAATTATACATGTGATGGTATCCTTGCAACCGACTGAGTAAAATCATGAACTGTACAGCTTATTCTTCGTGCATCAGGTGTATATCTTAAGGATCTCTCTCTTTCTCTGCGTCTCTCTCTCTCTCTCAATATATATATATATATATATATATATATATATATATATATATATATATATATATATATATATATATATATATATATGTATGTATACATACATACATACATACATTTTCACGACACCAATGTCTAAGCTACAACGATATCATATTGTACCGTGAACCAAAGCCACAAATCATCCTATTCACATGGCTCGAAAATGTCAATGTTATGAAACAGACCACTCTACCCATACACACACACCCCAACAAAGAACAAAGATAGAAAAAAGAACATCTGGATTTTTAATAATTAGACAAGGATTACTTAAGCACATGCCTACAATGCACGTAAAGGTCAAGCAAACTAGAACAATTTAGTGCAATTTCTATTAGGAAATTGTAAGTGTCTTCCCTGGTGTAGAAAACCTCATTTATTAGAATGAGTAGGTTTGGATGTTCCAAGTTTAATGCAGCAACTGCTTTCACGTATTCCGCTGCAGACATCGTACGGCTAATTTTCGTCATCTCTTCAATGAATAAAATCTTTTTCTGACATTGTCAAATTAAAATTTAAATAAAATAATTTTTAAAACTCTTGTTTGCATTGTGGTCCATGCAAGGTAGACATTTGTCTGCAGGAAGGTAAACTCAACACCAACTTGAAATACCACTTTGCCTATATGAGCATGCGAGAAAGACTGTATGGGTGAAATGTAATCTCATGATACTCCAAGAACATTTATACAATATAGACATCTCACCATTGCAACTTTTTTCTATGTTTAGGTATATATCCTATTTTTAAACATTTCGTTCCAGTCCGAGAAATAAAGATAGAGAGGCGAATGGAGGGCGAGGTGAGACATAAATAACTATAAAAAACCAGACCATGTTCCTACTGAGCTGCACCGGTGTTATCAAGTCACAAGTACTATTTTATAGGCCACTGTTAAGCAATTGCTCCAAATCTGGTAATTTCAATTGATGCTGGACAGAGTAATTACTCAGTCTCTAGGACCAGACGTCATAATGTTACGTATTCACGGGACTTTATGACAACGTTGAATAGTTTCGTATAAAGACCCTCCCTAATTTATTAAGATAGGGAATGAAATGGACAAATTTAGGTATAAGTGCTTAATAATGTCAGATAGGAATAATTCACTGTATTGAACGTTTAGGTCGTGCTTTGTATTGTATGGCATGATGTAATGATATTCGACGTAGAAGGACTCACTGGTGAACTATACAAACGTGAAACAAACAACAAAAAAAAATAAAAACAGGGAAGAGTGAGCTTTTAAAAATTTCGTGATTTGCGGTCATCAGGTACTTAGAGAAAAATATCAGTACTGTTTGTGCGTGTAAGAACCTGTCAGTTGACAGTTCGCTTTGTGCTTCTCAATCTTTATTACATGAAAAATTATCTCTTCCATTGTTTTAATTTCCGTTGAAATGTGAGCAGATATAGTTCTTTAGGAACTGATGCTGTTACCGGTAGAATATATTTGGGTAGGATAAAACAAGTTTTTTTAAAAAAAATAATAAATGTCAATTTTGTTTCCTAAAATTTGGGCCAGTGAGAAAATTTTGTTTTGTTATCGACCAGATAATAAGTTAATTGAACTGCATTTTCAGTCAGAAAAAAAATCTCATAGTCTCTCAACGGTGAATTAAAATGGCAAAAATGATTTTGTAATGTGTTCCTCCTCATCAGGAGGTCATGAATAGGTTACGAGGTGTGTATAATTGTGTGAAAAAGAACTTTTTGAGAGACTTCCTATCCGCACACTCACACACACACACCACCTAACCAATTAACACTAAGTATAAGGGTGGGCAACGATTGTGTCCCAGTGACTGTTGAATGGTTGCGTTTTACATTGTAAAACGGGTTGAAAATAGACAAAGTCACGCAAAATTCATATAGCTACTTGCTCTACTGTGTTGTACATTAGCTAATTTTTCTTTTTCTTCTCCTCATCTAGATCTGAGTGTGAAGGTAGATGTCTCTATTTTTAGAACAAAGCCACCTTTTTTTTTTTTTCGGATGAATCACGTGTATTATTATCTTCCAAAAGCACTGGTTAAGGGCTGACTGTTTGATGATTTTTTTTTCAGCAAGATTTAATAAATTGTTATCTGTGCTTTTAGTGAATCAGTCTTAAGTAACACCACATATTTTTATATAGTCGATTTTAAGAGGTTGCTTTTGGAGTTAGCTGTAAGTGTGGAATATGACATCGCTATTTTCCGATTGTTTAGAATCTAGTGTACAGTTTTCTGTCATTAGAGCATTATGTATTAGTGTTGATGCAGACGTGACGATGCAGTGACAGGTAGCATGGTCTGATGGGGACTATATTTTTTGCGTCGTTTAATATGGGTGCTGAGGTCTAAACTGTTAGGTTTTGGTAGAGATGCGTTGTCCTGTAAGTAGCGCAACTTTTGTGCCCGAGTTTTAGTCGCATTAAGCAGATGAGGGTGAGCCTTCTTTTCTGACCTGCTTGTTGAAAAGCTTTTTTTTTTCTAGAGTACGTTTTGAAAACTGTTGGGTACCAGCATATCACCAGTAATACTCTACAATGGTTTTCATCGTGTATCAATGGAAGAATCAACTTATCAAGATCAGTTTGCTTGAGGAATCTCTGGAATTTTCCTCATAGCACGCGAAAATCATTAGCAGCATTGATAGATGGCCATCTTAACGCTGTCTTTAGAACTGGTTTGTTTGTGTTATTGTAGAAGTGATGCTTCATATCCTTGATTACTGGTAATCGTCTATTTGATATTGCTCTGAATGTTCTCTCATGGGTAAGGTTTCTTGAATCGATCGCAAATTGTCTAAATGCTTCGGCTTGGATAGCTGCGAGTATGCGAGGCTCTCTTTTAGAAACACCTTCAGGAGTGAGATCATGATTGTTAATCGTGTGGGTGCTGATGTTCTGCTTCTGTTTACTTAGGCAGACCTAACAGCGTGAGTTTATACAAGTGAGTAGCAGTCTAACCTGACATGGACTGAAAAAGAGGGAGTATATGTTGCCTGTGCTGAATAGTTTGGAGGCACCGGGTGTCTTTGTTGTCGTATTGGGACTTCTTGCGGCTGATAGAGATAATGGAATGTCTGAGGATTGTTGACAGTAGGATGTTGACATTGTGAGACGGCTACTACGCAAACAGCTGGGCGACCAATAAGAATTGATATCACTCTACCTGCACTATCTTCATCATGGTAACAGGAGATGCCTTTGACCAGTTGCTGGTGCCATGCTGGGTGTACGCGAAATATTCGATGTATAGCCGTTGTAGCAGCAGGGACACGCCGTTGTTCTGCGTCTGTTTACTTAGGTAGACTTGTCGATCAAATAGTAAGAGACGAAGTTACTCTGTCGTGGTTGTCGTATTTTTCTTAAACCACTCGCTTGAGAAGATCCTGATATTTATAATGGAGTAGGAGCCTGCTAAAATACGAGAATCTGCAGCCTTTCGTGCCCAGTCAATGCAGTGTCATGTTTGATTAAACTTTATATAGTTTTTGCTCAATGTTTATGTGTATTCTTTTTTTTTTTGGGGGGGGGGCGATGAGTCATCATGAATTTTATTTAGTTGATGGACAGTGGAGGATCTAGAGGATCATATCCACTTATTCTGAGTTAGATCTACAATCATGTTTGTATTCCCAAGTGGTGTCGGTGGTTGATTTGAGGGAGTAAGCAATTGTGATTGGTAACCACAAATGGACGAGTAATTTTTGGAGGTGTGGATCATGTTATAAACCTATTTTATATGCTATTTGTATTTACGTCTCCGTTTATAGCATTGCTAGATTTAGATTTTAGTGAATCTGTGGGTCTGGGATCTGGACATTGGTTTTCCCCTTGGAAATTCCTGGTCTACCTGATATTTGTCATCTACTTTACTAAAATGTACAAGTTCTGACCTTGCTTACGACTTAGAATGTTGAAGAGATGAATTTTTGACACCAATTCTGGTCCTCGTATTGAGTCTTAGGTTTCGATATTAAGGTTGTCTCTATCTTTCCTATTTTAAAATCTGTAGTAGAATCAGTCATTTAGTAGTGTTCAGTTATAATCTGAAAGGTTTTATTTATTGAATAAAATTAAATAATTTGAAAGGTTTTATTTATTGAAGTTTATTATCAGAATTACAAAGTTCTCGCTGACTTCTCGGACTAAATCACTATTCTGGGATTGTTGTGAATTTATTTAAAGACGATTTTTATTATATCCTTCTGATACATCAAAACTGTTATCACATCGGCAAATTTAAGTCTATGGGCACATCAGCACATTCAAGAGTGGAGTTCATTTGGTACACTTTATACTTTTGGATTTGTGAAAGAACTTTTAGAACTATTCGAGATTTAACTCATAACACGGTAAGTTCCTTTTAGATTTTAACTTAGTGTTAAAGGGAAATAACTTTGTTGAATTTTGCTAAACTTGCTGGTTTGGCTTTTATGTTACAGTCTAAAACTATTGGGTCGTAGCAATATATGACCTTTTATATACCATTCGATTGAATATGGTCCTGCTTCAACTGCCCTTACATACATGACGTTTCATACGCCTTTAGCCCTGTCATAAGGCTAATCAGTTCTGCATGCATAACCTGTCATATGCAATACGACTGAATATGGAATAAAAAATACTTGTAGCTACATACGGCAGCATCTCCACAGAGGAGCTTAAAGTGACATTCCCGTCTTTGTAGGTGGAAAAAGTGCCAAAACCAACGAACAGAATTTCTTTTACGTTGCAGGTGTGTCAATCAAAGACATAATATTAACTGAGCCATACCAGCAGAATTCAAATTTAAATTTGAATTTCTTGTTAATAGTATTTATCAAGCTGACGGAGGAGGAAAATCAGGCCATAGCTTTGGTAATAGATGAATAAAACAAAGTTAATAAATGGTTCCATACCGATAATGCTTGCAAATGTTCCTGTATCTATTTGATAGGATCTAGATTCTCCTCTCCTGTATCATCATTTCCTTCTCTTCTCCTCATTGTCTGTTTTCAGTATATTAACATATTTATCAAATTAATTGTGTACATCTATCAGTCATTTTAAATATGTAGTACATTGAGCTAGAACGTATTTGTTGTATGGGAAAGGCGATAATAAGTAGTTATAAATTTCTAGCTAATCCTAATTGCATTGTTTGCTATAAAATATGTCGAACACTGGAGGTGTTTTCATTGGTCTAACAGCGACATATGACACGGTCTGGCATACAGGACTGTTGTTGAACATTTGCAGGGTATTGTCGCGCTGGATAGTTGAGAAAATCGAACTAATCCTTCGCGACAGGTACTTCCGAATATACATCCAAGAGAGCTGCAGCTCGTGGAGACGTCCGACTAATGGACTCCCACAGTGGTATGTTTTTTCTCCAAGGCGGTTTATTGTCTTTATCAAAGACTTGCCTGAAACATAGTCGTGTAAGGTCATCTATGCAGATAACATTACTTCCTGGATACAAAGTCATTCGTTTACTGAGCTTTAGGAGGTACTGAACAAGGAACTGCAGGAAATGACGAACGTCTTCAAGATATGGCACCTACAACTTACACAACAAAGACAGTCTCCAACGTCTTCCACATTGAAAATGCAAATGTGAACCGTGATCTTTGCATCCTACTCAATGGGCAGCATATAACACACGACCCGACACCAACATACCTTGGTGTGACTCTGGACAGATCACTGACATTCTACAACCACCTGAAAAAAACTGCAAGAAAACTGAGTTCTCGAAATAACCTATTCTGCAAACTGGCTGGCTCAACCTGGGGTACTAGTGCTCAGACATTCAAGACGTAGGCACTGCCCTCTGTTAATAAACAGCTGAGTATTGCGCTCCTGTCTGGACTCGATCGTTCCACACCAAGCTAATTAACGTTCAGCTCAACACAACGATGCACATAATCTCTGGAACACTACTTTCTACTCCTTTACAAAGACTGCCAGTACTCAGCAACTTTCCTCTCGCATCTCCGTCGCCAGGAAGCAGCCACAAAAACTGCTGGCTAAGGTCTATGCCGGTGAGAAATTTCCATTTTACATGGACATCACTTCACATCCAGCAGCCCGCTTGGCTTCGTGACATCCAATCTGGTTAGGTCCGTTACCGGAAGATATAACAGCTATTTCGGCATGTAGTGTTGAGTGGTCTTCAACAATGTTGTAAGCCTCGTAGCTGAGGCATCTGTCTGCCCTCCAGTCTTCAACCTTATATGACATCTGTGCACCAAGATGAACCGTGTTCGGACAGGACAGGGTCGTTGTGCAGTAAACCTTGTCAGATGGGGTCAGGCCACTGACTCCTCCTGTAACCGTGGAGCTCGACAGATCATATCACACAATGTGAACAGTGAACAACTGTCCTCTGACAAAGTTCGCCGGTGGACTGCGGGGTCTGCACCCTGCTGACGATGGTTAAACGGCTGAGCACGATAAATAAATAAACAAATAAATAAATAAATAAATAAATAAATAAATAAATAAATAAATAAATAAATAAATAAATTTAATACGCATTATATAAAATACTAACGTATCATACCAGGAAGGTACAGATAAATGACATGCAAAATCAAAGCAGTAATTGTATAACACGTGTAGAAAAATTATTTAAAATCCTCATTTTATCACACAAAATAAGGAAATATTGTGCAAATAAATGTTGACAGATACAAATACCCAAATCAATCATGCTCAGTGAATATAACTGTGGCTCGCAAAATGAAATACGTGCATAGATAACTCTTTTAGAAACACAAATCCCATATAGATATAACTAACAAAATCAATAAATAAAATAATTTGATTAAAGAAACAACACAAAAAGCAATAGACCGAAAGCAAACATGATTCGTTCCGTATTTTGTGTACTGACAATCCAAAAGTACCGAAAATATTTATGCTTCAATAATAGCGAACATTGAAAACTTTGTATATCGAATTATAAAGAGAAATCTCTCGCAAATATTAATGTGTTGGTCGTTATTTGTAGTATGTACAGTACTAGTCAAATAAGGGGTTTAACATGTTTGTGATTATTATTTTTATTATTAGTTCATCAAGCTTTTGTTTTCAGAAATCAATGTTGTTTTAAACAAAAGGAACGGAAGACTTTTCTTTTAGCAAACGCTTCTTTTCTCTTTTGCTTCAAGCACATTATACGTCATGCAAATCAGCCGTGCAAAGTGCTGTTTCCATGGCAAGCATTATAACATTTAGCATATTCAGATTTAATTGTTTCCCCTGTTTCACTGTAAAAATAAAACACTGACACGTTACCTAGCACCTTTGCAGCTTGCCTGTCATTAAAATGTCCTTCGATGTACCGTAATTTTTCAAAACGTTGCTGGAAAACTGGAGTTAATTTCATTATGAACTTTTCGTACAGATCCTCTTGGTGAGGTTAAGAACATGCAAGATTGAAGAACATATCTCCGCGGAATAGGGAGAGACCAAGTGGCCGATGCTGATCTCATAAATGAGTTCCTTTTTTCATGCTTTTAAAGTTTATGTTTTCAGAGTTTGGATGTCAAAGTTCAAAGTTTTTAAGTTATGACCCAGTTTGGCTATACAGAATAAGAATATATACAAGCTATGATTCAAGGGCAATACTGGTTTCAAAAAACGTTACCTTTCTGCATATTCAATATTCGAAAGAAAACGGCATACCTAATTTCACACACGCTTTGGATTTTCTCAAAGAACGCGGAAATTGAGTGTAACAGTTGAAAATGTTTCATAGAATTCACTTTTATAAGAAAGCATTATCCCGGCATCCCACCCTCACCCAAACATAAAGTATAGCAGGTTCATCAATTTATATAATTACAAACGTACTAAAGATCTTGAGCTTCTAGATAATGCTGCGTTTTATACGCCAACGCTGCAGCCTCCACCGCCAACATCTATATCTTTTTGTCTCGCATTTTCTATTAAAAAGAGAGATACAAAAGTGATAGAACTGTCTTATGTAGGATAGTTGTCTCTGCTGAGAGCTTCCAGATGACTGTTGGTGAGAATCCGGACAATCCCTTCCGGTTTTACTATGCCATCGTCCGTCTGAAACTCCAAAGCAACCATATGGGACGGTCTTTGAGGTGTAGGACACCAGAGTAAAGTACAAAGTTACGATTTGCAACCTTATTACCTTCGTTCAAGCTTAAATTGGGGATCAGACTTCTGTTGTAAATCCCATGTTGACATGACTTTCAATTTAGGAGGGGTAGCAACAAGATTTTCAGGAAGGCTAACATGATTGCCATACTGGATTTCAGATGGGCACCATTCATTTAGGACCAACGAGGCATCAGAAATCAAATTTTCCAAGTAAAACATGTTTCTTCGAGAGTACTTACCCGATTGTAATACCTTAGCAGAACTACTACCTCGCAAATCCAGCCCGCATAGATACTACTTTAATCTATGGGAGATATAAGTTGCCTGCCGGCCTATGTAGCGGTCAGGCAGAGTGATCTCCCATTAGGTATAAGACTTGGCGGCAAAGACTAAGAACCTATCAGTTACTACTGAAGCGGAAGGCACACACTCTATGGATATAACTGCGGGGAGGCTGTGAGGGTGTATGTGCATTATGATTGGATAAATATTCTCGAAGAAACTTATTTTACTAGGAAAAATTGGTATCTTCTTCTAATAGGTTACCCAATCATAATACTTTAGCGGAATATGTAAGAGGTGGATGGATGTATATCCTCTTAAAACGGAGATATTATCTCCGGTCCCGTAAAGTATTGAGACAGCTTCTACATAACCCGACTGGAAGGGACTCCATCTGTCGGGGCGAGGCTTTAAATGGAGAAAGACCCCCCCCCCCCGCAAATTCAGCGCAAGTCGTGAAGCCGGGTCTAAAACATGCTGTCGATCGATCTGGAAGAGTGACCTGTTGAGCTGTGAACATAGGTCGTTCCAGATCGAACTGGGCCCTCTGGGAAGACAGATCTCAGAGATAAAAGATAGAGAATGTGGACTCCGATCTCTATCCTACAGCATGAATAATGTCGGTTAGCGAACGGTTCCAGTCTGATGCTAGGTTGGTGGCAACTGTTCGAACCTCCTGCGCCGAAGTGCGTAATAAGTTCATTGAGTTGGGGTTATTTCCCTTTATGCTGAGAGAATAATCTCCTTACACCATGACATGATAGTCTGTTCTGATAGATTCTCCCGTCCTTTTATGAGAAGTGGAAAGAAGTGTGATCTCCCTCGATGCAACGGATCTGTTTTTATTAAAGAATCACCTGAAAGGCTGGAGTGGGTCTTATAGGTAGACTTCAGTGAATGTGTCCAGATAAGACAGAGGGTTCATGCCAAAAGGATAATTACCCGTGGAAGAGATACGGTTCTCGGCGATAAAAGAGGATGCCGTCATGTATAAGATTGACCTGTCTTGGAACTTGCATATAATTCGGGTCTGCTGATGAGAAGTCCAGGGTTATCATGTCTTGTTAGAGCTAACCTACTGATATTGCAACAGAATGTCGTCCAGGTAACTTGATGTTGCGCCACAGAAATGGTCCGGACATGCATCATTACTCGTTTCGTCAGACGAGTGAAGACCCAGGGGCCGACGTTGAGCCCCAATTGGAGTGCCCTGAATTGGTATGTTATGTTGTAGGCGAATCACATGAACGTCATGGGATACATATGAATAGAGACATGAAGATATATGCCGTCTAAATCCACAGTCATAGCAAAGTCATTCATGCATAGCATTCAAAATGCGCTGTGGTGTTTCCAGTGGGAACCAAGGGGCGTGGATTAATGGATTGAGTGTGCTTAGGTCCACGACCAGACGTAGGGAGCCGTTTGCCATTAGTACCAAGAAAAAATGTGAAACGAACGATACAACCCTATCGGTGCTATATCCACTTTGTATAAAACTGAATTTCGATTGGTGGAGCTTCGATAGGACGGCTTCAGAGGTTCGTGAGTGGACCTTGGATCCTTTCGTTGAATTCCAGTACTATCCCTGAATCGACGTTGTGGTAGTGGGAGGGAGGGAAATATGTCTCCTGGATGGCTTGTTTGTGTACTTTATCCATTGGGACATTAAACGGAAGGTTAGAGGATAAAGGCTAGTATAGTGGTCCTTCAGGTAAGTGGAGGCAGAGGGCACCGAGTTGTTCCGCCAATTGAACTGGCAGCTGTGGTTATGGCATTGGCCAAAGTGTATTGAGCGGCTCAGCTCAGTACTTGAGCCATTATTGAGACCGACTCCCATGCATGTCCTGAGGTATTCAGAGAGGGAGAAGCTAAGCTGTGTTTCGTCGGTTGGAAGATAGTCAGAGAGAACGAAGTCACGGCAAGCATATTGATCACTAACTGCCGAGTGTCAACAAAGGCCACCCAATCCATACGTATGGTGTGTGGCTGTGTCATCCCCTAGGTAGATATATCACTGTTAACTGATGGGGCTCCCAATGAAAGACTGGTAAGGGGTTGGGGATCGGGCAAAGGAAGAACCTCCGACGAACTGATGATGACGCCAGACTGCGAAGGTACCTGAAGTCAGAATCTTTTGTTCGTCGTAAGAACAACATATACTGGAGTTCTGGTGGATGTTGTTCATGGAGTCGTCGTCGGAGAACAAAGCTCTGAGAGCGGAAAACGACCTCAATCGAGACTCAGAAGGCTGAATCTTTCCGTGCCCTTGGATAGGACAGAATAGATTACGGTACTGGAGAACAAGCAACATCATCTTGGTTGTTTGGGGTGAGGCTTTGGTCCCTGTAACGCTCGAGACTTACCTGGCGAAGAGTGACGAGTCTGTCGCTCACTATACTCCTAGAACGCCCTGAAATAGATACCGTGACTTCAAGACAATCACTGAGTAAAGACGCTCTTCTCGTGGCAGAGTGTAGAGAAATTACGAAGCGAGGCGTGAGGATCTAATCATTGTATTATGCCGAATGAGTGTCTCGAGCTGGTACGAGTTAGACTGGTCCCTTCACGTTTCTACAAAAGTCGGGTTCGATGTACTAGAAGCCGGGCTGTTATTGATGAGTCCGTAATATTGATGTTTAGCCCTTCGTGATCCCTAGTAAATGGCCTAGGCCGGTCGCAACGGAAATAGACCATCAGTGTGAGGAGGGTATTGTTAGGATCATCAGTTGGGAAGGGTTATGGTATTTCGATCCATGTAACCTACCTGTTGAATGAGAGGGAACTTGGCTGTTTGTTAGCTCAGTTCCTTGCTGTTCCGCAGGAGGAATCAAGTCGGACCCCGAGGAGGTAGGTTAGAGGGAGTTACAAAAATGCTACTTCCTGTGGTAGTGACATGGGTGCAGGAGCTGTTTCCGAGCGTGTGAATGTCCGGTGCTTCGTGGCTAAAGGGTAAATTGAATTTTTTCATTTGTTCCCATAAAGATTCACACCGTGGAAAACATGAGCATGCTGGCTGGCAACGTTTTCGATCAGATCTGTTCGGGCTTTTCCTTCATCTACTCAAACAACCACAATACTACCTGCACGGGGTAGAAGTTTTATCCTGGTGGGCCTGCACACAATGTTTGAATACCCTTGTGGGCGCAGATCTATACCAAATGAAGGTTACCTGGCAAAACGTGATAGAAAACGATCACAATACAATGCTGACTGTAGAAAAGGTCAAGGATGGCCTGAACAGGTAGAATCAATGTAGCTTGGTGTTCCATGGCTAAGGATACAGTGGTAAATAAAACTCACCTGTATGTGCCAGAAAAGACGGAATTATACACATATAAGGAGTTTCTTTGGAGCTTAAAGACGTGCACACATATAAATAATGTAGCCTGAACCTAACTTGTGAAGTCGCACAGGCTAGCCGTGTGAGCAACTAGGTGCTCGTTAAATATGATGGAATATTTATGCAGATAAACATGACTCAAATGTCGCCTATAAAACATGTATGTGCAGGCTGTGACTGATTAAAACATGTACAGAGCAGATCTGTACTTGTCCAACCAGAGTGGAAGAAGTACAGAAATGTACAGGAGTGTCTACATTACACAAAATATCTTTCACAGAAAAGGGAACTGAGGCACCGTTATAGAGACATAGACACTAGGTGCGACATTATACATTATGAGGCAATAATTGTAGGGAAAATGGCCCAGAGACCGTCCGTACAAGTTAAAACATTAATTTGGCACCCAGACGCTATGACTGCCTTGGAACAGAAACTCAACAACATGTACTCATTCTTAATGGAATTACATGTATGTAGGACTTATATAAGCGCTAGAGACTTGCACGTATAAACAAATTATGTGCAGTCACTTAGGCTCCATGTGCAAGTACCTAAATGTGTGACTATGACAAAGTGTTAGCAACTTGTAAAGGCAGAACTTTATCGTGATAGAAAGAGAAAAATTTGGAAAATTAGATGGACTATACTTTTCTTAGAAGTGAGAAACTCCTTCAACTTGTAGTGGTATATTATCCATGTAAATTCTGGCTTTTGTAAGGTCTCTGGTGATGAGAGCATCTTGGCATGAGCGATAGTAGTAACTGATAGGAACTAAGGTGTTGCTGCCAAGTCTCATACCTAAAGGGAGATCACTCAGCCTGACTGCCACATAGGCAAGCAGAGAAGTTTTAGCTCTATTTAGCTACAAGTAGCATCTGGGAGAGCTGGATTTGTGAGGCTGTAGTAGTAGTAGTTCTCCTAAAGGTATTATGATTGGGTGACATATTTGGAGAATAATCCTGTGGTGAAAACTGGATGTAAATATGACTTTCTTTCCAAAAGAAGTTGAGACAAACAAGATTTTAAAGACAGCCACCATGGTGAATATGAGTTGATGGATGAAATACCACCATGTAAGCTCATCTTGATTGTGACCAGTAGAGCAGGTACTAAAAAATACTTACAATTGATAAGAAAATGTCCATAAATAACATCTGTTTTATTCAACTCTTCCATCAAGTATTTTAATAATGAAATTTCTTTACACAAAAATGGTTTCCATTCAATCAAAACAACTATAAATCATATAAATATACAAAGAAATGAAATATTGATCAGTTAAGACACCTTTAACATATCCTCCTATAAGCTAAGACACCCTTAACACTGTATTGTGTGATGAAAAAATCAGCAAGCCTCTTCTATAGCAGTGAAATGTTTCCAGTGACCTGGCTACTATGACTCTTTCAATTACACAGGATCTAACAAGACTCAGCTTGAAGAACCTCAACCGTACAGTATGAGAAATGCTCAAAACAGCACCATGAATAACACATTATACACCTGTTTAAGAGTCCAATATCTTGATAACTGAATATCTTTTGCAGAAACTACTATTCTTATTTCAGGGACAGTAACCTTGACCTATGGACCCTAAAATCAATTAGTTTCTTCCTGACTCCAAGTGCAAGCTATCCACAAAGTTAGGTGTATGTATGTTATCTGGATTTGATTCTTATTCTTTCTGTCACACTGACCTTGACATTAGACATTTTTTACAGAAATTAATAGGTTTCATCTTTACCTTATGTGCAATCCAAATTTTAGAAAGTAGAGTAACCATAACAACAAGATATTATTTGGGAACCATTTTTCTTGTTTCAGTCATAGGGACTCTAAAGTCTGATATTTTCACATGAAAATCAATGAGGTTCCCCAAATGCAAGCCATCAACATAGTTTGGTAAAAGAAGATTCTGGAAAACTAAAGATATTGTGTGGAAAATATTTTTTTTCTTCCCAGTCACAGTGACATTGACTTCTAATCTTCTGACTCCAAAATCAATAAGTGTCTCCCCACCCCATCTTTCCAGAGCAAACCATACATAAAATGTGGGAATTGCTGGTAGTGGAGAAATTGAGGGACTTTTTTTGCAAACAAGTTTTAATTTTTCTGTCACAGTGACATTGACTGTTCACCATTTAACCCCAAAATTTTTCCTTATTGAAAGTGCAAGTCATCAACAAAACTGCACTGGTAACTGTATTTGGTGCCCAACTTGAGTAAATAATATTGCCAACAGACAGAGATACAGATGAAAGGATGGAAGGATGGATGGATGAACATCATAACATAAAATGCTATACCCTATGGTGGGCATGTATCTATCAATCCATTGATCTACCTACCCATCTATCCATCCATTTACATACATATTTAATAACACAAATACACAAAGGCATATATTCACATGTTCATAATTGTGTGCATCAGTGTAGCTTAGAGCTGAATGTGCAGTGTTACAATAATGAGCACCATGACAACCGTCCATAATTCTGTTGACTTGCATCACTGTCCCCATGATCTCCTCCATTGAAATCAGCCTCACTCTCTGACTCTGAAAACTCAACATCTGATTCTATATCTGAATCCACAGCTTGCTGTATCAGCCTTGGAACAACATGTGGAATGATATTCTCCTCCGATGCTCTAAAATAATTAAGAAAATACAAATGTTTAAGGATTTTCAAAAATATATAAAATTCTATAAATTTGCAAACATTACATATATAGTAGATATTCTCATGGCCTAATTTAGCTTTTGAATCTTGTGTGACTGAATTATAAATAAAATATTTTCATCCTACTAATGAAGCCAAGTAAAGAAGATCATCATGAAATTTTGTTCATTTGTTAATTTTTTTCTTAAATATGACATGCACTAGAAAATATATCAATATAGAAATTTATAGATGTACTAAATGTACCTTTGATCTGAGGTCAGTTTTCTCCAGACTTTAAGCTCCATTCCTCCAGTAATGATGCAATCTGTTTCTTGGCAATATTTAACATCCATAATATGGTGTGTATCTTCATCTGTCAATGTCATTAGATACTGCAAATCAGGGTCAACCTGAAAAACTGACATAAATACAACATTATAAGTAAACGTGTACTTTTGTTGGAGAGAGTTCCTGAGTAATGGACCAATATAATAAACCTCCAAATATTTGGCCCTGGACAACAATATTAGCCCCCAATAAATCCCTTAAAATGGCTTAACTATGAAAATTGTACATCATATGTCAAAGGCATTTTTATCGCAAAAGGTGTAAGCATCTAAGTACTTATATCTATAGATATAATCTCCAGGTTGATGATTCGTTATACATCTAGGACAGTGGTAACACACCTTGCAAAGTCATTCCTCGCCCCTTTGTAATAGGTACCGGTAAGGTAAGAAACCATTTATGGCATAGCTGTAGGACTTGACAGATGAAAACAACTTGTTGCAGTCAATTAATTCCATTGCTGATGAGTGGAGCATGAAGCTTTACAAAAATCCTCTAAATCCACAGGACCAATAACCTGAAACTGCTCATGGTCCTGTTGATTACCAACTCATCTAATGTTTCATCATGCGCAGGGACAAAATGTAATCAGTGATTCAATGGTCAATTCAGGTAGACATGAATATCAACCTTTGTAATGGAAAATGTAAACATAAAGAAAAAATAACAAAAACAAAACAAGATATTTATGTATCAAATAAATTAAATTTTATTCAATTCAGCATAATATGGCCATAGTTTGTTGACTCAGATAATGCTGCTAGCTCACAGTCCAGCTGATCCAGATCCATTCAGATCTCATCTAGAGGCTGGACATCAGAATATGATGCTGCCATTGATCATGGCCAGTCTGAATCAGTCAGAATATGAATCAGGATCCTCAGCCATTGACTTATCATCAGTGACAGTACTAGATTTAGACCCAGCCTCCAAAGATGAGGTTCTGGTATCCAAAGTGCAGATGCCCCAGAAATGAGGTCTTTGGAAAAAAGGAGTTCCTGTAGTGGACTGCTGGAACTGGATCAAATGTATTCACATCAGCAGAATACAGCTAGCAGTTAACAGCATTATCATGGTCATAGCCTGCATCCTATTTCTGTATTTTGTCTTAATTTGCTTAATTTGAGAGAAGACTTTTTGAACAGATCTTTTCCAAGACTGCTTTTGGATTTTAAGCCACTGGTGGAATCAATGCATCAAAAAATCTCCACTTGCTGATGCCCAGGAATCAAAAGTAGCATGTGTTTTCCCATATCACATAGATGCAGGAGTGATTTTAGCTAGAGTTGCAAGCATTCAGTGTATGCAGACTATACACAAGTTATTTCCCTTCTAATCTCACCCAGCAAATTGGATTGCTATGCTAAAGATTTGTGAGTGATCATTAGAAATAATTTGTGCTAATAATTTT
The DNA here is from genome assembly GCA_028554795.2 of Sinohyriopsis cumingii. NCBI lineage: Eukaryota > Metazoa > Mollusca > Bivalvia > Unionida > Unionidae > Sinohyriopsis > Sinohyriopsis cumingii. Next base: position 71,621,175 of record CM068829.1, on the reverse strand, counting down.
CAAATAGTTTATAATATTCCTTTCAATAAGATAAAATATACAAGTTATTGATTAAATTTACTCAATATTCCATCTGGATAGACAGACTGCCGTAACTATTCTTTCTGCACCAGTCCACCATATAACTGTTTGACTGACAGCAATTTCGCATACAGCTGATTATAGTAGAGTATTAAGAGCTAAAAGCCTAAATATGGAAAGATAGCTTGTAAACAACACAAAATAAACATAAACCAATGAGTATGTGTTGTAACAGCTGATTTAAAACAATGATAATTTTTGAATGTGACCCGTATAAATGTACTATTCATGTCCAGCTCTTTTACTGTTCTGGCAATAGGAACTTTCTAATTGAAATCATAGGACTACCAAATGTCTATCAAATTGAAATCAACCAAATATGCCTATTAAATTAAAAAAAAATCATGTTATTATCAAATGTCTACTGACTTGAAATCAACCAAACATGTCTATAAAATTCATAAATCATGGTACATGTATTATCAAATGTCTATTTAATTTAACTCATGGGGCCACCAAATATCTGTCCAATTCAGATCATAGGACTATCATATCTATCCAATTCAAACCTTGGAACTACAAATGTCTACTGAAAAATTTAAATCATGGGACTACCAAATATCCATCTAATTCAAGCCATAGGACTGCCAAATTTATATTCATTTCAAATAATGGGACTACCAAATGTCTGTCCAAGGAAGTTTCTGACTTTTAATGTTTGAGAATTATTGACAGTCCTGAGTAAATGTAAACAAGTACTTCACATAAAATTGTTTACAGTGTGCAACTTTAAAAAGAAATTTTGGCTGAGATTACACCCAGATGTTACTGTCATATTAACTGGAAACAATTATTCTTAACTAGCTTATGTCATCATGTAAAAAAAAAAAGATCATGAAGTCCTTGTGGCTTTAAAATAATGCCAGCATGGTTGTAACATATGTGGAGTTATTACAACTGCTTTTCTATCCATTAGATTTCGCAAAGATTTTGATGCCTTAGTCATGAGAGTAAACAGTCTTGTATCAGTAAAAACAAACTTTTTATACTCCTATTTTCATATATTTATCTTTATTCCCCATTTTTATTAAAACATAATTATACATTTTAGCATCTAAAATGTGTGAATATTTGACGTTCACTATGATTGGACTTTTTCAACAGAGAGTCTTCCATTGACATAATCTATTTCTTCAGTTTTGTTGCCAACGTTAAAAAATGGGATCCATATAGATCATATAATTTTCAGAGGGTTCATGAGTTATCCAACAGGTACTGGTAGATATGTAATAGGACAAAAATTGTGATAAATGAATGAAACAAAATAAACTTACCATTCAAACTTCCATACCCAGTATGAAGGTCAAATGCAGAAGCAAAAAGTAGTTTGTCATGGCAACAAAGAGCATATGTGATCCCAAAGTCTCCTGCATGGTTACATATCTTACTAACCAAACCTGTGAAAAGAGGGCTGTTTTGTGTACAATGTACCTCTCATCATGTTTTAACATAATACGATTGGTTTCCAGTCAATTTAAAGTTCAAAGTTAGAAGGAAGTTATTAATTCCTGGACAACAATGATGAATGTCTGTTCAGAAATAAAATTCAGCATATCATCCAACATTGTTATAAACTAGTATGTTATTAAAAAGTTCATTACATCTGAATATATAGATAAATCAAAATAAATGATCCAACAATTATTCAACATCAGTATTTGTCATATTTTCTACTATCACAAAAATTCAAATGTAATCATTCATAGTAGTCTTTTTATTGCATTTGCAACACAAAAGAAAACAGTACTAGTTACACCACAACAAAGGGACATATTTTCAAGGAAGGAGTGAACTCTTTTTGTTAAAATATTATGAAAACCTTATAAAAAATTGTATTAACTTTTTGGACAAGATACCTCAAATATAAACGTTTTATACAGAAAAAACAAATTTTGAAAAGTAACAAACTTTCTTTCATTTTTAGACAAAACAGTGGTTGGATGGGAAAAAATTGCATAAAAGAAAACATATGCTGGATTTAAGTTAAGGCAAGGTTTATATCAGCACACTTCTAACATCAAACCTTTCTTCCAATTAAGGACCTTGATGTTGATTCCATCATCACCATAGAAGATATAGTCCTTTGTGGCTGCAAGGGATCGAATGTACCGCGGTGTTAAATGCCTACCACTGGTACTCTGGAGATTCTTTGATGCAAACAGGCAGATGAGGTTGCGATCATGAATCTCATGAACTTTGATCTCACCAGATGATGTTGAAGTGGCCACAGTATTACCTATCACCTGTAATATGCAAATCTTATGATACATTTTTATGCATTGTTGCCAACATTTGAATTCTGAGATAGTCTGAATCTTATTTCAAAAAGTTATTTAGAGTAGAGACAAAGGCACAATTTATTATTTATGTTTCTTCAGTTTTCTTTGTTTCCAATACTTCTGACAGACAGATGCTTGTTGTCATCAATGGCAGCATAACTACAGGTGAGACAAAAAGTATGTCAAAGGGTGTTTTCCTTTGCATAACTACAGGTGAGACAAAAAGTATGTGTCAAAGGGTGTTTTCCTTTCAGCCCATTTAGCCAGGATTGGATTCCCATCAGAAAGACTCAGCCAGGTGGAGGACACCATTTGTAGGGAAAGTAACTATCAGCTGGTTGGGGGCCAGCCACTTGGTGGCCTGCTGAAATAACTGTTAGCCAGTTAAAAACACCTGGTTCTTATGCTGTCTGAGACACCCCCCCACCAGCTCAAAATGGTGGTTTTAAGATGCATCTGCTGTACAGTGACACTGACAGTTTGCTGCTGTCAGACTGCTCTTAGCCTAACAACTAACCACCTATATTTTTTCTAGCATTTCATTTAAATATGTATTTTTTAAAGAACAAAATGCAATGGATCTGTCTTAGTGGAAATAATTATGATAATTATGACAAAAACTGTATCTCACCTATGTCTGCATCGGTTCGAGTCTCGGATTCGGCTAATGTGGTTATGTGAGAAAGCTTGCCAGTAGCTTCTCGTGGGTCGGTGGTTCTTTCCGGGGGTTTTCCGGGTTCTTCCTCCACCATTAATACTGGCCGCCATGTATGGCCTATCTTGTGCTGAAAAATGGCATTAAACCCTACAACAACAACAACAAAAACTGTATAGGTCTAAGTAGGCAAAAGTTTCCAGTTGAACCAAGACTGAAGAAAGTGCTATTCATTAATAAAATTTAATTAATCCCTGAAATAAGACTTGTACAAAACAGTCTTATGTGACTGTATGAATAAAATGTTAATGTAAATAAAACCCAGTTCTGATCCTATCTCAGCATGTGTGGGGAGAGAGGCTTGACTGGCCTGATAACTAGATGTCTTCAACAGTCATTGAAGCAGCACCCTCAACTGGCTAGCACCCAATCGGCTGATAGTCTTCATTGTTCTGACAAATAGGGCTCATCTACCAAGTATATGTTCTTTTGTGCCCCCAACTGACTCCCAATTTCTAAACATACACTGTTTACAAAGTTCAAGTGTTTGTACGAAGCCAAGGTTGGGACAAACATTTAAACCATGCATTACAATAATTCTTATACGATTTATAATCACTTGACCCTGATCTGTCATCACATAATGTGCCAGCAAATCATGGTCTTGAATGTTTGTTCTACTGACTACTTTTAACAAACTGCAATTACCCCGATCTGCCAGCATGTAATGTGTTGACAGCTATGGGTCTGTGCCATCTGCAGTTAGACTCAATTTACAAGCATGTACATACAGTATCAAATTAGAGAACTTTCAGTAAATTAAGTTTTCTTGTAACAGAATTGCACAAAGCTGAAGTTTAACAGATACACTGTATGGGACTAAGTGCTATTTGACCAAGCCTGAAACATATTCTTACCAAAGGTATAAAAGAAAAAAGAGATATTTTTAATGAAAACAAAACTTCCTCTATTTCATTTCCAGTGCAGTCTGAATAAAATGTTACAGACCAAATTTCAGTCAGCAATATATTTTTTCTGGATTTATTTGAGAAATCTATAATTATCATATGTGTGGATCTGATGAACATTTTATTGGTCATGTAGAAACAAGAGTGCTGTTTTCCATACTTTTCTATGTGACAGCACTGGAGCAAACATTCAACAGCGTACAGTACAATAAAATGCACTGCACTCAATAAATTGGCCTGTTTTTGACCCTAAGTGTTTAAACATAATGTTATATAAAATGCTAAATACTCAAATGTTTCAAGAGCATTACTTCTTAAAGTAGCTGAAAGTGACTGGATTACTTACACATAAGGCTGTAACTGTATCATCATGCGCTCGTAAAGACTGGATGTTTACTGAGGTCACTACGTCCCACAGTTCTAGCTTACCTCCATCTGAAATATAAAATGTTGCTTCAGTTTTGACTCCTACGGGTTCATTTTCCTAAATCTTCTTAAACATGATGTTGATATATGTCATACTGGTCAAGTTATCCTGTTATATCTGTCATACCGGTCTCATTTGATCATAGTCCACAATCATGTTATATTTGTCATACTAACCTAATCAGAGTATAATAAACAATTGTGTTAATTTGTCATACTGACCTAATTTGATCAGGGTCCACAATCAGATTATGTCATTCTGATCTGATCTGACCAAAGTCGACACACTAATCTAATCATCAACAATCATGTTACATCTGCCATTCTGAACGTATTTGATTGTAGTCAACAATCATGCTATTTGTCACAGTCAAAATTTCATCATAATCTACCACTGTGTTATATTTATCATACTGATCTAATTTGATCATAGTCAAAAATCATGTTATATCTGTCATACTGACCTAATTAGATCATAGTCAACAATCATGTTATATATCATGCTGATCTAATTCAATTATAGTCAACAATCATGTTATATCTGTCATACTAACCTAATCTGATCATGGTCTACAATCATGTTATGTCATACTGACCTAATCTGATCATAGTCTACAATCATGTTATGTCATACTGACCTAATCTGATCATAGTCTACAATCATGTTATGTCATACTGACCTAATCTGATCAAAATCAACTATCATGCTATGTTTGTGACACTGGATTAATTTGATCATATTTTACACTCATGTTGCATGTCATACTGATCTAATTTCATCATAGTCTACAATCATCTTATATTTGTTGTAATAACCTAGTGTCAAAAAGAGTTGCCATTTTACAGAAAGACGATAAATACTGACAGAATGCCTGATACCTAATGATGACAGCTTTAAACTAGAGTAACATAAAAATGGTTACAATATTATACTGCATTATAGATGAGCTAAATAACTGCAGTAAAAGTTCAGTAGCTCAGATACACCAATACTCATGAGTATTACCTAAATGACATGATGTGCCGAGTCCTGGCATTGTGATGCCTTTTGCCAGTCACAATCAGTAGCTGAAAAGGTGATTGATGGGGTAAGGAGAGATGATGGGGCACCTTGTGCCACCTGCTTCCTCTATACAACCCCCAACAAAAGAGGTGAACAAAGTGGCAAATAGCATCAAGTCGAAAAGTGATGAGGCCTCAGAGACAATAAAATGCAGAAGAGTGTCTCACATAATATTAAATCAAAATCAAAAAAAACTGTAGGGTGATAGGCCATTGAATTATACTGCCTTTATTATCACTTTATGTGGGCCATTGATTCCCACAGCTACTCCTTTCCTGTGTTTTAGCTATAATTGCCAATCAGATGCCAAGCACAGCGCTGAACTCCCAGTGACCAACCTTGTAGTACAGTGGAGTCGAGATCTGTAATTTCCATCTTTCAGGGGTTGCTGTTGGTAGTAGGGCTTATTTGCTAACATTAATGTGGTCATGGAATGTATTCAGCAGACAAATCTTGCTTTCTTTTATACTAAACACATATGATCTTTAACGTTTGCAATACTTTTTCAGAAAAAGAGAAAGAAAGCAAAGTTTTAGGTAAATTATGTTTCTATGTGAATACTTACCCAATCACATTACTTTAGGAATATTAGCCTGCTACCTCGCAAATCCAGCCTATCTAAAAGATGAAAAATGTCTTATGCTTTCTACTTTTAAATTAAGGGTACTTGTTATGTATATTTGACTTAATTTATCTTTGATTTGATTTAATTGTTTGTAAGTTTTAAAATCTTTTTTGTTTTTAATTTCATTACATGTCAATGTAATGTAATTTTGTTTACTAGGAATTTTATACTTTCCAGAAAATTCAGTTTGACCTGAATCTTTTTATAAATACCTAATAATAGAAACACTGTTTCTATTTTTGACTTAGTTCCTGGCCTTGATTGGGGGGTCATTAAAGTAAACAACTTTTTTTATTAATTTCTTTTGTGAGAATGGTGGTGGTGAAATCAAGGCTGTACTGTGCTACGTGCCTTAGACTTGTATATATTTTCTAAATCTTCCTAAAATGTGATCACGTGACCCTCATCCGGGAATCTGTTTTGCATCTCGAGTTACTGTATAACCTTTGTTTATAGAGATATTTGGTCATTTGTGGCTTTTTTCTTTACACTGAAAAGTGTGTGTTTGTGACCAGTTTGGGAATTACATTTTAATTTTTATTCACATTATTTGGATTCTAATAGATAGTTCTCTGTCCTGGAAATATTTGAGTGCTCATACAGAATTATTGGACAAAGGCATTTATTTAAATTTTATTCTGAAATTCAAACACTTGAATATTATTGACTGTGAAACAACAAAGAACTGTAGACAACAGTACAATACTGACTACAGTATACATCATCGCCTTTCATTTTGGATTCTTTGTCAGGACTCGAACATGAATTCATTAGAACATTTCAATACGAGGACTTCTAAACTTTAATTAGTGGACCATCTTGGATTAGTTTTGGATTTGATTCTTGAAACCGTAAGTTCTTATTTTTTTATTTTTTATAGTATTTTTCTTCCAGGGAAATAAATTATTTGTTAAATTTTTCAAAGCTTGTTGTTTTCATTTTTTCTTTTGTTACTGTTTATTCGAGCGTAACATAAGACACTCTTGATCATTACCTCTCTTTGATACCACCAGGTGTCACCAGTTTTTACCTGCGTGAGACACTAATGCAGATGGTGCGGTGGTAGGGAGGGTTTTTAAGTAATGTATTTGGATAAGTATTCTTGGAGAAACATAAATTACTTACAATTTTGCTTTCTCCTTCAAAAATGTTCACTAATCACACTGCATTAGGAAAATAATAAGAGGAGAAGGGGATGCTGAGCATGTGACTTCTACCTCGAGTATCCTTCTCAGGATGAGTGGCTGGATTCCCCATACGAAAGATAACACATTCTCCTAATGACACAAGCAACATAGCCCTGGATCTGGAACTTTTATATATGGTTGAGAAGATAAATTTTAGATCTTCTTACCCACAAAAATGTTCACTGGTGAATCCATCGAAGCTAACAGGCTGTGTTGATTAATCCAGTTGGGTCTGGTGGCCCTCTGTACTGCCACAACTGGACCCACTAGATTCTAGGTTGCTGCTGCAATGCCAAATCTCTAAAACAGAGGTTCGAGAAGGCTGGCTCTGCCTGTCAGCCAAGGACTATAATCTCAGGTTGGAATGTTGTGTTTGAATGCGAGGTTTGCAGAGATTGCTAAAGCTATCAGGATACATGATTTGTATGATAGTGACTTTAGCAATGTGTAGGCTAGAAGTTTGAAGGGATTTGAAGTGGGCCATCTTAAAACCCAGTATTGGATCCATTTGGAGACAAATGAGGGATATTAGTAGATGAGACCAATATTGTCTAAAAGATCCAATAGGTCTCTATCCCGCTTACAATCATGTTTGCCATGATGCCAAAATGTGTCCAGTATCATCGGGTAGTAGCATTCAGTAGTGACTGGGGCTTGATTGTTTCTCCTCAAAGAACGAGAGAAAAGTTGGTTAGTTGAGGGATAGAGGCATGCAGTGGATGATGTAGTTGTATACTCTTGAGATTCTCCCCACAATTGAAGGTTTGAATTGTTTGACTCGCAAAGCTGGTTTGGTAAAAGCCGAGCATGTAGAAGAAGAGGGTGGGCTGGGCATGGAAAGAACACATGTGACAGTGGATGCTGAAAAAGATTTGGGTTGGCAGGAAGTTTCCTGGGTGTACTATCACTAGAAAGAGTATATCGGTGACCCAGGGCTTGTCCCATCAGAGAAGGGGCAATCACAATCATCCTCACATTCTGTCTTTGTAACTTCTAGGTTATTTTCAGTATCATCACCATGGGAGGGGAGGCAAAGGCCCAGAACCCATCCTAGATGATTGATATTGCATCCACAGCCCAAGGTTTTGGACCTGGAACTGGAGAGATGAAGGTGAGCAGCTTCTGATTCCACCTCTTTGCAAAGAGGTCAATCATCGGATGCCCTCAAAGTGCACAAATCTGAGTGAAGACCGATTGATGGAGAGACCATTCCATGTGAAGGACGTGACTACCTCAAGACTGATTCTTGGCCAAGACAATGATGTTGCCATAAATGTGTCTGAGTTGCATTGTTGAGATGGAAATTTTTGTAACCACATAGAAAATGCCAAATCAGAACACACAGGTTGTGTGATTTGGTGCATCTTTGTTTGAGATAGGTCACCACCACTGAGTTGTCGGACTAAAGGAGGACCACTGTCGCCTCAGAGGTGATCTTTTCAGAGATGAAAGGTGCTTATGACAGCCTTCATTTCTAGGATGTTGATGTGTAGAGGACATTTGTCTGGCTCTCAGGTGTCCCTGACGGTAGTGAAGGTCAGCAACAGGTGGGCACCCCCACTGTGTGCATTGGCGGCGATACCTACCATTATTTCCACCTGGGGATACTTCAGCATGGTTCCAATGGTCAGCCAACCTGGATTTTGCTTGGAAATAAGAACTCCATATCCAGATGGACGAATCTTCTGGGATGAACAAATGTCTTACTTTCCCAGTTCATTCAAGGGCCTCAAGGATGTAGAAGAGAAGGTAGATTGTTCCTGCTTTGGAGTATGATAGAACTGACCATGTGTTTCTGTAGGATGCCACCTAGGTATCCTGCCTTCAATGTAGATGATATTGGCCATTACAGGGAGATGATGCAATCCATACTCCAAGTGAAAGCCTAGGGGCTGATGTTGAGGCCAGAGGATAACGGTGTGGCAGTAAGCAAAATGGAAAAAAAACTTGCGAGAGACGGGGTTGATATGAACGTGAAAGTATGCATCTGTCAGATCGAGACTGATGGCATACTTGCCCTATCTGACGCAGAGGTAGAATGACCTTGCCATCTCAAACTTGAATTGGGTGAGGTGACCCCAGTCAATGGTGGGCTTCATCCCCCTGTTTACATTCCGAAAAAGAAACAGCCTTGAATAAAACACTGGTGATTGTGGCCTTTGCACAAGCTCGGACCCACACCATTTATTTTTGGTGAATGACTGTATCTCATATTGTAAGAAGGTTTCCATCTCCTGATCTGATGGTGCACTTGCGAAAAGGGGAGAGAGGATTGCTGATGAACAAAACCCAAAGCCCCTCAGAATAACCTGGAGCAGCTATCCTCCCATTCTGAGGGAATATTGAGGTCCAGTGAGCTCATACCGACACTGTACAATTGCATCCCAGGGATCGATATCAGCGCATGTGTGACTAAGGGGATCCCCTGTCTTGAGGCCGCTGATCATCCCTTCACACTGCAGGGACTGAGTGGTTCCAAATGCCCATGTGGGTTGGGTGGTGAGGTGGAGGGGGAGTTCCTGAGATGCCTGCCTCCAAACTTCCTCTATTCTTTCTCCAAATCAACGGTGACACAAACAAAGTCATCCAGAAAGGGAGGCTATGATAAGGTAGGAGTCACTTGGATTGCATACATGCAACATGCAGTATCAAGAGCAAGACTGGCCGAACCCATTAAAGAGGTGGCCCTGGTCAATGACTCTAGCAATCCTGGCTGTCGTTTCCCAAGCATGGCTGTTGCCGGGTATCTGCAACAATAACCCTAACCTGCTCTGATGGGCATGTAGCAGGTTTCTCCACCCTAAACAAACAGGCTAGCATACATATGAACCACGGCTTCATTCTTGTCATGTCCTGGGAGATCTGTTCTGAAAGCATCTGTCACTGTAAGTCCGTTTCTTCCTCCTCAGTGAGATCTACCAATTTTTTATTTGGCTGGATCATTTTAACGAAAAGGTCCCCAAGCTGGGACAACTGGTCTGCTGGTGTCAGCAGGATGGTAGGCAATGTCAGGACGGCCCGTGACTGCTGGATGGATGGTAACGTTGTTTTAAGAGTTGGATCAAACGGATCTGGATTGAACCCTATGTGACTATACTTACAGCCCAAAAGGTCATGCTCGGATATGCGGTGGGGGAGGGGTTTGCGCTTCGTGGGCTACCTAATGCATCGGTATTACCAACAATGAACCATAGGTTGTCTTCCTTGATTTATTCCATTTTTCTTCCCTTCAATGCCAAACAGACGATTGCTGTGAATGTGCATGTCATGCATATAGTAAACATTCTCCTAAAATGACACAAGAAGAGAAAACAAAGCATATATTAACAAATTAGCATGTGACTAACTAGTTAATAGCATAACCCAGCCTTCCACTGACTACGTGTTATAGATGCTGCTTATCAGAAACAATGTATACATAATATAAGCAAAACAGGATTCATGGTAAGCTTACATGTTCTGAAGTTGCATATAGATCATTTAAATTGATATTCTACTGAAATGACACAAAAAGACAGACTCAAGCAGAAACCAGTAATGAGTTGAAATTACTAGGTTGCTAAAACACTGTCAAAACTAAAGATCAGTGAAAGTATGATATCAGAAACCAATGGCCCTAATGCAAACTTATGCGCAATGCTTAGTTAATAATTAAATTGTAATTCTATTAAAACAGTGTGAAATATAAATAAAATAAGCATAATTATCATATCAGCACTTTATGATTTTGCTAATAAGAGCTCCGTGACAGATGGAGTAAGTGAATAAAATCAAACATATGTTAACTCATAACAACTTTGTGCAAGGTCAACAATAGCATGGTAGAATGGTGGTCATACAAATTACTGAAAAATTGGCAGTAATTGTAAAATAAAAAGGGCTGAATTGTCAAAGGCTATGGTACCACGTGTGTTCTGTAAAGCAACGAAGCTAAAAGCAGTTGACACCTGGTGGTATAAAGGGGAGGTAATGGGCAATGGATACTGCCCTATGTCTATCTACAAATAGACAGGATAAGATATGTTTCGTATTTTAGTAGGACTGGATTCGTGAGGTACCAGGCTAATATTGCTAATGTAATGTGATTGGGAACGTATTCGAAGAAGAATCTTAAATGCTTATTTAGTTTGTATTCATAAATAATTTGTGTGTGCCATGAGTCTTCGTAAAAGTGAAATAATTCAACATATTTTATACATCTGATAAAGACAAATTTAAGATTTAAGTTATTGCTCATTACTCATACTGATTCTGTTCCAAAAATGCCAACAAATATGTAGTGTATTTACTTTGAAGTTCAGCACATTTACATGTATATGACATTATACAAATCGCTTCAGTAAGACAATTATGTAATATTCCTCACTGTGTGCAATATCAAATATATCAAATGAGTTTTAAAAAGTCTGATTAACCAAGTCATATGATGCATGAATGCTGATATCTGTTGGTTATCAATACAATAACCTCTGTACTGACATTAATCTAGTATGTATTACCTGATACAGTGATAACTAAATCCTGACCAGGGTGGTAGGCTAGCTTGGTGACTGGATTGTATGTGTAAACAGATTTAATCTGTTGGCCTGAAAGTAAATATTAAAGTGAAAGTTCAATCCACATTTATTACATAAAGCAACAGATAGCACACATGAGACATCTTGAATAGAAATGGAAAATGGAAAATATTTTGTTGATTAAAAGAAAAGAAAATCTCATGAAAATACCATATTATCATTGTCACTCAATCTGATTAAAATCAGATCTCCTTTAGGTGAAGATCTAACAGTGACCTGCTTAGGGGACATGTTCTGGTGACCTAAGTTATTATCATAATCTCTAATTCTATCAGCCAAGTAGATGACGTCTTGGATCTTTGCATTTTGGAGACTGAGCAGTGCGACTGAAGTACATCAATGTGTGCAAAAAGATTTGACTGACTTTCAGAGTTTTGAAGGCTGCGTTTTAGTTGCCTAATTCAAAGCTCACCAGAACATGACCCTTAAGTGGTTGCTGTCTGATCCTCACATAGGACAGTGGAGATTTAATTTTAATCAGACTGCATTGTCATTGTGAGCCACCATTAGAAACTGTGACATTACAAAGTTGATTCTTGTTTAAAATGGCTACATATACTTACACATTATTACACAATTCCACACTGAACATAAGACACTGTTTGCTTTCTAGTCAGATATTGCTGATGCAAAAGCTGAAAAAGGAGATGACGCTTTAAATTTTTTGGACCAGAAAGAGCAGGACATACCATATATACTTGCTTATAAGTCAAGTCAAATTGAAAAGAACAAAGATCCTGACCTGCCAAGGCATAATGAGCCTGCAGATTAGGGTGTATGTTGTTTGTTCTACTGATTACAAACAAACTGCACAGACCAAGATTTGCCAGTGGATAATGTGCTGGCAGATTTGGGTCTGTGCAGTTGGACTCATAAACAAGTATATACTGTATCCATATTTCAAGTTCCAGCAATCACTGCATTATCTTATTAATTACTCTCAGGTCAGAAATTGTCACAAACTTAATTCCTCATTGGCAAGAAAAAGGGCTAGATGAATTAAAACCTATCAGAATTTGAGGTTTAGTGTGGCAATTTTTTTTTAATGAAACTATTTTACTCAGACTACATTCTTTACTGTAGACTAGTGTATAGGCACTGCAGTGAACACACACCAACATTGTGACAACACAAACCATATGAAGATCCTCTGATGTTTTCAGTTCATTTATATGTTTTTTCTTCTGCAGTATAGCAGTGTTCAACATATTATAGATAAACAAAATTTTCAAATGTGTGAATTAAACTTTACATATGCATGTGCTAATCCAAACTTAATTTATATTTTGTGAAGCTAATATCTGTTAAAAAGTAAAAATGAGAAAGATTTTCATGGACTTTTCATTTCACGTGTATGTCAAACAGTATATTCAATGTCTGGTGCAAAATTATCTATTTTTGACACACATGACAATGTGGTTTCATTTTAAAATTTTTGGCCATCTCATAATTAACAAACTGCAAAACTCTGTTTTAAAGGAAGAACTTGAAACATAACATTTAGTAGTTGTAATACATAAATTTTTTTATTTCCAACACATTTAAGTGAAAATCATGACAATTAATCAAAGTTAGACTTTTCTTGTATGATATCAGCCCCACAAACTATATTAACAAAAATTAAATTGGCAATATACCACTCACTGATAAGTTGTGTCCAATGGAAAAATACACTGATCCAGATTTGCTGTTGTATAATGTGATGGTAGATCAGGGTCTATGGAGTTTGTTAGGAGTAGTCAGTTGAACAAACCCTAATCTGTTGGCACATTATGCGATGGTAGACCATGGTCTATGTTGTTTGCAGTTGACCCAACATAGAAGCAAGTAAATATGGCAGCTCACTTTCTTTTACCTTCAGAACTTTTTTTTACTTTAATTTAAACATGACCTTACTTCCAAGACTACCGTTATCATCATCAACCAAATATCATCATCATCATCATCATCATCATCATCATCAAACCCATTGCCCTTTCACCTGTTTTGGCTGACCAAAGTTTGAATGAACAGTCCATGGATCCGCTAAACACAATGTGGTCAAAAGCACCTGTCCACCGAAGCTTGCTAGCTGAAAATATTAAAATCTTCATCTTCATTCAGTGCTTTATTTTTAAAAATTTTGTTCACTTTTGTCAATAAAAATGGCTATAGAAATGGTACTTATATGAAAGCATGTTGATGTGAAATAGGACCAACATTTCTGATAACTAGATGAAAAAAACCCCATAAATATGCAAACATTTATTACCATGCTCAAAGTATGCGTCCAACATCCTAACTCTAATGTTGTCAGTGCTTCTGGAATAAACTGGATTCTAATATAACATCATGAAAACTATGAAATGTATTTAACATTACTTTAAAAGTGAAACTTCATTATCCCGAATTGACAATGAAATTGGTTAAAGTTATACATGCATAAATGAATGCTTCAGTGGTCTCCTCTTATGGAGTCAATCTGTCTATCATGTAAAAGTGTCCTTGAAATAGCATGACTTCTCATGAGGAAGGAGGAAGGGAAATAAATTGCAATAATATACTACTCTGGTATCAGGTAAGGTTGCCTCTGATAAGGGGGTGGCCTCTCTTGACAAAAATCTCTCAAAAAGAATACTACTGTACTATAGTCTTGGGCAAAATCAAAAAAGCTTAATTAGGTGACTATACTAATTGCCGCTGAAATACAAGAATGATTATAGAAATGCATAACCATGAAGAAAGAACAATTTAGTACAAATTTCATTTGATGAACATATTAACAGTGTACTTGTTGCAAGTTGTAAGCTAATAGCATACTGTCCTACAAGCTTGTCAAACATTGCTATAAGCTTGTAACACTGTCCTATTCCCAATGCAATCCAGTCTGTATCCTATGAGACCTGATGGTATAATTAAAGTTCATCCTATTTATGACTTCGTTTATTTTTGCATATTACTTCAAATAAGCACAGCAGAAAGTACAGTTGTAATTAATTCTCACTTAAAGGACTGCTTGATTAAATTTACTGTAATTATAAATAGGTGAAAAAAATATTTAGTCTTTTCCCATTTATATCCATAATCAGGGTAACTGCATTGATTTACTTGGTTGAAACATTATGCCAATAATTGGAATACATTGTATTTTGTTTTTCAACCTGCAATAATAATACATATATAAAAAACTTTGTGATTCCATGGAATATATGTTATATTGCTAATTCCAAGGGACATATATATAACTAAGAGCAGGGACATTATGTAACCAATTCCAGGGAAAATTTTTTAGAGGACATAATGTATATATCACTATTTCCAGGGGACATATTGTATGTAACTAATTCATTGGGACATATTGTATGTAACTAATTCATTGGGGCATATTGTATCTAGCTAATTCCAGGGGACATATTGTATGTAACTAATTCATTGGGGCATATTGTATCTAGCTATTTCCAGGGGACATATTGTATGTAACTAATTCATTGGGGCATATTGTATCTAGCTAATTCCAGGGGACATATTGTATGTAACTAATTCATTGGGGCATATTGTATCTAGCTATTTCCAGGGGACATATTGTATGTAACTAATTCATTGGGGCATATTGTATCTAGCTATTTCCAGGGGACATATTGTATGTAACTAATTCATTGGGGCATATTGTATCTAGCTATTTCCAGGGGACATATTGTATGTAACTAATTCATTGGGGCATATTGTATCTAGCTATTTCCAGGGGACATATTGTATGTAACTAATTCATTGGGGCATATTGTATGTAACTAATTCATTGGGGCATATTGTATGTAACTAATTCATTGGGACATATTGTATGTAACTAATTCATTGGGGCATATTGTATGTAACTAATTCATTGGGGCATATTGTATCTAGCTAATTCCAGGGGACATATTGTATGTAACTAATTCATTGGGGCATATTGTATCTAGCTAATTCCAGGGGACATATTGTATGCAACTAATTCATTGGGGCATATTGTATCTAGCTAATTCCAGGGGACATATTGTATGCAACTAATTCATTGGGGCATATTGTATCTAGCTAATTCCAGGGGACATATTGTATGCAACTAATTCATTGGGGCATATTGTATCTAGCTAATTCCAGGGGACATATTGTATGCAACTAATTCATTGGGGCATATTGTATCTAGCTAATTCC
This sequence comes from Sinohyriopsis cumingii, assembly GCA_028554795.2. NCBI lineage: Eukaryota > Metazoa > Mollusca > Bivalvia > Unionida > Unionidae > Sinohyriopsis > Sinohyriopsis cumingii. The sequence goes on along the minus strand of CM068829.1, from coordinate 71,605,147 downwards.
AGGGGACATATTGTATGCAACTAATTCATTGGGGCATATTGTATCTAGCTAATTCCAGGGGACATATTGTATGCAACTAATTCATTGGGGCATATTGTATCTAGCTAATTCCAGGGGACATATTGTATGCAACTAATTCATTGGGGCATATTGTATCTAGCTAATTCCAGGGGACATATTGTATGTAACTAATTCATTGGGGCATATTGTATCTAGCTAATTCCAGGGGACATATTGTATGTAACTAATTCATTGGGGCATATTGTATCTAGCTAATTCCAGGGGACATATTGTATGTAACTAATTCATTGGGGCATATTGTATCTAGCTAATTCCAGGGGACATATTGTATGTAACTAATTCATTGGGGCATATTGTATCTAGCTAATTCCAGGGGACATATTGTATGTAACTAATTCACTGGGGCATATTGTATCTAGCTAATTCCAGGGGACATATTGTATGTAACTAATTCACTGGGGCATATTGTATCTAGCTAATTCCAGGGGACATATTGTATGTAACTAATTCACTGGGGCATATTGTATCTAGCTAATTCCAGGGGACATATTGTATGTAACTAATTCACTGGGGCATATTGTATCTAGCTAATTCCAGGGGACATATTGTATGTAACTAATTCACTGGGGCATATTGTATCTAGCTAATTCCAGGGGACATATTGTATGTAACTAATTCACTGGGGCATATTGTATCTAGCTAATTCCAGGGGACATATTGTATGTAACTAATTCACTGGGGCATATTGTATCTAGCTAATTCCAGGGGACATATTGTATGTAACTAATTCATTGGGGCATATTGTATCTAGCTAATTCCAGGGGACATATTGTATGTAACTAATTCATTGGGGCATATTGTATCTAGCTAATTCCAGGGGACATATTGTATGTAACTAATTCATTGGGGCATATTGTATCTAGCTAATTCCAGGGGACATATTGTATGTAACTAATTCATTGGGGCATATTGTATCTAGCTAATTCCAGGGGACATATTGTATGTAACTAATTCATTGGGGCATATTGTATCTAGCTAATTCCAGGGGACATATCGTATGTAACTAATTCATTGGGGCATATTGTATCTAGCTAATTCCAGGGGACATATCGTATGTAACTAATTCATTGGGGCATATTGTATCTAGCTAATTCCAGGGGACATATCGTATGTAACTAATTCATTGGGGCATATTGTATCTAGCTAATTCCAGGGGACATATCGTATGTAACTAATTCATTGGGGCATATTGTATCTAGCTAATTCCAGGGGACATATCGTATGTAACTAATTCATTGGGGCATATTGTATCTAGCTAATTCCAGGGGACATATCGTATGTAACTAATTCACTGGGGCATATTGTATCTAGCTAATTCCAGGGGACATATCGTATGTAACTAATTCACTGGGGCATATTGTATCTAGCTAATTCCAGGGGACATATTGTATGTAACTAATTCAATGGGGCATATTGTATCTAGCTAATTCCAGGGGACATATTGTATGTAACTAATTCACTGGGGCATATTGTATCTAGCTAATTCCAGGGGACATATTGTATGTAACTAATTCACTGGGGCATATTGTATCTAGCTAATTCCAGGGGACATATTGTATGTAACTAATTCACTGGGGCATATTGTATCTAGCTAATTCCAGGGGACATATCGTATGTAACTAATTCACTGGGGCATATTGTATCTAGCTAATTCCAGGGGACATATCGTATGTAACTAATTCACTGGGGCATATTGTATCTAGCTAATTCCAGGGGACATATCGTATGTAACTAATTCACTGGGGCATATTGTATCTAGCTAATTCCAGGGGACATATCGTATGTAACTAATTCACTGGGGCATATTGTATCTAGCTAATTCCAGGGGACATATCGTATGTAACTAATTCACTGGGGCATATTGTATCTAGCTAATTCCAGGGGACATATCGTATGTAACTAATTCACTGGGGCATATTGTATCTAGCTAATTCCAGGGGACATATCGTATGTAACTAATTCACTGGGGCATATTGTATCTAGCTAATTCCAGGGGACATATCGTATGTAACTAATTCACTGGGGCATATTGTATCTAGCTAATTCCAGGGGACATATCGTATGTAACTAATTCACTGGGGCATATTGTATCTAGCTAATTCCAGGGGACATATCGTATGTAACTAATTCACTGGGGCATATTGTATCTAGCTAATTCCAGGGGACATATCGTATGTAACTAATTCACTGGGGCATATTGTATCTAGCTAATTCCAGGGGACATATCGTATGTAACTAATTCACTGGGGCATATTGTATCTAGCTAATTCCAGGGGACATATCGTATGTAACTAATTCACTGGGGCATATTGTATCTAGCTAATTCCAGGGGACATATCGTATGTAACTAATTCACTGGGGCATATTGTATCTAGCTAATTCCAGGGGACATATCGTATGTAACTAATTCACTGGGGCATATTGTATCTAGCTAATTCCAGGGGACATATCGTATGTAACTAATTCACTGGGGCATATTGTATCTAGCTAATTCCAGGGGACATATCGTATGTAACTAATTCACTGGGGCATATTGTATCTAGCTAATTCCAGGGGACATATCGTATGTAACTAATTCACTGGGGCATATTGTATCTAGCTAATTCCAGGGGACATATCGTATGTAACTAATTCACTGGGGCATATTGTATCTAGCTAATTCCAGGGGACATATCGTATGTAACTAATTCACTGGGGCATATTGTATCTAGCTAATTCCAGGGGACATATCGTATGTAACTAATTCACTGGGGCATATTGTATCTAGCTAATTCCAGGGGACATATCGTATGTAACTAATTCACTGGGGCATATTGTATCTAGCTAATTCCAGGGGACATATCGTATGTAACTAATTCACTGGGGCATATTGTATCTAGCTAATTCCAGGGGACATATCGTATGTAACTAATTCACTGGGGCATATTGTATCTAGCTAATTCCAGGGGACATATCGTATGTAACTAATTCACTGGGGCATATTGTATCTAGCTAATTCCAGGGGACATATCGTATGTAACTAATTCACTGGGGCATATTGTATCTAGCTAATTCCAGGGGACATATCGTATGTAACTAATTCACTGGGGCATATTGTATCTAGCTAATTCCAGGGGACATATCGTATGTAACTAATTCACTGGGGCATATTGTATCTAGCTAATTCCAGGGGACATATCGTATGTAACTAATTCACTGGGGCATATTGTATCTAGCTAATTCCAGGGGACATATCGTATGTAACTAATTCACTGGGGCATATTGTATCTAGCTAATTCCAGGGGACATATCGTATGTAACTAATTCACTGGGGCATATTGTATCTAGCTAATTCCAGGGGACATATCGTATGTAACTAATTCACTGGGGCATATTGTATCTAGCTAATTCCAGGGGACATATCGTATGTAACTAATTCACTGGGGCATATTGTATCTAGCTAATTCCAGGGGACATATCGTATGTAACTAATTCACTGGGGCATATTGTATCTAGCTAATTCCAGGGGACATATCGTATGTTACTAATTCACTGGGGCATATTGTATCTAGCTAATTCCAGGGGACATATCGTATGTAACTAATTCACTGGGGCATATTGTATCTAGCTAATTCCAGGGGACATATCGTATGTAACTAATTCACTGGGGCATATTGTATCTAGCTAATTCCAGGGGACATATCGTATGTAACTAATTCACTGGGGCATATTGTATCTAGCTAATTCCAGGGGACATATCGTATGTAACTAATTCACTGGGGCATATTGTATCTAGCTAATTCCAGGGGACATATTGTATGTAACTAATTCACTGGGGCATATTGTATCTAGCTAATTCCAGGGGACATATTGTATGTAACTAATTCACTGGGGCATATTGTATCTAGCTAATTCCAGGGGACATATCGTATGTAACTAATTCATTGGGGCATATTGTATCTAGCTAATTCCAGGGGACATATCGTATGTAACTAATTCATTGGGGCATATTGTATCTAGCTAATTCCAGGAGACATATTGTATGTAACTAATTCATTGGGGCATATTGTATCTAGCTAATTCCAGGAGACATATCGTAACTAGCTAATTTCAGGTTACTTTTAGTATGTGACTAATTCCAGGGGAAATACAGTTGGGAACTCATTTTAGAGGACACACTGTATGTATAAATAGTTCAGGGAGACATATCATATATAACTAGTTCTAGGGACATGTCTATAACTAATACCAGGGGACATATTGTGCATAACTAGTTCCAGGGAAATATCATATATAACTAATACCAGGGGACATATTGTGTATAACTAGTTCCAGGGAAATATCATATATAACTAATTCCAGTGGACACATCATATATGGCTAGTTCTGGGGGATATATATAACTAGTTCAAGGGGACATATCATATATAACTAGTTCTAGGGGGCATATCATATATAACTAGTTCTAGGGGATATATATAACTAGTTCAAGGGGACATATCATATATAACTAGTTCTAGGGGACATATCATATATAACTAGTTCTAGGGGACATATCATATATAACTAGTCCTAGGGGGCATATCATATATAACTAGTTCTAGGGGACATATATAACTAATTCAAGGGGACATATCATATATAACTAGTTCTAGGGGACATATCATATATAACTAGTTCTAGGGGACATATCATATATAACTAGTTCTAGGGGACATATCATATATAACTAGTCCTAGGGGGCATATCATATATAACTAGTTCTAGGGGACATATATAACTAATTCAAGGGGACATATCATATATAACTAGTTCTAGGGGACATATCATATATAACTAGTTCTAGGGGACATATCATATATAACTAGTTCTAGGGGACATATCATATATAACTAGTCCTAGGGGGCATATCATATATAACTAGTTCTAGGGGACATATCATATAAAACTAGTCCAAGGGGACATGACATATATAACTAGTTCTAGGGGACATATCATATATAACTAGTCCTAGGGGGCATATCATATATAACTAGTTCTAGGGGACGTATCATATAAAACTAGTCCAAGGGGACATAACATATATAACTAGTCCTATGGGATGTAGATCATATGTAACAAGTTCATATAGCTAGCTCCAGGGGACATATCACATATAGCTAGTTCTAGGGAATATAACACTTCAAGTCATTAAATATAGAGATCTTGTTACAAAGATGTGGATGTGTGTGTGTTTGTGTGTGTGTGTGCATGTCTGTGTGTGTATATAGAGAGACAGACAGATAAACAGAACAAGAGGGGGCTCAGTGGTTTCTCATTTGTGACCCAATGGCCTAAACTGTATGACCACAGAAAATGGCACAGTGGTCTTGTTCTATGGCCCCATCTAATATGGGTTGACTTGTGGGTCAGTGATCACACACACACATCCCAATTCTCAGGCATGGTGAGCTCATAATTTAAAGTTATTTCAAATTTATGCAAATCCATCCATGCCCCTTCTAGCCACACCACCAAGAGCTGCATTAAATTTCTATACCAGTATGCATCGCTCCATGCTGCGTCCCAACTATATACCTAGTTTTGAAGTCTTTGAACTGTTCAAAAGGAGGTGTGTGACATTATAAATACATACATTTCACACACTGGTAAGATCACATAATCACAAAGGGAGTCTTACCTATAGTTTCAGACTGCTCTTTGTCTAGTATCACAACATCAGTTACTGAATCTGTGTGTCCACCAAGGTTTTGTATTTCTGTCATTGTACTCAGGTTCCATACCTTCACTGTTGTATCTCGGCTGTTTGCATTATGACAATAAATTTGAAAGCAAGTGTATACATTAGAAACTACAGTATCACTAAATAAAAAGCTGTCAGAATGTAAGGAAATTAGTCTCCAAATGAAACTTCACTGAATGCAAGAGGAGTGCAAAACAACATAAAGATGTACATTTAGATAACAGGTGATTAATATTTCCAACATTTCCCTGCAAGCTGCAACACATATAGGTTACAATTTATCTTAAACAAAAAATGTAGTCACTTTAAAGATTGCATAACCTGCACAATATTTACCAGTTTTAGTACAATTTTTTTTATTTCAAATACAAACTTTCTGATGCAATGAACGTTTTAATTTCTTTTAAATAAAATTAAGGTTACTCTATTCATATTTGTACTATTTCATTGTAAAAAAGTTTTGTTCCATCATTAATGCTTTAAGTCTTTCTGAAAGGTAAAAGTTGCAATTTATAAGTTTAATTTCTGACTGGAAGAACTTAGTACTTGTCATTAGTACTAAACAACAGCTATGTACTATACTGAGATCATAGGTCCCAAAAGTGTTACATACTGGTATATACTGAAAACTGAATATTTGTAAACAAAATTTGTATGCACTGGTTGCAAACCTTGGAGCTTATATTTAATAAATATTTATACAAATCGGAGATTCATATTTTGACTTAAACATGATGAGAAAAACAACACATTGAAAAAATTGTGCATACAACTTGGTGTCCTCGTTTTGCACAAAGTACAAGTGGATATATGCACAAACAAGCATGATAATACAGAATATTTCATTTCGCAGCATTTTTAACTTGATGTTCAAAAATCCATAACTTCATAAAAAATGTAAATAGAAGCAAACTAAATAAATGGGTGGAGAGTAAATATGTATTTATGTCAAACGGTTCTGCACATAACATGAGATAACAGAGAGATATTGTATTTTCATGTCTTAGTTATTAGCATTACCAAACACAAATGTGCAGAATATATAGTTAAAGCAGCATAGTACTTGTGGACAAAGTTTGCTGCATTAATTACAAGTACAAAAGCCATCACTAAATCCAAAGTTAAATGCAGCTGTCATGTTTACCCCGACCCAGAGTAGCCCAGTTTGGAACATGTATAATCAAGGTAATTCTGACGGGTCATTGTTTGATGTCGAACATTGCCGAAGGCTAGCACTAATCCGTTACGTAAGATTGTTGTGGCTAGAATAGAAGAACCGGACATCGGAGTTGCGAAGTCACAGACAGCCAATTATCACCTAGGTGTCGAAATGTTTCCAAGATCAAAAGAAATTGCCTGAAGAAGTGGGAGTGTCCTAACTTCTTTCCCCTGCAAACAGACAGACAGGTTGAACTGGCCACTAAGACGATTGGACAGGGGCACAGCGCCACCCAATCAGAATCGAGATAGGGGGGAGACCTTGATTTGGGTAGAATGATATCCCTGCGTTTTCCGGCAAAAGTTAGTTCGCTGAGAGAAATTACCCAGAGAAGAGGCTAGCGTAACTCCGAATAGCCATTCGTTATTGGCAGGAAATTCTTAGAGCGGGAAGGTCTAAGTACAGAAAGCTTCAAAAGGAAGCTTTGAGGGACAGACCAGTTAAAGTTTGGTCCCGTTGTCTCGGATAGAGAGACGGAGGAAAGGAGAAGAAAGGAGAAGAGGGTGGAGTTGAAGTCTAGGAGCGGAATTGGAGGAGATAATAGAGAGGGAAAGGAGAAGAAAGGAGAAGTTGAAGTCTGGAGCGAAGCTAGAGGAGATAGTAGAGAGGAAACAGAGACAAAGAAGGAGTTAGAGGAGCGGAAAGAAGGAAGAATCAGCGGGAAGAAATAGATGAGTAGATGCAAGGACGGGGGAAAATCGAACTCACACTGTAAATCACGGGATGAATTAGGCTGTCACTTGGTCGAGGGAAAGACGAGTGATTGGAAGTTATTGGTTTTAAATTATCACATTTATTAAATTGTTATTGATTGAATTTCATCTTCGTGTTCTCCATAATTTAACCGTCGGCATTGCTGACTGGGGGCTCAGAGCTGTAAATCTACATCATCACTAATTTAACTTTCTAACCTAACGAGCCAGGGTGGAACTTTCAATTTAATTTAATTAAATTATATTGGGAGAACCCCACCCCAATACGACAGAACGCCACAGTGGGCGCTCCGTCCGGGATTTGAATTAGACATAAATATTATTTTACGATCTAAAAGTTTATTTGTTAGAAAGTATTAGTGAACAGTGTGAGATATTTTCCATCCTGTGTATTTTGAATTTTTATGATTTTCTCATCTTGTGTTTGTTATATTTGATATTTGCATGTTTGGTAGATCTTTAATTACTGGCAGCAATTGTGAAGCAAATATCGAACAAATATCTTACCTGAACGAAATTAGTTGCTGTAGACAGGTAAGTATTTGGCTGGGAACTTGTAATATCTGTCCATTGTTAGTAAGGTCGAGACAAGGTATCACTTCCTATTAGTATAACAATATGGCTACAGAAAGGCAAATGATAAAGGAGTACCGTGCCATGGGCTCAGAAGATCTCGGATACGAGGGAGATCGACTGGCAGCATTTATTGAAGAAAGAATCAAGGAATGGAAGGCAGAAAAAGCAGCGGAGAAGGCGCTGGCTAAGATGGCAGCGGACCAAGAGCGAGAACTAGAGCTGGCCCGGATAGCCACCGAAAGAGAAACACAGAAAGAGCTTGAGCTGGCCAGACTTGCTCACGCTCTCGAAATGGAGAAGGTCAGGTTAGCGGCTAGGGACAATGATAGGGACGACGCCAGCACAAGTTCTGGAGGGACCGGACGACCTTTCATCGACCACCGAATGGTCCAGATAAGTATTCCGCGGTTCAGCGATAAGGAGGAATCTATCGACGATTTTCTTGTTCAGTTTGAGAAACTCGCTCACGCTCATAAAATTCCTGAACAACATTGGGCGATTAATGTCTTAGCTTTTTTGCAAGGTGCAGCTCGTGAAGTCTACCACGGCTTAGCTGCAGACGATGCTGACGACTACAATGCGCTCAAAAAGGCCCTTCTCTGCCATTATCGGCTGACCGCCGCAACATATCGTAAACTTTTTCGGGACTCGGCGAAAAAGGCAACGGAGACCCACTCTCAATTCCACACCCGTGTTCGAGGGTTATTTGAGAAGTGGATGAAGATGGCCGAAGTCGAACGATCGTACGACGGGCTACGCGAGGTTATACTCAAGGAACATGTCCTGAGTACTTACCGTCGCGAGTTGACAGTCTTTCTAGCAGAGAGAGAGCACCGGACGCTCGAAGAGATCGCTAGCATGGCGGAGCGATACGAGCAGGCACACTCGAAAAGTGGAGGTTCCGGGGGTGCGGACCGACCCCGACCCACTGAGTCGCGCGGTGTGGTTGAAGTAGAGCAGGCTGTCCGTAACCGTCAGGGCGACGGGAGGGTCGGAGGGGGATCTACAGGTAGGGATGCCAACCATAGACCTGGACAGGCCTCACCCACGAAAGCGGGACTTGCAGGTCGGCGAGGGCCGCCGACGTGTTACAACTGCAAGCGCCCAGGGCATATTGCCAGGGACTGTCCCAAGGGCAGGCAGACCCAGGTGAATGCCGTCGCTAGGAAGGAGCGCGAGCCGGAGGCAAGCTGTAACCCAGCCAACCTCGCGTCTGCTACTGTCAACGGAGAAGGTGCCACCATCTTGTATGACACTGGGTGTAGCGTCCCAGCTCTTATCGACAAGAAGTACGTTAAGCCCGAGGATTACACAGGGGAGGTAATCGAAGTTCAGTACGCGAACAGCGCGCGTGACTCATTGCCAGTGGCTGTCATTGACCTCGATTCACCGTACGTGAAGGGGAAAATTGAAGCTGCATGCTTGGATGGTTTGTCGCATGACGTCATACTGGGATGTCGTTATGTGTTGCCACAACCGAACCCCGAAACCTGCACACCGATGCCAGTGAGTGCTGTGGAAACCAGGTCCAAGAGTCGGCAGACGGAAGCGAAGCCGATGGAAGTTACATCGACACCGGTGAGTAACGTTCTTCCGGCCGAGCTGAGGAAGCTGCAACAGGAAGACGCAACTCTCGCGCAGTTGTACCAACACGCTGCAGCAGGGACGGAGAGAGAAACTCCGAATGGCGGGGTGAAGTTCGCATACAAGAAGGGGATCTTGTATCGCTACGCCAGGAATGGTAACGAACACTTTAAGCAAGTCGTCGTACCAAAAGAGAAGCGAGGGGAAGTGTTGAAACTCGCGCACGAGAGTCTCATGGGTGGACACATGGGAATTGCCAAGACGCGTGACCGTCTTGTCAAAGGATTCTACTGGCCAGGGGTCCAGGGAGACGTCAAACGGTTCTATCTCTCCTGTGACAAGTGTCAGAGAATGGCACCAAAAACGGATCATCGACCCGTCCCCTTGGGGAGTACACCCCTTATCGATGAACCGTTTAGACGCGTCGCGATGGACTTGATCGGACCGATAAAACCCGCGTCGTCGCACGGAAATCGGTATATCTTAACGGTCGTAGATTACGCTACACGCTATCCGGAGGCCGTTGCGCTGCGTAATATTGATTCGGAAACCGTCGCGGTGCGCTGTTTGGGATTTGGTCAAGAGTTGGAGTGCCCGACGAGATCCTGACCGACCAAGGGACACAATTCATGAGTCGCGTGATGGCAGAGGTAAACCGACTGATGTCAATTAAGCACCTCACGACTACACCGTATCACCCTCAATGTAACGGACTGGTCGAACGGTTTAACGGAACCCTAAAGAACACGCTCAAGAAGCTGTGCGAAGGCCGCCCCAAGGATTGGGATCGGTATATTCCTGCCATGCTTTTCGCCTACCGGGAAGTACCTCAAGCGAGTTTAGGGTTCTCTCCCTTTGAACTCCTGTACGGGAAGACCGTACGCGGCCCAATCGCCATACTGAGACAACTGTGGACGGACGATCACGCTGTGGAGGAGGTACGCACCACCTACCAATACGTTGCGGACTTGCGCAACAAACTGGAGGAAGTTTGTTCCCTCGCACAGGAGAACCTCAAGCGAGCGAAGGCGCGTCAGGCGAAGAATTACAACAAGCGCGCAAAACCACGCCAGTTTGAAGTAGGGGACAAGGTGTTGTTACTGCTGCCCAAAGAACACAACAAGTTGCAAGTTTCCTGGAGGGGTCCATACGTTGTCACCGAGAAGGTCGGAGGTCAAACATATCGGATACGGCTACCAACGAAGGAGAAATTGTACCATGCCAATCTCCTTAAGAGATACCGGGAAAGAGAGACCGTCAGCGATTTTGTTATCGCCACGATAGTCACCGAGGACGCCGAAGGCGATATGGAAGGTGCCAACACTGTTCCGAGCTGTCCGTTAACGAGGGCTGAGACACCCTCGGACGTGGAGTGCGACCCCATGTTGACTGCGGCACAGCGGGAAGAGATTGATACGTTGCTGGCCGGGTATTCCGATGTGCTTACGGAAATACCCGGGAGAACGTCGCTTGTCGAGTTCGGGTTAAAGCTGGTGGATAACCGGCCAGTCCAGCGGAAACCCTACCCCTTGCCCCACGCAAAACGACAAGTCGTAAGGGAGGAGATCGAGCAGATGATTGCTCTGGGAGTGATCGAACCCGCCGACTCTCCGTACAGCTCTCCGGTAGTCCTAGTGCAGAAGAAGGACGGCACCCATCGGTTTTGTGTCGACTACCGGAAGCTAAATCAGGTGACAGAATTTCAAGTCGAAATGCTACCTGACCCGGAACATATTTTCGCTTCTGTCTCGAAAGCGAAATATTTCTCCAAGCTGGATTTGTCCAAGGGCTATTGGCAAATTCCGGTAAAGGAGGAGGATAGGGCAAAGCTAGCTTTTGCTACTCCCGACGGGACCTACCAATGGTTGGTCATGCCGTTCGGGGTACAGAACGCACCCAGCGTCTTTACTAGGATGATGCGGAAGTTGTTGGAACCCTTGCGCGATAGTGGTGTCCACAACTTCATGGATGACCTCTTGTTAGCCACAGCGACGTGGGGTGAACACCTCACTCTGTTAGCTGACGTTTTGGAGCGGCTGCGTTAGGCGGGATTGACAGCTCGCCCTTCCAAATGTCACCTAGGGTTCCGGACATTGGACTATTTGGGACATACCCTAAGCCAAGGTACGCTGTCCCCAGAGAAGTCGAAGGTGGAGCAGATGAGAAACGCCGCACGGCCCACCACGAAAACTGAGGTGAGGTCATTTCTGGGATTGGCCGGATATTACCGGAGGTATGTGGCCAATTTCAGCGCAATTGCGGGACCGTTGTCTGACCTAACCAAGAAACGTGCCCCGACTAAGGTTATTTGGACAGATGCGTGTGAGCATGCTTTCCAAACGCTGAAGGATAGACTTACATCCGACGCAGTTGTCCGTCTACCGGATCTGGCAAAAGATTTCGTTCTTCGCACCGACGCATGTGACACGGGACTGGGAGCAGTACTACTACAGGAATACGATGAGACGCTTTTTCCTGTCGCGTACGGCAGTCGGAAGTTGTCAGCTGCCGAGAAGAACTACTCCGTATCGGAGAGAGAATGCCTCGGAATCGTGTTCGGTACATCACGCTTCGAGCGGTACTTATACGGGCGGAAGTTCATCTTGGAGACCGACCACCAACCACTGGCGTATCTCGCGCAGGCGAAATTGTCGAATGGACGATTGATGCGATGGTCGCTGTTCTTACAACAATACCAGATGCAGATCAGATACGTGAAAGGAACTGAGAACGTAGGCGCCGATTTCATGAGCAGGAGCGCTGGAATGGTAAAGATCGCTGTATGTATGTATATATATATATATATATATATATATATATATATATATATATATATTCATGTTCATACTCAGTGTGTAGTGTCGCGATAATTTTGTTCTTTATTTCGTGTATTAATGACATTGCATTTGAAGTAATTTTGAGGGAATAAAATCCCGATTTTATTCTCAAGCGTGGGGGGGGGGGTGTCATGTTTACCCCGACCCAGAGTAGCCCAGTTTGAAACATGTATAATCAAGGTAATTCTGACGGGTCATTGTTTGATGTCGAACATTGCCGAAGGCTAGCACTAATCCGTTACATAAGATTGTTGTGGCTAGAATAGAAGAACCGGACATCGGAGTTGCGAAGTCACAGACAGCCAATTATCACCTAGGTGTTGAAATGTTTCCAAGATCAAAAGAAATTGCCTGAAGAAGTGGGAGTGTCCTAACTTCTTTCCCCTGCAAACAGACAGACAGGTTGAACTGGCCGCTAAGACGATTGGACAGGGGCACAGCGCCACCCAATCAGAATCGAGATAGGGGGGAGACCTTGATTTGGGTAGAATGATATCCCTGCGTTTTCCGGCAAAAGTTAGTTCGCTGAGAGAAATTACCCAGAGAAGAGGCTAGCGTAACTCCGAATAGCCATTCGTTATTGGCAGGAAATTCTTAGAGCGGGAAGGTCTAAGTACAGAAAGCTTCAAAAGGAAGCTTTGAGGGACAGACCAGTTAAAGTTTGGTCCCGTTGTCTCGGATAGAGAGACGGAGGAAAGGAGAAGAAAGGAGAAGAGGGTGGAGTTGAAGTCTAGGAGCGGAATTGGAGGAGATAATAGAGAGGGAAAGGAGAAGAAAGGAGAAGTTGAAGTCTGGAGCGAAGCTGGAGGAGATAGTAGAGAGGAAACAGAGACAAAGAAGGAGTTAGAGGAGCGGAAAGAAGGAAGAATCAGCGGGAAGAAATAGATGAGTAGATGCAAGGACGGGGGAAAATCGAACTCACACTGTAAATCACGGGATGAATTAGGCTGTCACTTGGTCGAGGGAAAGACGAGTGATTGGAAGTTATCGGTTTTAAATTCGTGTTCTCCATAATTTAACCGTCGGCATTGCTGACTGGGGGCTCAGAGCTGTAAATCTACATCATCACTAATTTAACTTTCTAACCTAACGAGCCAGGGTGGAACTTTCAATTTAATTTAATTAAATTATATTGGGAGAACCACACCCCAATACGACAGAACGTCACAGCAGCTCTTATAATGCAAAAACAGAAATATGGTTCTGTTGGTCAAGAAACACGGCGGTCATGTAACCGCCATTTTTATAGATTCAACCAAGCCTACACAAATCTAGAGTGAAAGAACATCCCTTCTCCAAAAACACCAATTCTAACATTAAAATTACTACAACCAATCACAGGGGCTCCTTACAAAAAACTGGGAGTATCCGTCAATGAATTGAGAGATAGTGGGTCTAACTTGTGTTATAGTGTTACACTTAGCCCTCTATTCGTTGATGGATACTCCCAATTTTCTTTGTAACGAGCCCCTGTGTGAACCTATGGAATCCGCATATAACGTTGCAGACACGAAATTCAGTACGTTGAAATTATGACAAGTAGTTTCAAAATATTAACGTTTATCACGGACTGTATCTGTCATGTGTAGTTTTAGCATCTATTATTATCTGTGGACCCACCATTTCCGGTTCCTAAAGTTTGCAAAATTTTAAAGGTATGTTATTTTCTGGCCTTTGTATGTTAGTTTGTCTTTAATAAGTACATAATGATGTATTTTATTGCTCTTAACTTTGCTATAATTACATTGAGCTGCTTCAAAGAAAGTGATGATAATGCTGCGAGAAAATGATGGTATAAAAATAGCCCATATCTTCAAAAAATTTTGCTCATATCAAAGGATGCAAAAATTATACCTGATTGTGCATGCTGGAGTTTTTTAATGATTAGAGCATTTATATATCTATCTAGTTCTGGATGCTCTAACGTAAATTTTTATCATAATTTTTTTCAGTCTAAAGTCATTCGGTAGCAGAGGAAGCCAATATCTCAGCCAAGCACATATTCTATATTATACTGTAATAAATTTGGAGTATGGCACATTTGGTTATAGCGCCCCGTTTAAGGAATTCTTAGATTTGTGTGATTGTCTGATTATTGGAATTCGGTGCAATAGAAATATTCCTTTGCCCGAAATAATTAACCAGTTGCTAGGAGCAAACGTCACGGAGTAAAGTGTTAGTGAGTTTCCATGATGCCATGGTTCACTAGTAGTGAATTCAGGTCAAAACCGAATAAATGTCCCTGTTGTACCATAGTCCCTATTAAAATCTAATGGTGTACACTGGTGGTGTGACCGAAGTGGCAAAAGGAAACGTGTAAATTACACAATGGAATCAACAGGAAGGGACTTAGCAGATACCGTTTATGTCGCCATGGTGGCAAATTTATGTAGTTGTACTGGCGAAATGTGCCTGGAAACCATAGTTTTACTGGCCATGGGTGGTGTAGTTAAATAGTTCCATGTGTTAAAGGACAGTCGTATAGTTTCTACTGTGCGAACTGCTGGCGGTACGGAAACCGAACGAAGAGAAACCATGCAGATATGCGCTTGATAGATATTCGACAGGTTGTGAGATCTGTGGTCTTGCATTGATTAGAGTAAATTTGATGTCTAGAATGGACACGTTGGGCTTTCTAATTAACAACTGAAGTTGTATGGAAGTCTTTGAACATTTGGGGCAAACATATGACTTCGAGCGGGAATCGCGCCAGGGTTTGACACCTCTCGGTCAAGTAAAGACCCCTGGCTTGTAACAATACTTATGTCAGGATGAGAAAATAGTCCAAATTCGGTAGCCCTAGTCCTTGATTATCAGCAAAATCTCAGTCATATTTATGTCTGGATGAGAACAAAGACCAACTACTGTAGCTCCTAGACTTTGATTAGCAGTAAAAAATGTACAAGGAAAATTATGTCAAATTATGATACGAAGAGTACCTTGCAGTGACCAGTATGGAGTCAGTTTCCTCCACAGCTGTAACGATATCATTATGCCCTTCAAGGGTAAATACTTGATACCTACTCTCTTTCATTGTCTGTTCGAGTGAATTCCCTTCTCTGA
This sequence comes from Sinohyriopsis cumingii, assembly GCA_028554795.2. Taxonomy (NCBI): domain Eukaryota; kingdom Metazoa; phylum Mollusca; class Bivalvia; order Unionida; family Unionidae; genus Sinohyriopsis; species Sinohyriopsis cumingii. The sequence continues at coordinate 71,589,352 of CM068829.1, read as the reverse complement.
TCTTATCACTCATTTCTGCAAAGCAAATGAAAAAGTATCAGAAAACTTAGGCAAAAAGCAGCAAATGCATGAGAAAACTGACGTGTTTAAAGTTTTCATCCAAAACAACCATTACGTAGAAGAGTATACAAAAGATTATTTTGGATTTAAGAACCTAGTGTTGGAATATTTATACAAATAAAGCACAATAAAGCACAATAAAGCTTCTTATGTACGATTTCTTTTAACCATGTATACAAACATCGATACATTAAAAACAGTTATCAACAGCAATGTTTCAGTATAATTGTTGGTCAATTCATAAAATTTCTATAATATTTTGAGCAATTCCCCCAACCCCCCAAACCATTTTGTGAAATTCTTTAAAAATATTATTGCAATGTTTCACATTATTGCTTATTGATGATGTGGGGAGTTTCTGTAACAGAAATGTTCGAATAAAGGGTGGTAGTGGTATTAAGCTGTTTAATTAAATATGGGCAGCGAATTCTATGCATCAATAAGAAACTCCGTGGAACTGTTACGTCTTGCCTGATCTCTGTTTGTTGCAGATGTTTTCTCTTTCAAATGGCTATGACTTTGCATAAGGATTGAGGGGGATTCGGGGTACAGAACTTCCTGTTTTTGCAGACCAAGAGTCATAGCAATCCCTCTCATGATTTGGGAATTATGATCTTACATACATATTATAATACTTACCAGTCATAATACTTGAGAATTATAACCACTACCTTGCAAATCCAGATCTCTCGAGCACTGGCGTACTAAAGGGGTGCGAAGTGGTTGGTCCGCCTCGGATGACAGCCAAAATTGAGGTGCCATCGGGGGTTGGGGATGAAATACCAGTACGTTGCCATCTGGTAGGATTTCTGATTCCCTGATTCGGACATATCCGAATAGTAAAACCAAGGTTTTCGTGACAAAATATATTTTATTTTCTGTTTAATACTTCAATTTTCAAATCGCCGCGCAACGCGCCAAACCCTTAGTGCGATAGTTAATGGCGCATACTAACAAAGAAAATTGTGTTTGATAAGTGAATATCTGCTAGTGTACCAGTTGAAGGATCCGCCCCAGGTGCCAAATACTTTACGTACGCCCTTGCTCCAAAGTCAAGTTTTATGTATAGAAAAGCTAAACTTTGTCTACCCCAATAGGTGTGAATCAGATGAGTGATTTCTCCTTGGATATAATGACTGGTGCAAAATTATGACAATATCTCAGTTACTGCTTGGGCAGAATGTATGCTCCGGCAGTAGGATATAGCTGCAGGGAGGTTGGGACCGTGTCATATTATAATCAGTTAAGTAATTATTGAAGAAACTTATTTTCGTCCAGAAATTGGTTTCTTCTGTAAATATGTTGCCTGGACACAATACCTTATGAGAATAGGTAAGAGGTGACAGGAGTTATAACCCTTTAACCCCAGGAAGGCCGATTTCCAGTACCAAAAGGTATGTGAAGTAACTTCAACTCAAGATATAATTAGTCTAGAGTAGTGACTTCATATGCTTAGATGTGGCTGCACCAGAAAACATTCTGCATCCCAACTACTGCCCTTTGCACCAAACCCAGGAGACGTCACGAAAATGTGACACTGCTGCAAAATGATCTGAAAATTTAGTTTGTTGTCAAGCTGGGTCCCACCAACTAAAATGACTTTAGCCATAGGTTCTTAAGCGGTAATCTAGAGGGTTGTCATTAGTTATGTATGGCACTTGGGTTCAATGGTACTTACCATTGAAAATGGAGGAAAAATGAATAGGGTCAATGGGAATTTAACATGGGTGACGTCACGATACTAGACACTGGGAAAAATTGAAACAATATTACAAGTGGCTGACATCAGTGGGGCGGCTACTCAGTAACAGTGTTGCACGTAGCTAAACTACATAGGGAGGAACAAATAGTAACAATGCAAGTGGCCGACCTCAAAATCGTTAATATGGGGATGATATGATGGATGAAAATAATTAATACAGAGATGACCAAGTAGATGGAAATCCAATTTTTAAGTATATTATGTTTCTCCTAGAATACTTACCCAATCACATTACATTAAGAATATTAGCCTGTTACCTCGCGAATCCAGGCCTACTAAAAGACGAAAATTTGTATTTTCCCTTTCTATATTAATAGATCAAGGGCAAATAACTCTTTCCCATTACCTCTCTTTGACACCACCAGGCCTTGCCAGCTTTTGGCTGAGTGAGACACTAATGAGGATGCTCACATGGCGAGGTGGTTGGGAGGGCTTTTACGTAATGTGATTGGGTAAATATTCTCGGAGAAACATAATTTACTTAAAATTTACTTTCTTATTCGAATACGTTCAACAGCGAAGCCTGCCAAGTTAACATGCTGTGTTGATTGATCCAGTTGGGTCTGGTGGCCGTCTGTATTGCCGCCACTGGACCCACCAGATTCTAGGTTTCCTGTGCAACGTCATATATCTGAAATGGAGGTTCAAGTAGGTCAACTCGGCATGCCAGGCAACAGCTTTCATTGTATCTCGGATTGGATTGTTGCTTTCGAACGTGAGGGTCGCAGATATTGCAAGAAAATTCTGAACAATAATCTACGTGAGGTTACTCTGATCTGGTGAGACGTCAGAGTACACCAATCGTACGACACGTTTCAGCCACGAAGAAAGGGTTTGAAGAGTGATATTCTTTGTTCTGGCTCTGGTTATGTCAGAATACACCAAACGCACGACGCACTTCATCCCCGAAGAAAGGGTGATATCCTGTGTTCCAGCTCATAGCAGAAGGAAGACTTATTTGTGTATACCACGACGTGTCTCTGTGCGCTTCAAGTTAGTGCTCGAGAGCATGAACAGGATCTTGTATGGCTGCTGTTCTCAATCTGGCTATGGAAGAGAGCAAGCAGGTGATAACTTTTTGACTACCGACAGATGGTAACTTATTTTGGGCTACGAAGGAAGATGGTGTCACGAGAACCACCAAACCCTTCGATCTGAACTGAAGGGAGTTCGGGTCGACATAAAGGGACATGCAGCTCTCTTACCCTGCATACAGAAGCTACAGATATCAGGAAATATGATCTGTATTATACTAACTTGAGTGGCGTATAGCCTGCAAGTTCGAAGGGATTCGAATCGAGCCATGTTAAAACCTAGGATTGGATCCATTTGGAGATAAATTAAGGATTTTGATTGATGAGACCAATATTGGCTTTAATGATCCCATAGGTCTCTATCACGCCCAAAAGCATGTTTGCCATGATGTAGGAATGAGTCTAATATCATGGGTTGGAAACCGTTGGTAGCGATACGGGGCGGACACAACTGTTACTTCTCATAAAGCCAGAAAAAAAAGTCGGCCAGTTGAGGGATAAAGGCAAGCAGACAGTCGATGGATTTGGTTACTGATGAGATCCTCTCCACCATCAAAGGTTTGAATTGTTTGACTCGCAAAGCTGTCCTGGTAAGAGCCGAGCTTGTAGAAGAAAAGGGCGGTCCGGAAAGGGAAGGAACACTGGTGACAGTGGATGCTGGAGAAGATTCGGTTTGGCCGAAATCTTCCTGGGTGTACTATCGCTAGAAAGAGTAGATAGGAGACCCAGGGCTTGTCCCATCGGAGAAGGGCTATCATAATCATCTTGTCATTCTAACTCCGTACCTTCTGGGTTATTTTTATTATCAGCACCATGGGAGGGGAGGCAAAAGCCCAGACCCCCTCCCAGATGTTTGATAGTGTATCCATGGCTCAAGCTTTTGGGCCTGGAACTGGAGAGACGCAGGTGGGTAGCTTTTGATTCCACCTCGTCGCCAAGAGGTCGATCATCGGATGCCCTCGATGTGAGCAAATCCGAGTGAAAACCGACTGGGGACCATTCCGTGTGAAGGACGTGACCACCTCAAGATTGATCTTCGTCCAAGACATTGATACTGCCGGGGATGTGTCTGATTTGTATGTTGATATGAAGATTGTTGCACCACGTAGAAAAAGCCAAATCAAACACAAAGTTCGAGTGATTTAGTGCCTAATTGCTTGATGAGATAGGCCACCACCACAGAGTAGTCAGAACAAACGAAGACCGTTATCGCCTCAAAGTCGATCTTTTTTTAAATGAATGGTGTTGATTATAGCCCTCATTTCTAGGATATTGATGTTCAGAGGCCATTTTCAAGGCTCTCTGGTGTAGTTGACGGTAGTGAAGGTCAGCAATAGGTGGACACCTCCCCCCGTGCACACTGGCGTTCCTTCCTACCTTGTTCCAACTGGGGTTTCTGCAGCTGATTCCAATGGTCATCCAACCTGGATTGACTCAGTGACGCGGAAATATCGAATCTCAGGCGTGGTCATGACTGTTCCATTAAAGGAACATAACACAAGGCGTCAATGTACTGGCAAGTTACGCAGAAAGAATCATCCAAAATGAATCAAATCCGCTGCCGCATAATAAACCAAGGAGTTGCAAGAACTCTCCTGTTGAAATTTACTTGAGGAGTTCAACAATTCTGGTAACAGGAAAACAAGGAGGTCGCACCAGGTCACGGTTGTTTAAGAACGCCATACACAGATAGACGAAATTCTGGGATGGATCGAAGTCTGACGTTCCCAGGTCGTTAAAACGCATAGATGATCTGGAAGAGAAGGAAGATCGTTCCTGCTTGGAGCATGATAGAAATTATCATGTATTTCTGTATGATGCCACCCAGGTACGCTGCTGTCGATGTAGATGACGTCGGCTGGAACAAAGGAAACATGTAATCCATAATCTGACTGAAAGCCCAGGGGCTGATATTGAAGCCAAAGGGAAGAACTGTGAATTGATAAACGGTGTGGCAGTAAGCGAAACGGAGAATCTTGATAGAGACGGGGTAGATAGGGATGTGAAGTTTTTGTCTGTCAGATCGAGAATGATGGCACACTCGCCTCATGAGGCCGTTTGACCTCGCCGTGTCCATCTTGAATTGTGTGAGGAGAATCCAGTAGATGGTGGGCCTCAACTTACTGTTTGCTTCCCGAAAAAGAAACATCCTTGAGCAAAATGGTGGGGATTGCGGTCTTTGCACTAAGCATCCCCACTCTTATTTTGGATGAACGACTGTATCTCCTGTTATAAAAAGGTGCATTCGTGAAGGGGGGGGGGGAGCGGATTGTTGATGAACGAAACCCAAATCTGCTATGCATAACCTGGATCAGACCCCTCCTTTCTGAAGGGATAGGGAGGACCAGTGAGCTCAAAAGTCGGTTTTGTTACCGTCACAGTAGGAATGTATACTAGGGATCGATGTTAGTACACGTGTGACTAAATAGATCCCTTGTCTTGAGGCCGCTAAACTTGCCTTCACTCTGACAGGAAATGAGTGGTTTCCAACGCCCGTGTATGTTCCTACGCTGCCTGTCTCCAAACTTTCTCTATTTTTCCTCCAAACAACGGTGACCCGAACAGGGTCGACCGGAAAATAAGAGTATAATAAGATATGAGGACCGTTATGGCCTCAGAGGCAATCTTTTCAGAAACGAAAGGTATTGGTGACAGCCTTCATTTTTAAGATGTTGATGTGTAGAGGCCGTTCGCCCGACTCAGATATGTAGCTGACGGTTGTGAAAGTCAGCAACAGGTGGGCACCCCACCGTGTGCGCTGCGGCGATACTAACCGTTATTTCCGCCTGTGGTATCTTCATGACCTTGATTGCCATAATGACGCGGAGATGATTAAATGTTGGCCGTGGTCATGATTGTATTTTAAAGAGGACATAAAATGTGGCACCAAGGTGTTGGCAAGGTCCGCAGAAAAAGTCGGCCAAGCGGCGTCAAAATCCACTGCCGTATAATAAACCAAGAATTTGCGAGAACTCTAATGCTAAATTCCAAGTCTTGAAGGAAATGGACTCGACGAGTTCAACGTATCTGGTAACGGGAACACAAGGGGTAGTACCAGATTCCGGTTGGTTTATAACTCCATAAAAATTATCCAGATGGACGAATTTCCGGGATGGACGGAGGTCTAACTTTCCCAAATCGTTAAAAGGCCTAGATGATGTAGAAGAGGTTGAACGGATAGATTTCTCATTGAAATCTCTAGTATAGTAATCATAAGATGCCGAAGGTGTAGCTAGGCGGATGGATATATCACTAAGATCCCCGAATGAACTATTTGCAATGATAGGACGGCTTGACTGCCGCTGTTTGCTCGACGGTTGGCGATGTCGGGACGGCCGGTGAGTGCTGGACAGCCGGTAATGGTACGGCAGTATTAAGAGTTGGATCGAACGGATCCGGCATGGACCCCATGCTCCTGACTTACAGGCCCGAAGGCCATGCTCGTGGCCTTCCTAAAATTGGGGAATACTCTCCAATGAATCGGTATCGCTAACAAGGAACCGTAGGTTGTTTTATTTGATTTATTTCGTCTTTCCTTTTCTCCAATGCCGAGCGGACAATCGTTTGACCGTGCATTTCATTTGCGTATGGTAAACATTCCTCCTGAAACGACTTAAGAAGAAACAACAAAGCATAGAATAGCCATTAAGCATTTCTCTTTAGCTACTAGAATAAATAGGCAAATCAGTATATGACTATTTACCTAAAACGGAAGTCCATACTTCCACTGATCACGTATTTTAAATACTGCATATTATGAGCGGTGGATACATAGTATAAACAAGAGTCAGGGTAGACTTACATGCTCTGAAGTTGCATATACATCAATTAAAATGACATTCCACAGTAGTGTGGAAAATATCAAGTAATAAAGGATGCTGGTGAGGTCTCGAAAAGAGCACATTTCCTTGCATGAGTGGAAGTAGTAAGTTAAATAGGTATGTTTTTGATGCCTATCTCTCTACTCAAGAGGAAATCACTCTTATCTGACTCCCACCTATGTGAGCAGTCAACCTTTAGCTTTTTATAGCTAAAATATAGCTTATAAGGGCTCAGTGTGTGAGGCAGTGGTTGTACTTATTGGATAACAAATCTTAAGAAGAAACTATAACCAAAAACTTAAGCATGATGTCCAACATGACCTTGACCTGATACAATTTTCAGAAAGATGGTTGGAGTTGATTGATATGAAAGGGCAGCCCCTGCTTATTCAACCAAAAATGTATCAATGATTCTAAAATGACCATTATCTTACATGGAAGTAAGAAAAATATAAGGGTGTATGGATATGAAAGCAAAGAGCTTTGACGGTCAAAGTATGATATCCGTCCATACAGAAAACGTTCACATGAATACTTGAGAAAAAAAAATGAAACTGACCTTGACCTTTCGTTAAGGTCAGGAGGATAGGGGTGGATCGATATTAACGGACAGAGCTATATGAGTCTACAGTCCAAGTACGACAGGTATTCCTGTCTGGGTTTAGGACTTATTACCTGAAAGAAAAACTGTAACTAAACCATAAGCAATGTTGATGCTTCTGAAAAGAGTGGTATCCTATGCTAAAACAGGCGAGACATAAAAGCACCTTAATGAATACCTCTAAAGTTACTGTTCTTAATAAAATGCTTCAGTTTTATATGTAGCTAGTTTAGTTTAAACATATATTATTGCTATAACTGATATATTTCCAAAAGGAGATTTGTGTCTGTCAGTATCATTATCTTCAGCGAGTCCTTACCAGAGGATTTAGGTGATTCCTTCTTTGCTTTCTTGGGTGAGGATCCCTTAGTCTGTGGTGTGTCTTTTACTGCTCTACTGCTGTGACATATAAAAAAGGAAAATCACCACCATGCTCAAGACGCTATCTATCAAAAATTATTCATTCATGTAGACCTTGTGGTAGCTACAGCCTTCAACAGTAATTTTGTTACAAAAATGTTTGACTGTTCTGGGGCCTAAGTTGTAAGAATATCTTCCTCGGCTGTGGGAGGCTACAGGTTGGAACCCCAGGCAAGTACCATAGATTTGTAAAAATGGTACTAACATCTGCCTTGCTTGGCTCTCAGCATTAAGACTTTAGTGTTAGGACTGGTCGGCCTGGTGTCAGGATAATGTGAGTTGATGGGACATGTTCCTACATGCCTGCAGCATGATACCCCAGTGCTTGATCACTATGAACTGCCAAACTGCAGACATTGAAGCGATATGACTGAAAATTGTTAAAGTTACATTAACAATCCAAATCATACATGCACACAAAATGTGTTTAGATCATTATCACCAAAACTAAAATAAAGTTCAAAATAGTATATGAAACAAGGAAACTAACGTAATTAAGTTTTTAACTAAGTTACTCAGCATACTTTTGCATGCACCTAGTACTATGATATAACTTGAAAATACAATTCCAGGAGAAACATTCTCTAAAAACTTTGCACGGAGTGGAAAGAAATCTGAAAAAATGAGAGTCCATGACCTGATGCCTAAGATCCTAAAAGCAAAAACCAATTGCTAGAGTAAAATGTTTATGTGAAAATACTTAACTATGCAACAATTCAGAGGTCTCCCTAGGAGTTTAAAACTAAGAGTCAATGACTCTTATTTTGGTAAAAATATGTGTGCCGCCAGCAAAAGATGCATTCCCCGTCCAGAAGCATAATGGACATACCTGAAAGGGCTAAATGTCCAGATGAAGAACCACTGGTTGCCATGGAGTTTACTTAATTGAGTGTACTTAATACAAAGCCTGTATACCACTGCATATAGCGCATTTGTCCATCAGACTAAATTATACCAATCCATGGAAAAGTCTTATTACAAACACTAAGCCACACACTTTCTTACACTGTTCCATGTGAACTATTAGTTCTAGTAACTTTAGCACTCTACTGAATCTCCTTACAATCTTCGTCAATTTGCTGTTTAACCCCAAAATACTTATCAAAATGTGCAACTTCCATTTTGTCTAAGATTTGATGTGTTTTGAGTTAGAGGTCAGATATACTAATTCAGCTGCACTGGGAAAAGAACACAATAATGAAAGATTAAATACTCTTTATAATGGCCACATATGCATCTCATCGTCTTTCTCCCTCTGAATTCAGTCATAAATACTTGCCGATTTTGCCACAAATCAGCAGCTATTCGAAGTCTGTAAACTTGCTGCCCATCTATTGCGTCCTGTTCTTTTGATGTTCTATTATAATGACAGCATGCACATCTCGGGTCTTTCAGCCGCTGCATTCTGTCATTATAAATATGAGGACAGCTAAAATGATCAATTTATCAACATATGTTCCCACTTAGCAGGTGCTTGAACCAGGACTGGCAAGGCTTTGAATTTGCCACCCTGTTATTAAGTGCGTACGGAGGACTCCTACGTGGTTGATATTTTGCGTCCCAGATAAAACCAAATAGCGTCTAAATACGCGTAATTAAACGTTTCCGAGCCCTCTGTGCATAATATGTTAGAGCCCATCCATTGCCCGAACTCCAGTGCTAAAATAATGCTGGACACATCTCTGGGCTTGTTTCCGAATCATAAATGCAAAACATTCATTTGCTTACCAATGCATAAGTCTGACAAGAGTGCTTTCCCCTCGAATATATGAAATGGTTGTTAAATCCCATTATCCAGTTATTGTTGTTGTTGTTGTTGGGTTTAACACCATTTTTCAGCACACGATAGGCTATGCATGGCGGCCAGTATTAATGGTGGAGGAAGAACCCGGGAAAACCCCCGGACAGAACCACCGACCCACGAGAAGCTACTGGCAGGCTTTCTCACATACCCACATTGGCCGAATCCTAGACTCGAATCCAATTAATAAGTAAGCAGATTTGCACAATCTTTCATGGATTGGGTAAGTATTACTAAAGATACACATTGTATTCTAAATGTAGGTTTATTCTTGAAATATCTTACCCAATCAGATATTAGGTAAATAAGTAAGAGAAGGAAGAAGTTACACCGTGTTGGCATTGCCTCTAATCTCCCGATGGATGTCAAGTAGATGTGAGATATGAGCTAGGCTTACCACATTTTTGGACACACATTTTGTTCATTCCTGCAAATCCACCAGAAGCAGAGTAAACCACATCATTACAAAGCTAAGGAACAATTTGGAAGATAACATGTTGTGCTGCCGAGCTAAGGATCACCAAGTCAAACAGCTCCGCGGACAGAAAGGCCACAAAAGGTAAAAGCTTGAGAATGGTATCTGTGACCTTCATCCTATGGCTTGGAATCGGCTTTGCATAAGCAATTCATCAGGTCTTGCATTAGTTCTTGTAGACTGAGCTGATACACCATTATCCAGGACAAAAAAATCATGAGTGAAAATATCATTTATTCTTGCTTCGACTGGTTAGAACAAGTGAGATCTAGTTCTAAGTACCTCAGTTCAATTTAGGTACCACTTCTGAGTATTGATGGGTCCTGCAAAAGATGCCCGTGGCATGAAATATCCTAAATAGCCTGTTCTTGGCAATGAAAGTTCTAACCATCTTCATACCGACGGACTCATCATGGTAGAAATGCTGACAGTTCAAATGATAAAGCATGTATCTATATTACTGATTATGCCTGCTGTTGCAGACACTCCAGGCTATTCTATACAGATATAAGGGGAGAAAACGCATTTTTGCTACTACTTCCCACGTGATATTTTGCAAATATTCCACATTGTGAAATAACCTACCTGACCTGACCCATCCAATAAGAAATAACTTATTTATTATAAGAACCCTACCCACTAACCCAATCCTATGGGAAATAACCACAAACGTAGTAAACTTAGTAAACATGTGTATGATTAGAAACTTAACCACATCTATTTATAGATCCTCCTTAATCTACATTTACTCTTAATATCTTTAAATAGAATCCACACTCGTATACAAAAACTAGATATATATAATCATTACAATTTATAGTCATGAGCAAAAATTAATAGATATACATCTGAATAACATTATATTTAACCCTGCCAATCATAATGATTATTGAATTTATCATATGACGCAAGTTTTACAAGGCATAAAACACTTAATTATACTAAGATATTTAAAGCTATTTCGTTTTGCTTGGGTTACACGTTTTCTTTTCGTTGAGCATTATACATGGATCAAGCATGTATATGCAGTCATATCTTAAGTGTAATAACAAAAGTGTTCTTTTTTATCTCTCAAAGAGATGATGATTTCCTTAAATCTGTTCCATACGTTTGTTCCCATATTGATAGTGACGTTCCAAGGGGTTAAATTGTATATGTGAACCGTGGATCTATGTACGCTTCTGAGAAAGAAAACTGATAATAAACTATTATGGGAAGTGTTATGAAGAATATAACGTAAAATCCTGATTTATGAACACCTTTTGAGAATTATAGTGATATATTGGCAATATTAAATACATAACAAGTCGTAAGGTTGATAAGGAATGTTTTAACAGAGACACACAGAAGAAGATTGCTTGCATGATATCGATCTTGATTTAGTGCATCTGTATGTATTAAAGAGAATAAACCAGACCCATTCAATATCAACACTGAGTGGTAAGAAGGTTTGAAGAAAATGCAGTTGAATCAGTATCATGATCTTTATTTGAATCATAGCTTTTAGTATTGGACATCATGGATATAGTAAATCGGCCGTTACATCAATTATAGTTGACATGCCAGTTTAATGGTTTGATGCTTATGAATTAGACTGTGTTCATGTCAAGTGTCTTATGATATTCTTTTCTTAATGTGTTTCTCCATAAAGCTTATGATTTCATTATATATAGCTAGCTAACCTGAGACAGTCATCAACTCGTCCCTGAATTCGTAGGTTCTGACCAAGCTTCACGTACAGATCTGCCAACATTTTGCTCATTGGCTTATCCTTTAAGATCTGTAATGCCTGAAGATAGTACTTTTCGCCTTCAGTTGCGTCATCCTGAATAATTAGACGCACAATTTCATAATCCTACAGACTAAATTGCCAAGTCAAAATCAATAAACAGAAATATCGATTGCATATTTAAATTTCTAAGACACAGAAATAATAAATTGCATAATTTTTCTTTCATTGTACTTTACCTGAAGAGTGTTATATAAAGCTTGTAAACACTGTCCGAGTTACTTTCTTCGTGTTAAAACGTTCTTTCTCATTCCAACCTTTACTTCTAAACAATTCACATTGATATATGTCGTACACTAGAATTAAATTTTGTATGCAGTCTGTCTTAGAGAATACGTCTAAATATATTAGTTGCAAGCCTTGAATAAAACCCATTGTAATAGGTCAGAATTCATTTGTTCATAGTAACTAATACTTTCTATTCATATGTAAGACAAATCAGATTTATCTATCTTCTAACTATCAATCTATTGATATTTATCAGGACAAGGTATTAGTACATATAGGTGCTTATCATTTAACAGCGACCGACTTGGTCTTTATAACATACTTTGACATTTTTACCTTGAAATTTGTCAGCATACTTCCGTATGCAATATTCACAACAGCTTCATCTTCGTGCCTGCCGTACTGTTTTACCATCTTTAAACAACCTTCATAGAACTCTTCAAAGTGAGCTGAAATTTAGTTCGAGGAATGAACCGTAACTTTCCGAAGGACCTCACTTAAATGGAAAAAAACTGTATTCTTATGCTAAACGTACTACTCTTTCCTGCCTTAATCTTCAACATTAAGATAACTTCATCTATGTGTTTTCATGTCTGCACTCAGACTAAGTTACTTAAAACACTATCAGCCTAAGTTGTTTGAAATATTTTATCAATTAATAAGTATAGGTTATAGGTATTTTGTAACATATATTTACGTCAGTATTAAGTAATCCAGATTTTTTGTTTTCCTATTTTTAGACGGAAATTAAACAATCCTTTTTTCCATTCTTTCTAAGAAAATACATAATTGGTAAAAATTACAGATTGTACACATTTTGTATAATATAATCCAAATATATGAGATTATATTCACGTTGATTGTATAACAGTTAACTGATATTTTTTGTCTTGATTGCATCAAAATTAAATATTATACATGTGATGGTATGCTTGCAACCAACTGTGGGTAAATCTTGAATTGTGCAGCTTATTCTTCATGCACCACGTGTCTAACTTGAGGATCAATTTCTCTCTCTCTCTCTCTCTCTCTCTCTCTCTCTCTCTCTATATATATATATATATATATATATATATATATATATACATACACACACACACAAATGTCCAAGCTACAACAAGATGATATTGTACCGTGAACCAAAGCCGAGATTGAAAGCAGATAATGCCTAGAGAATATCACTATACCGTTACATATGGTATTCACATGGCTCGAAGATGTCAACGCGATGGAACGTACAATACTACCTATATACACGCACTCACACAAAGAACAAAAAAGAAATCAGCAGGTGGTAGTTTATCTTTCGTTGCATATCTAGCAAAGTGTGGTTTAGTGGATGGAATAACATTGAAAATTAATAATGTTTTTATAGAAAGACTCAAGGTAGACTCCAATGTTTTTAACTCGTTTCCATAATTGATCAATCTTTGAATATTTACATATATTAATGGAAGTTTAAACATACAATGGACAAGAATCCAGTTGTGGTGGATTATCTTCCTTACAATACATTTAACCCTTGATTGTATTAATGATCTTCACTAGATGTCTCTTAGACCCAAAGAGGCCTTTAATGTGGTACATCTGCAGAATAAAAACTAGACAAGTGTACGAATCTTAAATATCTTAACCAACATAAAAACAGTAAGATTAATGTGGAAATTATTTGAACGATATGCCGGTGATAGTAAAAGAGAATGAATTAAAAGAATTTTAATGCATGCTTTCGACTATAAATAAAATTTTGCATCGTACTCCTTGTGTGGAGAACATTCTAATGAACTTATAAATTCGTTATCATCAAAGACAAAAGTTTAAACATTCAGATATCATGGTGACAAAAAGTAAACATACCAGGAAAAACTGAATTTTAACCAAGTAGATTTTCTGGTGCTATTTTTAGCACTCAGGTGTTCAGCTTTTACTAGTCTGTCAGCGATTGGATAAACATATACGTTTCTTAATTGAGTTGAACCCGTTTTAATGACTTCCTTTATTAGTTACTTAATATCTTCATATACCTTTATATGCATATTTTCAGCTACTACTTAAGATCACATGAACCTAAGTATTATGGAGATGAACCTTTATTAAGAATATACCCGTGAATAAGGACAATTTGTCTCACTTCCCATGTATAGCTGCTAAATACATTTTTACTGTATCATTGCGCAGGTTATAGTGACCTCTTAGAAGAAAGGAACATCTGAATCACATACTTACAAGGCATGTTAAGCTCAAGCAAACTAGAACAATTTGATGCAATTTCTATCAGGAAACTATAGGTGTCTTCCCTGGTGTAGAAAACCTCTCTCATTAGCTTGAGAAGATTTGGATGGTCCAAGTTTAATGCAGCAACTGCTTTCACGTATTCCGCTGTAGACATCTGACGGCTAATTGTCGTCATCTCTTCAGTGAACAATCGGCAGAATCTTTTTCTGACATCTTAAATTAAAATTTAAAACAAAAAAGTTAAAAATCTTGTTCGCATTGCGGTCCATGTATGTTTGACGTTTGTCTGCAGGACGGTATACACATCAGCAACTTGAAATAACACTTTGCCTATATGATCATGTGTGAAAGACTGTATGGGTGAAATGTAATCTCATGATACTCCAACAACATTTATATAAGATAGATTTTTCAATATCGCAACATTAGTCCGTGTTTAGGTATATATCCTATTTTCAAACGTTTTCTTCCAGTCCTAGAAATAAAGATAAAGAGGAGAATAGAGGGTGAGGAGAGACATAAATGACTTACAAAAACCAGACCATATTCCTGCTGAGCTGCACCAGTGTTAACAAGTCACTAGAACTATTTCGCAGGCCCCTGTTAAGCAATTGCTCCCAATCTGGTAATTTCAATTGATGCTGGACAGAGTAATTACTCAATCTGTAGGACCAGACGTCATAATGTTAAGTATTCACGGGATTTATGACAACGTTGAATAGTTTCGTATAAAGACCCTCCCTGATTTATTAAGATAGGGAATTAACTGGACAAATTTAGGTATAAGTGCTTAATAATTTCAGATAGGAATAATTCACTGTATTGTATGTAGGTCAATTGAACTGCAATTTCAGTTAGAAAACACGCGATTAAAATCTTATTTCTCAATGGTGAATTAAAATGACAAAAATGATTTTGCAATGTGTTCTTTCCCATCAGGACTTCATGAATAGGTTATGTGTTGTGTTCGGTTGGTGAAAACGAACTTTCTGTCAGATGCCCTTTCCACACACACACACACACACACACACACACACACCTCACAAATTCACACTAAGCATAAGGGTGGGCAACGGTTGTGTCCCAGCGACTGCTGAATCGTTGCATTATGGATTGTAAAACGGGCTGAAAGTAGACAAAGCCACACATACAACGCATATAGCTACCTGCTCTACTGTGTTGTACATTAGTTAATTTTTTATTTATTCTTCTCATCTAGATATGATTGTGAAGGATCTTTTAAAAATAATGTAAAACCACAATAGTTTGTTTTTGATGAATTATCTTCCAAAAATCATTGATTATTGGCCGATTGTTTGATATTTTGAGCAAGAGTTAGTAAATTAAAATTGTGTGCTTTTAGTGAATCAGCCCTAAAAAATACCATATATTTTCATATAGTCGATTGTAAGAGGCTGCTTTTGGAGTTAGCTGTAAGTGTAGAATTTGACATCGTTTTTGCGATTGTTCAAAATCTAGTGAACAGTTTTCTGTCATTAGAGCATGTATGTATTAGTGGTGATGTAGACGTGAGGATGCAGTGACAGGTAGCATGGTCTGATGTTAACGATAGATTATTGCGCCATTTAGCATAGACGCTGAGGTCTAAAAGACTTATGGCTTTTGGGAGAGATGCAGTAGGTAGCGCAATTTCGGTGTCTGAGTTTTCGTCGCAGTGAGCAGATGGGGATGAACCTGCTGTTTTGACCTGCTTGTTAAAAGCTTTGAAAACTGTTGCGTACCAGCGTATCATTGGTAATAATCTGGAATGGTTTTCATCGTGCATCAATAGAAAAATCAGCTTAGAAAGATCAGTTTGTTTGAGTAATCTCTTAAAGATTGCTCATAGCACGCGAAAATCAATTAGCAGTATTGATAGATGGACAATCATAACGTCATCTTTAGAACTGGCTTGTCTGAGCTATAGGAGAAGCTATGCTGCATATCTTTGATTATTGGTAATCGTTTATTTGATATTGTTATGAATGTAAAGGTAAGGTTTATTGGTTTGGCGGCAAAATGTCTAAATGCTTCAGCTTGAAGAGCGGCGAGAGTGTGAGGCTCTCCTTTATAAATACCTTCAGGAGTGACATCATGGCTGTTAATCGTGTGGATGCCGATGTTCTGCTTCTGTTTACTTAGGCAGACCTTACATCGTTATTTTATACAAGTGACCAGGCAGAAGCTGAAACCGAGAAAGTATTTGTTGACTGTGCTGAATAGTTTGGACGCACCGGCTATCTTTGTCGTCGTCATGGGGACGACTTGTGGCTGATAGAGATTATGGGATGTAGGAATGTTGACAGTATGAGACGGTTTCTACGGAAACTGTTGGGCACCCAGAAGAATTTCTACCATGTAAAATTAATCGTGGATGCTGTCACGTGTGGTATGTTGCGAAGTACAGTCGCAATATAACGATGTAAGTATGGATAACATTAAGCAATCAAATTCATTAATATTTTTGGGATCATTCACACGTATTGTGATCGTGATGTACATTTGCAAACTTTTTTTGGTAGTAATTATATATTTTAGAGACGAAAGGCATTTGGTTGGACTGTTCAATGGAAATATATTTGAACTATATTATTATTCTGGAACTGTTATAAATTATTCGAAGGAATTCTGGACAGCGCCATTTTTTACAACGTCATGGTGCTTGGGGGACCAGCACATTTCCGGTATCGAAATTTAAAAGGAACTTTTAATTCATTTAGAACTTTCATAGATCTTTATAAGGACTAGATTTAATTCACTTCATAATAATATAAGTTCCTTTTACAAGTTTCATTTACAACTTTGATAATAAAATTGTTTTTAATCTTCATAAAACCTTCTGCTTTTGCTTCTTTTTTGTTACTTAAGTTTGTGAGCATAGAGTCGTAACACTTACGTGGCTATCGTCTTTTTCTTAAACCGCTCGCTTGAGAAGAACCTAATCCTTTTAATGGACTAGGAACCTTGTATTAACGTATATGAAGTTGCAGCCTTCATTGCCTGTTAAAGCAGCGTTGTGTCTGAATGAACTATATAGTTTTACAATGCTTATGTGTATTCTTTTAAGCCGATGAGAGATTGTGAGTTTTCTTTAGTTTGATGGACAGTGAGTATCTAGAGGATCCATTGATGGTGAGGCAGACCTACAAATATGTTCGGATTCACAAATGGAGTTGGTGGTTGATTTTAGGGAGTAAGCAATTGTGATTTGTAAGCACACAAATGACCTTTGTGACCACTCGTGGACGAGTAATTTTTGGAGGCGTGGATAAAGCAGTAAACCTAGGGTATATTGCTATTTGCATTTACGTATCCGTTTATAACATTGTTAAATTGTAGAGAATATTTATTAATTATAGGGAGTCTGTGTTAGAAATGTTTCTCAACTCGAGTAATTAGCCAATTTTTAGGAAAGACGCCATAATGTACAGTATTCACAAGACTTTATAACAGCATCGATTAGCTTCGTAAAATGGACCCTCCTAAATTTCTTAAAATAGGGAATTATCTTGATATTTTAAGTATTCGTGTTAAGTAATTTGAGATAGGAATAATTATTTGTAGCTGGTGTTTGGGTTGTGTTTTGTATTGCATATCGTGAAATACAAACATTAGGATTTAGAATGACTTACCGGTGAACCATAACAACGTGGCAAGAAATCCACGGAAGTATGAACGTATTAGATTTCGTGATATGTGGTTATTAGGTGATTACGGTAATTAGTGCGCGTTTAAGAAACTTTCAGTTGACAATGACTGTTGTCTTGCGGTCCTTGGAAATAATGGAAAAACAATGGTCTTCAAAACCACACTCTCACAGCTATTTGATTCGACCGTTCGAGAAACCTCTTGTGTAGTAGCAATATATATATATATATACTAATGGATTCCTTGCAATGCCATGAAAGAGGTATATACAGATTTATAACAAGAGCTTGAAAAGGCATTGATTGTAATTATTTACAATTATTAACGTCTTAGCTTTTAAAGATTTATATCCAGAGTGAATTCTATAAGTGAACTGGTACTCAACATTTTGATAATAAAATATATATTTTGGTGCTTTCAACATGTTTCGTGATTATAAATGCCACATCAATAATTATACCACGAGTTTTCAAACGACCCTTTAAACAGCTTGCATTCTTGGCTTTTCATATGCCGTAAGAATGAATATGGTCCTGTCATAATCAATCATGCATAGATGACTTTTGATATGCCTTTCGATTGATAATGGCGTAAGGGCTAATACTGAAGTTTCCACATGCCATACAATTATATATAGTCCTGTCATAATCAACTTTGCAAATACGGCCTTTCAATGTTGTAACAGTGAATATGGTCCCCTCAAAAGAGAAAATCAGTCTTACATACATGAACTTTCGTAAAACGTACGATTGAATATAATTCTGCCATAACTAGCTTTGTATACATGACATTAGTCCGCTGTATGGTCCTTTCATTAGGGCTAATCAACCTTGCATGCATTGCCTTTCATATGCCGTAGGACTGAGTATGGCTCTGTCATAAGGGCGAATCAGTTTAGCATACATGCTATGTATATTTAATTTGCATTGCACGCTTAGCTTTTGTCGATATTTGAGGGTAGAATATTTTTCATCCATGATTACTTGGGTATGGGTTCTGGACACTGGTTTTCCCCTTGGAAATTCTTGGTCTAAGTGATATTTGTCATCTACTTTACTAAAATGTAATACAAGTCCTGACCTTGTTTACGACTTAGAATGTTATAGAGATGAACTTTTGCCCCCCCCCCCCCCCATTAGGGTCCTCTTATTGTGGTCTTAGGTTTTAATATGAAGGTTAATTATATCAGCATCACTCATTCCTATTCTTAAACATGTTGTTGAATCAGTCATTTATTAGCGTTCCGTTATAATTTGAAAGGATATTTTTGTTTACATTATTCCTCGGAATTATAAAATGCTAATTGACTTCTCGGACTAAATCACTATTTTGGGATTATTGTGAATTTTCTTAAAGAATTTTTGATTCGTGAGACATCAAAACTGTTAACACATAGGCAAATTCCGGTCTATTGGCACGTCAACACATTGAAGAGTGGAATTCATTCGGAACACTTTGTACTTTTGGATTTGTGATAAAACCTTTAGAACTATTTGAGATAGATAAATACAACAAAAATAACAAACGGTTTGATACCAATAACGTTTATGACATAAGATCTAGATTCTTCTGTCCTCTATTATCTTTTTACTCTTTCTTATTGTCTTTTTTCAGTATATTAGTTACAGCAATGTAGTTATCAAATTAATTGTGTACATTTGTCAGTCATTTTAAACACGTTGTATTAGAAAGTATTTAATGTTATTGGAAAGGTGATAATTAGTTGCTAAAAGTTTCTACCCAATCCTAATTGCAGTGTTTGCAATAAAATATGTCTAATTAAATTTAATACGCATTAGATCAAATGCTAAGGTACCATACCCGGAAGTCTATGTATGCAGATATATACAGATATACAGTCTCTCAGGACGGAATTAATATGAAATCTCTCTGTCTTGGAATCATAGCTCAGATAATTGCTCCTTTTCAATGGTATCAATGCATGGTGTTTCGCAGAAGCTACAGATTTATGGCCTGCAAAATCAAAACAGTAACTATATAACATCTGTAGAAATATTATTCAGAATTCTCATTTTTTTTTGTCAGACAAAATAATGAAATGTTGTGTAAATAAATGTTGCCAGAAACAAATTCCAAAAACAACAATGCACAGTGAATATAAATTTAGCTCGCAAAATGAAATACGTGCAAAGCAATTTCTTTCAGAAACGGAAGTCCCATATAAAATTAACTAAATAAATCAATATATAAAATAATTTCAAGCGAGAAACGACACAAAACTCCCCAGAGCAAAATCATTCGTTCCGTATCAGAGGTTGTGTAATCTCAGTCCAAAAGAACCGAAAAATGTCTGCTTCAATAATAGCGAACATTGAAAATCTTGTATATCTAACTAGAAAAAGAAATCTTTCGGAAATATTATTTTGTTGGTCGTCATTTGTATTATCTACAATACTAGTAAAATAAGGTGTTTAACATGATGGTGATTATTATTATTATTATTATTATTATTATTTCTATCACACCTTTGTTTGCACAACTCATGGTTGTTTTAACCAAAACGAATGGGAGGCTACTCTTTTAACAAACACCTCTATTCTCTTTTGCTTCAAGTTCATTACACAACATGCAAATCAGCCATGCAATGTGTTGTTTCCATGGCAAGCGTTATAACATTTAGTACATTCCGATTTATTTGTTTCTACTGTTTCAACGTAAAAATTTAAAAGACTAACAAGTTACCCAGCATCTCTGCAGCTTGCTTGGGATTAAAATGTCCTTCGATATACTGCAATTTGGCAAGACGTTGCTGGAAAACTGGTGTCAGTTTCATTATGAACTTCTTGTATACATCCACTGGAAAGTATAAACAATATAACTGATTGACAAAATCTGAGCTAGGTTTAAGTTTACATTGATAAATTATAAATTATATATAATGACGCTATACACAGTTTCCATGCAAGACGCAAGAACCGATTCCCGTGGGTTAGGGGGAGACCGAAAGCCAAGTGCTGAAAACACATTAATAGGTATTCATGCTGTTAAAGTATATATATGTTTGCAAGGTTTGGTTCAATGTTTTAAGTTATGATCCAGTTTGGCTACAGAGAGTAAGAATATACACAGGGCTATGATTCAGGGACAATACTGGTTTAAAAAACGTTAGCTATTTCAATATTTGAAAGATAACGGCATACCTAATTTCATATACGCTTTGGATTCTTTCAAAGAACGCAGAAACTGGGTGTGACAGTGGGCCTTCATCACCCTTCCAAAATATTTAGTGGAACACATTTGTATAAACATTTTACGTCGGCGCCTCACCCTTACCCAAATATAAAGTATAACAAGTTCATCAATTTATATAATTTCAGATATATTAAAGATCTTTGGCTTTTAGTTAACGCTGAATTTCATACGCCACCGCTGCAGCCTCCACCGCCAATATCTATATCTTTTTGTCTCGCATTTTCTAATAAAAAGAGAAATACAAAATGATAGAACTTATTATATACCTATCCTGTCTTGTTTATGATAGCTGTCTCTGCTGAGAGCGTCCAGACGACTGTCGGTGAGAATTTGAACAATATCTTCCGGTTTTACCATGCCATCGTCCGTCTGAAGCTCCACGGCAACCATTAGAATTGCTAAGGGTAGACCAGCGCACAGCTGGACGATTGGATCCAAACATTCGCCAAAATCTACATTATTTACTGTAGCTTTAAGCAGTTCCTTGGAGTCAATGTTATTCATTGGTTCTAACGTTTTGTGATAGAACAATGCTTTGATTTGTGTGAACAGAACGTTTTCCGTCGATGTAATATACAGTTGAATATTGTTCTTAATTACGGCTAGTTTAGCTACAAATGATTTGAGTTCATCTTTTAAATTGGAATCCCTTAGCGCATCGAAATTATCAAAGAGCAGGATGAAATATCTATCTTTGTTCTTTTTAATATGTGATTCAATCTGCTTACGTACATTGCAGATATCGGCAACAATTTCAAGTGATTCACACATCTGCATAAATATTTCTCTGTCTGTTTTAAGAAGCCTTAAGTTTACGTCAACTATCTTAACTTCTCTAAATTGTTTGTTATTTTGAAGTACAAGTCTTTGTACGTCTGTTATGTGTTTTCTCGCTGTTCTTGATTTGCCCACAGATTTCATTCCGTATATACCAAATACAACACATTTCTTGTGCATCCATGCCTTTTGAAGATCATTAAGAAATTCTGTTCTCCCTCGAAAAGGAATGCTATCATACACATCCGTATCCATTCCTGCAATAAACAATAGCAACACAGATGTTGTCAGGGAATAAAGAAATTGAAAAAATAGGTACTAATTGACTGTCCGTAAATTGTTTGGTAGGTATCATATACAATGCATCTAAGGTAAAATACAGTTCTCAACGTGGATCTAACCAAGAAGCTATCACACTACATAGAAAAAGCTTACAGGTAAACTGCAGTACATACACTGCTCAAGTCAGTGGCTCGGGTATCGATCGTTAATATCCCCCCAAATCGATATTTGAACTTCTCTTTAATATTCTATGCATTTAATCAAATGAAACTACGTTTATTTTTGTTATGTATATTCAATTTGTATTATTTTTAAAAAACAATTCTCCATGATTATAGGTTATGTATAATTGTACTTTGGACTCAACCTTGTCCAAAATCAAGTTCACTGTGCAGCTGACTAGGAACGTTGGTGTTGTTTTTATTTTGTAAAGAAATAATACATAGCAAATATTTCTCTTGGATTGTGGGTTGAATATTAGGATCGTTATCAATAAAGGTAAGTATGTTTATCTGGGTCTGGTCTAAGATATTGGAATTCCCCAAAATAAGAACATGTAGGACATGATGTTTCCCATGTTTTTATTATAATTTAAGCAACAGACTTTATCTGGTTACAATTAGAAATTTCCAGAAATAAACTTCGGAAATAAATCCTGGCTCCAGGTATGTATGTATGTATGTATGTATGTATGTATGTATGTATGTATGTATGTATGTATGTATGTATGTGTGTGTGTGTGTGTGTGTATGTATGTATGTATGTATGTATGTATGTGTGTGTGTGTGTGTGTGTGTGCGTGCGTGCGTGCGTGTATGTATGTTGTTTAATTTGCAAGGATACATGTTAGTTTAGATATATGTTTAGACAGACACTTGGATGTGTCTTGCATGTGTTTACTATGTCAAAATAGTATTATAACATTCCACCTGATGATTTTAATTAGGAATGAAGTGTATATTTACTGTACGTACACCTCCAAACAAACAAAATCTATCAATATTTTTATACAGGAATTGTGGGTACTTTTAAAGAGGACTTATCCATTGCATCTATTTTAATGGAATTAATCTTAATTTATTTTTATCTTATACTTGAGAGATTACATTTGTCAAAATATTCAAATACATTTAATTTTAACAATAACAAGATATCGTTAAAATTAAAATTTTATAATTGCAGTGCTCAGAATTTGCGGAAAAAATATTTGTTTTATTTTCGTAATTCACAATCGTATATTTTCCTGCAGCTATGTTTGGTCAGTTTTAATAAACATATATTAAAGATGTTGGTTGTTATTTGGTTCCAAACAGTACTTTTAACATATCGTTGGTTATATCATAAAGAGGAAATGAGATCTAAGTGCCTTACATAAAGACACACGGAATCAGCCGGCAAGAGAAGGACTGGACAGGTATCGAACACGTGGCCCTTGGGTTAGTGTCTGACACTATATCAACTGAACTACAACGACCGCATATATTAACGTCACTTTAGCTTACACTTTTTAACTCTATTTAAAGTTTTTATTGGCCGCTTGTCTTTGATGTATTAATGTTTCATTATGGCATCAATGTAGGATTTGCATCAATTGTATTGTTTTCCAAACATGGCATTTTTGTCGGTATTTAAATCAGTGGATTGGGTAATCGGAAGGAGATCCTAGTTTTAGTAGCTTAATTGTTAACTGAGTCTTTGAATTTGTAGTTAGTATAATATACCATAAAATTCCGTCAAAATATAGCCAATTTGCGGCTTTTGTCCTTTAGCAAAGCTTGCAACTCTTTTCCTTGTTATCTTTTGCCTGTATAGGTTCAAATAATTTTCGAATTTAAATTTAAAACAATTTTAGCCATGAAAATTATCTAAAGGTTTAATAGCGTTCAGTTTTTAAAATCGTATCTAATACTTTGTTAAATCAAATAATGTTATAATTTAAGATATTAAGATCAGAATGAATGTAAAATTTCGCCTGATATTGTAAACACAGGTGGGTCAATAATGTACTGAAATTTCAAGTAGGCATAATCAATAAAAGTCTGTTATGTGGTCACAAAAGGGTGTCATGGATTAAAGCTATTCCACCTGTTTTTTTACTAAATGATTCACACTTCAATGCTTTTTCCAGGGTCTAATTCTTACGAAAGTTTTGGAAGTACAACAGAGGCTACATACCTGTATTTAGACTCATCACAAAGCAGCCTTATTTACCTTTGCGTCCTTACCATGAAAATACAACGCCTATCCCAATTTAGAATAGCAAAGTATATTTTTAAATGTTACATCCCATTGGTTAATAATAATTTAGTTCAAGTATGGGCTTAATAATGTGGTTCAAACTTTCAGAGTATTTGATAAAACTAAATTGAAGACGCTTTTCAGAATAACCATACAGTGTAATCTATTTATCCACGTATACAAATAAATAACTATCATGGTCAACTGATGAACTGTGTTTTGGTAATAGTTCTTTTTAGTTTTGTTAATATATTTATTTTATAGAAGATGTTATAATAATAGACGAGGATCACATTCACAATAAAAAGGAACTTAAAACTTTATTAACGAAGGAGATAATAACGTAATGCTTTTAACTTGTTTATTTGGTCAGTGTCTATGTTCGTGATTTTCAGAAAAATTACATTTTCTTCAGTATTTGCTTCAGTACTTTATTTCGTGAGTAGTTAGAACGAGTAAAAAGAGGTTTTCCAAATCGTTAAGCCAGTCGATAAAGCGCTGTATTTTAACAACCTACCCCCTTTAATCTCCCTGGGCTGATCAAAGACGGTATTTGCCGAGCTGACCGTGAACCTGGTGAAGTTGGCCCAAACTGTATACTTTACGTAATATTGGCAAAAGAGTATCTGCTAGCCACTATATGTTGGTGTTAGGAAAGTCATCCTCTGACTAACACACTTAGACTGTCCTGGACAGATTTAATCCTTTTTCCTCTACTCCACGGAGTTTTAAGGACGAAACGAAATTCTAGCTTATCATCAATTATCACCGAGACTTGATATGATCTCATGAACTTCGGTTGTTCCACGGACAATTCATTCCTTTTTTCCACTTCGTCAATTACAACCACATGAACTTCGGTTGTTCCACGGACAATTCATTCCTTTTTTCCACTTCGTCAATTACAACCAAAGTGTATGCATTATGAGTGTTAGTCCTTATTTTATCATGATTGTGTATTTGTCAACTTCGTTTACTATGTGTTCGAACTCTTCGGTTACGGGACTTTGGCGAAACGCTTTAGACACGTGCTATGCGATTGTGCTAAGGTTTGATTCAGTCAAGATGAAGATTTCATCGTTTATTTAGCTTTCAAGGACAGATGCCGGCTGATAAAATTTCCGACTACTGCTTATAGTCGTGATATCAAGAACACTCAGAATGGGGACTGCAGTGAGTGTTGACAATATTCCAGTTCATCCCACAGCAGAGAAACAGCTGTCCGTGTGATGTCAATACTATCCAACATTTTGTACAGTGCGCTCTTCTGTTCAGGGTTTGTCCGTAAAGAGGCTCGTTGATTCTTCTCAGGTGAAAATCTTATTGGTATTGGACTTTTGGATACGTCGATATTATAATTCCTCTATGAGTAGCGTGATATCAAACTTTAATTCGTCATCGGGTCTGATTAGTTTACAAACCCACACCTTTATTGGATCATTGCGTGAAAGACGGTGGTGGCCTTAATGAAGGTTGATAAAAGCCCTGATATCATCAGATTCCAAAATATAATTATTTTTAAGGCCAGTAAGTAACGTGCCTGTGAAAAATTAACAGGCCGTGTTTTATTTTTTCCAAAGACTGTGATTCTGTACAGTGCGTGCGTTTTGTTGACAACAGCTGTTTTATCGTTGGAGTGATGAGTAATTCAAGGAGTTACCGTGCTCCAACAAAATGTTAACACCGCAAGCTTTAGTTGCTTATATTCAAATATCACGTTCCTATTGTGGCCGCAATTTCGCCGAGATGCACCGATGTCAGCACTTTTATCGTTTGTTTCGACAGCAAGAGGACAATTGTTCAGCTGCTTTTAGAGTGGCTTTGGTGCTCTGTGTGCCCTCAGTGCTAGAAGTTACATCCTCGATCTATTACAATCTGAACCAGTACGCGTCAACTATACCAATGGTTTGCGCCAATATTCTATCGCCGATCGTAGGATTGGCTCCACGGATATAAAGCCGTCGCTTATTCCGCCATTAAGATTGAAAACTGCAAAATGTAGAGCTGCCATCTATTAAGTTGGACCATTCTCTCTACTATTAATAAGCGGTAAACTCTGCAGGCAGAACAAACATACGGTCGATATTAAACGGTGGTATCAATACAGCGAAAATTGTTTTGTTGTCAATATTTATTAACAATATTTTGTATCTGTCGATAGTCGAGCTTTCAGTCGAAGATATCTAACGTGATCCCCGTGGTTTAATCCATAAGAAAATTTCCATATCTTATTCGGCAAGGGCACGATCACTCCTACATAAGCATTTATCGCATCAGAGGCAGCTAGTGATCCAGTAGGGAAGCGGTAGTTTGTAATTTACATGCATCATATGCTGAAGTTGAGCGGAGCTCAGAACTTGCTGAAACAATAAAAATGCTTTCAACAATTGATCCATGTTGGAAAAGTCAAACATTGTTTTCGACTCTAGACGCTTCTTCGGGCACGTTGATGCCTTTCACGTTTGTGAGTGCGTGTTAAATATGATAGTTATGGTCTCGCGGGCCTTGGAAACCCTGAAAGCATGTTGATTACATATCTTTTTGTGGCGTGATATTATCCGCCACACAGCAAACAGCAGACGGGATAAGCTGAAGAACATAACCCTAAATGAGGGATGAACATCATCGCGCAGTGTACCATTGCCGATACATTTTGCGATGTTGCCTTCCGTAAGGTGGGTCTTGGTTACTTTCTGGTAGGGATCATTATGTAGAACGCTGACTCTTTGTTTATCAAAGCTTTTTAATATGTCCACAGGCATGGATTTGATTAACCAAAGACGAAATCATCTGCAATTAACGGCGGTGGCTTTCATCCGTCCGTTAGCGGCCTTGAGCAGGGTTTAGTTTGAGAAATACGTGCACACAACAGACTGCCTAAACAAGACAAGGTGTTCCACGTTAGATTCGTAGATTGGGTAACGGCCAGCAAGGTCCTGTTGGCTTATCTAGAGGCCTTAGTCCGCGTTCGGTCACCCACCATGAATCTATGAATTTGGCTGTAGGCGTGACCCACGTTGTTGGTGTAGGTTATATGGTGACTCTTAGGGAGCATGTTCATCTCAATGACGCCGAGCGTGCGCTCTTGGTTGTTTAGCTGTTCCATGTTCGGGAAGGAAATAAATATCGTCGGGGTCCCAGCGATGGCCTGTTGAATACTTCTTTGGCGAGAAAACTTGCCGCTGACCGCGTTATGCTGTAGTAGGTGGTTATGGCTTGAAAAGGCTGGAGCGATCATGATTCCCCTTCACCTTGCATGAAGTTAAACATGCTGGTCCAGGGAGTGTGTTTTTTCTGCGGCTGGGTCATTTTTGCGATGGAATTCCTCATTGCTAGTGACTTTATGTTTACCGATATATAGTGCTTGGTAACACAATCGAGCTTGTGTGTATCCTTACACAAACGGAAGATTAGATTAGTGGTATAGCACAGATAAAATTTGCCACTCCTGAGCTAGCTGTGAATGATGGCTGTACAGGTGAGGATCTCTGCATTCTAATATACTTAATGGCAGAGGACGGTCCAAGACATAGGGGCCAGCGGAGTGTCTCTTCTCATTGGCTGAGTACGTTGCCGTCCTGGAAGGTCAGCGTAAAGCAAAGTTCTTTCATGCGGTGACTTTTGCAAGGAATGTAGATGTGCCTGGGTAGTGCGAATGACAGGAGCAGGCCTGGACCTTTCCTCCGGGTTACATCCCGTGACTACAACTATCCTTATGGGTGGTGCTTGAGCCCACGGTATCGCAGGCAATATATATAGTTATCATGGTGCCGATCTGCACAATGCCTTGCGTGACATTAGCCCTGGTCCATGATAGCTTTCCGTTTATCCCAAATTATGACACGTTCTAGATTTTGCAATGCTGAATACGTACCCTGATGCACTGATACATATCGCTGCGGAAAGAATTGACGTATTCGCAAGAATTCTAAGCTTGGTTATGTCGCTATTCACGTTTGATGCCACACTTCCTGGTTGATGGCGTCTGTTTCGTAGGCGGGCGTTTGCAAGTTCGCCGTTTGATACGTAGAGTCATAGTAGGGGGAGGAAAGGTAGTATTGCCTGGAATGCTGGGAAAGGGTGCTGAGACATCTGTAGTAGGATAGGACAATGCAACTTCGAGATTGGGACCTTCTGAGTGCTTCAATTGGTAAAGATGACGTCAAGCAAAGGTTTTTTCGAGGTCAGTTTTATCATGTGTATGGTTCAGTAGCAGAGTATCGTTTGAACTCTCAAGTCTTGGAGTTGTTGGTAAAGCGATAACGTTTCGTTTCGTGTGCTCTCTTGAGTTGTTGGCTGACAGACCATTACTTACATGGCTCTCAACGTGTTGCGCTTTGGACAATTTGTCCCTGTATGCTTCTACATCTTTCACCGACTCATTAAAATGTGAACCACTTTCCATCTTTTTCCCTTGTGCTCCACGTCACACTCACTTTGACCAATTCTCTAGCACGTACTTTGCAGCTGCCCAGTGTTTTTTTTTTTTAACAATAGCATCATTTATTAAGGATTTCAGCTACTGGACCTTATCGATGATAAACTGACGTCCTTGTGCTGTAAGGGTCTACGCCTATGTGATCATTGTTGACCTGTACTGCTTTAACCTCCTAAAGTGACTCCTTGGTAGCCTTTTGCACGTGGGAAGCGAGATTGGCTGGCTTTTTGAGATTCTAATATATCTCTTCCAACCTATATTCGATAACGTCTAGTGCGAGATGCCACACAGCTCGTTTTGAGCGCCAGTAGGAAACTATATTTTTCGCTTTTGCCATTTTTGTGAACGGCACAACGTCAATGTTGCTAAGACTTTGTCGGACTTGCACTAGTTCTTGGCTACACATGTTGTTCTGCCAGGGCATCGATCTTCTCCAAGCTAGTTCTCATATACATGGTGCATTTTATACTACCTTTGCATCAGTGTACAACGGGAAGGGCGTGTCAGATGTCTAAAAACTGGTAGAAGCCTCCATGGTCTCATAAGATGTTGACAGTGAGTGACTCGAAAGGCAGGCTATGTGGTATATTTGTATGCCAGCACAATGTAAAATTATCCGGCTGTGGTTTGATGTTCTATGCCTAACGATGTTCAGAAAGCCTATATGTTCTTTCCGGCGCGAGACATGTTCGGGCGTTACATGCACAAATGTGGACTTATCGTGGTTTATACATCCGGCCGCTACACGCAGACCCAGACCTTTATATCCAAGTGCATTATTTTTTCTCCAGCGGCGACATGCTCGTTTTGTTTATTTATATTCACCTATATTTTGTGGTGGTCGCTTCTCACGGACGCAATCTAGTGCCGAAGCTACTTACTTAATAATCTCTAAGTATAGTTCGTGCTTTTATACGTGCTTCACGACAATCTTAGAAACACTATTGGCCTTTTCGGTGTCCTTCAGTATCTCCTTGTCGTCCTTGAACTGCTTCTTGCGTAACTTTAGATCTCCTCAGTAAGATAACATCCGAACGTCCCATGGGCAGCAGTGTGTTTTCAGCTTGTAAGGTTTTGGAGTAAATCATCGGGAGGAGTCCTTAGCGTTCCTAGAGTGACGTTCTTAAGAAGATTTGTTGACGCTACTGAATAATAGATGGCTGGCCTGGTTGTCATGTGTGTTATACAGATCTACATCCTCTACCATGTTGCTGTGGATGTGCCCTGCTTCACTAATGTGCTATCGGCATCCATGCAAGGCTTAATCGCCATTTCAAGTCCAGTTGAGCTTTAGGTATGTCCTGGCTCCTTCAAAAAATCTTCCTCGAATGAAACCGTGGGTCATCAAATAGCTGGATCAGCTTGTCTTCCTCGCACTCAGGCATGATGAGGTCCACACTGATTCGCTTCCTGGAATGTTTCACGGTCTTCCCGAAGAAGGAATTGTTCATCAGTTTGAAGAGGTCCTTTCAAAATAATTCTTAGCCTGGCTACTCAAACCAGTGTTGAGAAGGATGTATGGAACTATCAGTTGACTCTGAACAAACACCAGCGATCTGTTCAACTTTATGACACGCATATCAAGCTTGGCTTAGATTTGGAGTTTACAGTAGTAGACAAAGTATCGCTCTTTCGAGCGCAGGATGGGAACTAACTTTGATCATTCAGGGACTGGTTCTTCAGTTAGTTTACCAACCGGCGTTGAAAATCGATTAGCCCGCTCTCAACCCAGCATAGCGCCGCCAAAGTCAGTGCATAGTTGTTGTACGTGTCATAGAGTACCTCCGGGTAAACAAGGTATACTTAATAATGTAGCCTTTGGACAAAAATGCAGCTACTTATTCAAAATCGGCTGTGAAGAACTACCGAAATCCTCTAGATGGTAGACTCTGTAGCATTACCAATTCTCAAAGGTTGTCAGCCAAGTGAGTCCAGTTATCTGGCCATTCGCTGTCATAGTAGGAAACTTGGGTTATTCGCTTTCACGTGGCGATGACTTACCCACCTTTTCGATAACAGTAGGTTGTCGATGTTTGTCACAAGCGCATGATTTTCACGTGATTTTTGTATGCGCGAGTTCCAGTTAATACCAGGACAGCTATAGATGTGGGCAGGATCTCGGCCGTAGTTCATTAGTGAACAGATCGTGGTAGTCACCATGGTTCTTACATTCAGAAGCCGTCCACACATTCTGTACATGACGATATTATTCGTCTTTGATGTCTTCCAGGAGAAGCTGACTTTAAATGGTCTTCTTCAGCCGAAGCTCTGTTTATTCGCACTGTTTACATTCCCTCACATACTTGCATGGGTGTATGACCTTCCAAATCAGAATGTCAACGTGTTGTTCTTTGTATTATGTGGTTGCGCGGAATGCCTTGTTAGTCACGTTGGCGACACCTTTCGTGGCCGATGGTCATAAACTAGAGGCTATCAACAAAATGTAGGTGCCAGAGACAACGCCATGTAAGTGTCCATGTTGTTCGGAAGGGTGTTAATGCTCTCTGTGGAGAATGTATCAATGGCTCGCATAATAAGGTAACCGTAGTAACAGCGCAGGTTATGAATTACAAACAGCACCTTAGTTTTTCTGTGTCGCTGGTCAAATTTCAGTTACATTCGTTGTGGGAGGCGCCTCAGTACTTTCCGGTGAAATGAGTAGTGGCCTCGATCCCTATATTTACCAATCGCCTTTCCGCAGATTTGGCGGTCAGAAGTTTCATGGAAAACCTTTGTGTTCTCTCCACGCATGTAAATTTCAGCCGGATTTAGGAACACAGGCTTATTTCTACCAACTTTAGAGTATCGAGATGAATTTCACGATGGCCTCCTTGCTGCAATATAGCACAGGCTGCTAGGTGACTCGGTCTCAGCGGTACAATGATGTAGGGAGTAAATTCATCTTCTGGTATATAGAATGTATTGCGACTTTAAAATGCCTCATCTAAATAGCGGATATATGGTGCCATACATTGGTAACTGATTGCGGAAGAATACACGTTGGTACTGAAATGTAGCTCCGACCTCGAAACAGGCCGTACTGCAATAGGTAAGAATTGAGTGCTACACATTTCAAGAAATACCATTCTGACCCTCATACATGTACTGTTCAACGCGACGTTGCATTGACGTGGATGACTAGACGTTAAATCTTATCAATGCACATGATTACGGTGGTAGCGTACATTCTGAAAAAGCTGTATCATACACTATGATTAGTCCGTCATATTTATCGTAGACTTTCTGCTGGGTTGGCTTTTTGGCTGTGCCGCAACATAAAGCTAGACGTCAGGCCGCCAAGGAATGTCAAAATATTTGAGACCGTTCTTTTCAATCGCTGCTGGTCGGCAGTCTTTCACAATCAAGTAGGCTCTGCTTTGCCCGTCTAGGAAGACTTAAATGGCTAGAAGAAGTGGTTCAACTTCGAGTAACATAACTCCTCTGCTATATGTGGAACCTGTCACGTTAAGCAAGAGTCTCAACCCTGCGTTTAGAAGCCAGAACTGGAGGCTCAGTTCTCTGTCTAACCGCTGAAACTGACAATTGGCTTGTAACAGAAGGATCACCTTTTCACCTAGGAACCAGACTTGACCGGTGGGCCGAAACTGTATGTTGGGCTAGCTGGTGAGCCTCGCTCGCCAATAGTGCCTGTAGTTCACCCCTGGTTAGCAGTCCTCTTGAAAGCAGCCCGCTTGAACGAGATTGATAGCAGACAGTACGTAAGCTTTATAACGATCTACCTGCTAATTGAGCTGAAATATGTTTCAAATCTCATCGTATTCTGGCTTTGGCAGGTATTCTGACGTTTGGTATCTTAAATTGAACTTTCTTTAATCCAGCTACTCCTTTAATGGCGTGAACACCATTTAAGCCTTCTTTTTTTCTTTGTAAGTTTTGTTTCCTTGTCTTCACATGGCTGCCAAAACCATCTTTCTGACTGAGTAGCGTACTAGGACATTTCTGGCATGGCTTTGTCTTATGATCCAATATCGAATTATCTACATTTCCTTGTCGCCAGAGGTGATAGGTGGGGTGGGACAATTGATCAAGTAGTATAAACAATATATGCGGGCAAAGGCCGATGATTATTTAATTATGTGCCTCATTACCTAGTAGAATCACGGAGATTTGCATCACAGCCATAGGGATTGGCGTGGAGGAGCACGCAATGGTGGTGATGGTGGGAGCGGAGACATCTATGTGTATATAAATATAAAAATTAGTATATTTGCCAGGACAGTATTTCATGCATCTGCAATGTTCAGGTATCCATATCAGAAAATATGCAAAGAATCATCTTAAAATAGTTATTTTTCAAATTTCATCTACTACTGTATTGTTTTATGCTTACATGAAGCGACAATGCAACTTTAAATAAATGGCAGTCAGGATGACTTTAAATGTTACGTTAGCCAATTTCCTTTCAACAATCTTAGATGATGCCATGTTCGTATTATATTATATTAAAAAAGTTCTTTCTTCCCTGATTTTAAATATGAGCATGGTAATGGCTTTAAACTTGTAAGTAATATTGGTACAAGGAAAATATGATTAAGAAAATTTATTATTTATACATACTGAGAGTGTGGATAGTGTATTTCAAGAAAAGTTTTCTTTACACTGGTACGATATTACGAAAAGTTTTACAATATATCTAACAAACACTTGATTCTTCTAGTTGTATGAAAATATAAAGGCCTATGGTCGGATGATTCAGTCAGCAATGACTCTTCCAGTTGTAATACTTGTCATAACGTATTCGTGGTATCAAGATATACTGGGACAAACGCCTGTAATAGAAGGTTACACTTCTAAATGGACGTCATTTCGCAAAGTGGAATTATTCTAACTGTGAAAAAATTCCATTATGATCACAATTATATTGGAAATAATAAACGAGAAGGTCTATCTCAATTGGAATTGGAAGTTTCAAGAAAAGTATTTTTTAAAAATGCATAAGCGCATCTTTTGCAGAGCTTAATGAAATCTGTTTGTTTGTAGTACCTAGGTTAAATTATGGCAAATGCTAATAAATACAAATGTGCTTAATAAAAATCGTATTTTTCTTTTTGGAAACGTCACCAAACATTGACAAAAGTTAAAACATTTCCAAGTTATTTATGAAATCAGCCCCTATAAATGCAGTGGTTTCTCAATAACGCACAGTAGCGCATTTCCTCTAAATCTAAGGAATCCCCTCCGTAATATGATCAAGCACATGCAAACGGCGAATAGATAGATAATGTGTTTCAGATTTGTGGTATTGATATAGGTTAACGTCTTCTATACCACATCATTTTATTATTTCTACCGCGGTCCTCAGTCGCGAGTACATGGGCAATAAAAAATTAAATAATTATGCCAACAACAACCGTTATCAACCATGTCAAGTCAATGCGACACAAAGTGATAGTGAATTATAGCTGTTTGCTGTTTTTTTAAAAATGGTTAGTTAAGATGCACCGAAGGTGAATAGCAGTTATCACTTCAGAATTTTTTACGAAGAAAAAATATCACTGCTTACCAGTAATTTAGATATTAGTAGATGAGATAGGTCAGCCTCTTCTATTCCCATTGACGTTACCGTGGTATCGCAAGCAAGTGTATGATTCGAGGAAGTTTACACACTATAGCCTTGTCTCAGTGTAACTAAAATGCAATAGGTGCCGCAGTCAGGCTTTATTATTGATGGTAACTGTACTACTGCAGAAATAAGATTCTTGATCGCCACTACAATATTCTTGCGATATTATTTTAAGTGTGTCAGAGTTAGTGCGAGAATCTGTTATGCAGGCAGAGTTGGAGATTATTTTACAGGAAGATAATATTTTATATTAACCTGTGGCAGAGAATATTTTTAAATTAAACAATTACCCCTGTGTGCATTGAACTATAATCTTATTACGGTCCAACTAGAAATCAACAGTTGTGACCATCGTGGTGTGGACATGCCAACTCGATGCCAGCTTGGCGTTATAGCATTAGCAAGTAAAAGTTCGTGATTGTTGACTGCACCATCAGATGAGAAAACACCCAAAGATTGTTTCTACAACGATGAATTGGAATTCAGCTCTGTATCCACTCAGGTTACATTTTCCAACGAATATGGTAAATCAGCATTGACTCAGCTAAGACAACAACGATTTCGACTATTATCTGTGAACAAGTGTTTCAGACATTATTCAGTAGCATAATTGGCTTGGTTTTATATGAACATAACCCCCAGAACGTATAATTGCCAGAGACTTAACTATTCTTCAGACCGATATTTTCTATAATCGTACCAGTAAATGAGAGTCACTGGATAGAAGTGCGTACGCGAGTCGAACCTGATGACGGTCAGCCTGTCGAGCAATTATACTGCGCGATTACATTAGTAATATAAAAACTATGATAGTTAAGTTACCTAAGCGAAAACATAATCGCAACAGAACAACTGCAACATGAAATCGTCAAGAGAATCGTGCTGTTGGTAAAAAAACCAAAACAAATCAACGTGTATGTCTTCTAGCCAATGCTATTTACGTAACCACCATGATCTGGGTGTGGCCGGCACGCCGATCGAAATTGTTGTCCGGGCTACATCGATAGTAACCAGTAGGAGGGTGGTGCTGGTAAAATATATACGTTTATTAGGAACTAAAAATGATTGACAAACACGATAAACACGTTGACTTGGATTGTGGATTTGTGTTCAGGAAATTAGTTTTCCGCTCGGGAATTCCTGGTGTACATGATTTTGCCTTGTTCTTTACCAAAGCGAAGACCCGATCTTGTTTATAATATTCTGGAAAATAATAACTGACACTTTTCCTGGCCCTCTTACTGTTTAGTAGGTTTTCATATTAAGCTTTTACATTAGAATTATTCATTCATACTTTAGCATCTGACTAGTGTACTCACTATTTGTTTCAATTATTCACTGGAATTACAAAGTGCTCTTTGACTTCAGGAATAAACAATTATTTTGGGATTATATTACATTCATTTAAAGACAATTTTCTTTATATCATTGTGATACAACAAGACTTTTAGCAGATCAGCACTGTTCCATTCTATTGATACATCAGCACATTTGAGATTGCAATTGATTCGGAACAGCACTGTAATTCATTCAGAATACTCCATACTTTTGGACTTGTGATTGAACATTCAGGACTATTTGAAATTTAATTAAAAATGCTGTACGTGCTCTTAACTTTCACTTTGTATTCTAGGAAATAAATTATTTGTTGAATTTTAACAAACATGATGGTTTTCACTCTTTTCCGTTACTTAGTTTAAGACCATAGAGTCGGATCACAAGTTTTACCTAATCACCTGATCATACTGAAATCAGCGACATGCATCAAACCAATCCTTCATAAGTTGAGTTTGGAAAGGATTTGAAAAAAACAACAACTTATTTTATCTACTTATTTGTAATATTAAGGAAAATAATTGATGACAAACACTACTTGGGTATGCTAGATATTTGGTACTTTGCGCTTTTAAAGAATACAAATTGTTAATCATTATTGACGAATGAATATTGTGTCTAACCACACCTGTCAAAGAAATCATCCTGATATCATATTATTAGCAATTATCAGATAATCACCAAGTGGCCTTGAAATCCGAAACATAATAGACCAATTTTTTTTAGTCAAAAAGTCCAGAACTTATCAGAGTTCACGAAATGCTCTCCTTGGTTAGGTGAGTGAAATCTTGTTTTAGAAATTAAATATTTACATTATCATGTTTTTGCGACGAAAAGAATGGCTTACCTTGATATTAACTACATATTGGAAACAAAGAAATGAATCAATAAAAGAAACTGCGGAAAGTTATGTAAAAGAGGAATTTATATGCTACATAAATGTGTTGGTAAATGGACTGTACCAAGAACACATAGTATAAAATGTGCAGAAAGTAAAACATAACAACCAAACACGACTACTTCTCTATCTCTCTCTCTCTCTCTCCAAAATTCCAAAACCTTTATTATATGGCATTGTATCTGTCAATCGCAATACATATGTTTGTCTTTTGCTTCTTCAACTGATCATTCGTTTTCTTCTTATCTACATGTAATGTTTACACATATCATTTTCAGGACATCTTCATATATACAATAAATGTCAAGGTAAATTTTCTAGTCAGCTTGCCCTCTGTGTTGTTTTCAATAAAAACTGTTTAGTTTTTAGGAGACAGACTGTTGAAATGCAACATAACAAACTTGAAGAGGAAAACAAAATTTGCTTCTGGAGTTTCTGAACCGGAACAAGTAATATTGTTGTCAGTATGACGTTTTTTCGATTCATCCATTTATCTTTTATCTTTATACGCTCAAAAATTTTGAGGTAACTATATGGATCGCAGTGGATGGAGGGACGTAAGAGGGCAAATCTGCACAGTAAAAAGTGAGTCGGTCAGTTGCATTTTTCTATTCTGAACGCAACTTGCTACAAAAAAGAATGTGACGTACAGATCACAACTATATTTAAGGGAATTCCACAGGGCTGCTTCGCTGTCTTGGATAGACTAACCATTCTTTGAAAATCCTGGCAATGCTGGAACGACGTTTGTTGGTGTTAATTTTTCACAATTATCGTTCTTTGCGTGGTTAAGAAATAATAGATGATTGATGGGACAATTGAGCTAAATGTAAACTACATGAAACGGTCTTGTTTAGTTACAATCTTCAGCTGACTCTATAAGCGCATGATGCCTTTCTTGAAGCAACTGTACATTTATTGTATAGCCATACAAATTGTCTCTGCAGCAAGAGTTACTAAATAACATCTAAGACCCCTACATCTAGCCTTTCAACTACACATTTCCTCTGCTAATATGTGACACATCTAATAATAATACCTGTATGGAACGAAACGTTAAAATTATTAATGCAGTCCTTAGATTATTATTATCCTGAATACATAAGCAATAATTCACCCTTGACCTTGATGTGTCGATCCATTATTCCGAAGAATTCGTCATGTAGACCAGTGAATATAGTTTTAAATCTAACACCTATCCAGGGACACATGATATACGTGTATACCCCCACCGACCCACCCACACAAAATACACAAAACTGACCATTGTGTAAGGAATTACTTGAGCATGTACCTATCCACTGGTACGAACACGACGTTGCACTATAGTAACTGGGAATGGTGCCGCTCGAGTTCGGTCATTCGACATGGTCCCAAACCTAAGACATACATTAGCATTTTCTCTCAAACTGCACAGTGCATGGATTTTTATAAGAAAGCTACATATTCTTAAGAAGAGGCAGGATTAAATAATGTTTGTTAGGGAATATCGCATTCGTTTGGTTTTTGAATTTAGTAAATTCTCCTTTGGAATCTAATTTCTGTTGGACGCGTGGTCTAAATTACACTACAATTCTTAGAATCCATGTAATCCTTATTAGCAAAAATAACTAACAAAGTACATTTTGATGCAATTGAAGTAGGGTAAATACATGAAATGTCATTATTGTTACCATATCTTGCGACCGAAAAACGCCTTATTTGTGTCCGTAATTCGTTTTATCCTTATTGTTATGTATATAATATGCTTTGTCTTGTATAAGCATGCATTTCGTACTAATGGTAAATTCCTTGTACGCGTGTTTGTAGAGCTTAAATTCTGAGTAATGCTTAATAAGAGATCATATATAGTCCCAGGTTACAATACATGTATTTTCTTACCACTTCCACGATATACGACAAGAAAAGGGAAGACGCTGCAATTTGTATACTCAAATATAAAATATAGTTATATTGTCCCTCTTTATAATCGATATTTATAAATTGTTTACCTTTCTAGAGGTTCGAGAATAATGATACGATTGTCTTAATATTTACAGCATTTTAGTTAGCTAACGGAAAGATTTTTGTCTTACCTTAACTCCAGGTGCACCGTATAATGCAATTCCTCTCGTAGGTTGTTCTCAAAGTATATGTATCATATACTAAGAACTTATGAAAGATAGCAGGTTTTTTTATATAGCAAAACCTGTCTCATTGATTACATACGCTAAACCAAACACTTCATTCAGACTGTGCCATTGTACGTGCTAATTCAAGTTTGAATAGTTGCTCACAGTACCACAATACCGAACAATCCTGCTTTTAATACCGGTTATTTTATACTTATGTATGCTTACGATATTTCCTTGTACAGGTAGTTATGAACTTTGGTGTCAAATATTACCAACGGAGAGTCTATATTGTTATGACATATATAGAACAGAAGGTGCCTCAACCGGAATAAAGTTATTATAATTTATGTCACTGAACTGAGAATTTTAGCTTTGCAAGAGGATTTAGGAACTTTAGATTGCATAACAAGTCAGCAAAAGCGAATGAGAGTTACAAAAGAGCATGTAATAAATAGAAATAGAGCGCGATTCTGACAATGTAAAGATAATAGAGAATAATTGAGCATATTTATGTTATGGGCGGATAACGCTACACAGCAGATATCATTGCCATGTGCTCCTATCACACACACACACACACAAGATATATATATATATATATATATATATATATATATATATATATATATATATATATATATATATATATATATATATATATATATATTTCTGTATATTTAATTTACAATGATGCTTGTTAGTTATTTTTTATTATTTATTTAATTGTATGATATGGTAGTGTAACATTGTATGTTGAACTTGTCATTGTCCAGAACTGAGTTCATTTCGGCTTGACCTACATTGATTTTTTTTATTCAGTATAAGCAACTAATACATAACTAAATATTTTCTATGTGTATGGGTTTAAAATCACCATTAGTATTAAAAAAGTAAATGTTTATTTGGGTCTAGGTCTAGGGTTTTGGAGTTTCCTTAGTGTATTTTACATAATTCATAGTTCTGGTTTTCGTTTTGTAAACATTTATTCTAGATGGTTATTTTCCATTAAGTAATGTGTTTTTTTTTTCTTCCGAAAATGCCAATTGTGATCTGAGGTCAAGTAAAGAACTATATAATCTTATAAAGAAAGGACTTTTCAGTGGTGCTTTACGGTCTAGCACTTTCAAGTTGTATTACATGTTGTGCTCAGTATTTCATTTTTGGACTGGCAATTGTTTTCTTCAAATTACTGAATTCAAGTGATTATTTGCTCTGGAAATACAAAAGTGATCTGATAAAATTCTTGGATAGAGACAATAACTGGAATTTATAGCGAATTTAAACCTGGAAATATATTACTATGATTCACCAAAAGACTATTACAAAGTTTGTTGCTTTTCACTCTTTTCTTTAGATATTTTAGGAGCAAAGACTCGTTGAGGTTCGTCCAGGATAAGAATTTCTAAAAAATATTTCAGAGAACTTTGTTGTTGCAATTTTGATTCCAGTTGGTTTGAATTTTCTAAATCCCAGGTATTATTTCACATTTTAGAAATCTTTTGTGAAACCAGCAAGCGTTTACAATGTCGTCTAAAGTGGAGATCTTTATTTCAAATCATAACGTGGAACAGTTAGACTCCTTGAAAATTTATGAATTACTTCAGCTTGCCAGAAAATGCCATCCTTATGAGGCAAAGGCTTCTTGACGGAAGCAAGAAATAGACAATATTTTGGTCCAATATTTGGTGGAAAAGAATCTTTTGGATGACAATGCTTAGAATTTGATTGTATATTTTGTATCTGACTCTAATTTACAAGTTATGGGATTGAAATTAAAATACAATAATGAAATCCAGTAAAGGAAGCTTGAGCTTTAAGAGAAACAAATGCAATTAGGTACAGAAGAA
The DNA here is from genome assembly GCA_028554795.2 of Sinohyriopsis cumingii. NCBI lineage: Eukaryota > Metazoa > Mollusca > Bivalvia > Unionida > Unionidae > Sinohyriopsis > Sinohyriopsis cumingii. The sequence continues at coordinate 71,548,752 of CM068829.1, read as the reverse complement.
AAAGAGAGGAAATGCAGTTAAAGAAAGAGAAAGAAGAAAAATAAATGCAATCAGATAAAGAAGAAAGAGAGAGGGAGAGGGGAAATGCAGCTAGAGAAAGAAGAAAACAAATGCAAATGCAATTGGAGAAAGAAAAGGAAGAAAGATAATTGCAGTGAGAAAGAGGAAAGGAAGAAAGGGTATTTCAATTTAGATTAAAAGAATTAGAGCTGGCAAGTGCAAAGCACATTCCCACTTTACACACAAATTCAAGTTTTGATGTTACTAAAAATATTTGGTTAGTACATTTTTAGATAAATATTTTCCTCATTTTGAAAAAATTGCTGAAAAGAGAATTCGACTCAATTATTATAATGTACACTGTTTGGCTTTCTTGTCAGTTCAGCAAAATGCTGACTATGATCTAGTTAAAGAAGGCATCTTAAAGGGTTATGAGTTAGTGCCTGAGGCTTATCGACAAAAGTTTAGGAACTATGAAAAATAGACAAACTCATGTAGAATTTGCAGGAGAAATAGGGCAGTTATATGATAGATTGTGCATAGCCAGGAACGATGATCAAGATTACGAACATCTCAGACAACTCATATTAGTTGAAGAATTCAAGAATTGCGTCCATGGTGACGTTAAGACTTATCTTGACGGGCATAAGGCCACATATGAGCCCTCCCAAGTCTCAGTCTGGCACAAGATTGATCAGAAGTTCTTATCTCTTCCTAAGTGTACATATTGCAAGAAGCAATGGCATGTTATTTATGATTGCTACAAATTGACAAATAAACAACAGAATCAAAACAGCACTATTCCAAATGCTCTTATTTCTTAAAGATCAAGGTCACGGTCATGTGTTGAAAGCAATACATTTGTTGGGTCTAACAAACCCAGTTTGATTTTAATATGAAGAATTGAGAACCATTCATGTCGAAGGGTTCTGTATCACTCATGGCTGATTCAGCCAATCCTATCCCTATTAAAATGTTAAACTACACAGAAGCATCTCAGAGCCTTTTATTATCAGGTACTCTGAGCTGTCTTCTTCTGATGAGAATGTTTTTATTCAGGGAGTAGAGTTAGATTTTGTTATTGTTCCTATCCATTGTGTAATTTGGTCATCCGTCTTAGTCTCAGGATCCGAGACAGTCGGGATAGTGTAGTCTTTATCCATCGAGGGCATTCGTTTATTACTAATCAATGATGTAGGTGGAGATAAGGTTGTAGTTAATCCACTTGTAACTGACAAGCCTTGTTTGGATCAGAAAGTCGATCCTATTAAGAATGAAATCCCTGATTTATACACAGTTTGTTCAGTTACTAGATGTATTGCAACGAAAGCTCTTTAGAATGATGTTAATCAGAAAGGTAATGCTTTAGCTGACACATGTATTGGTCAGACGTTTGATGACGTCACTTTTACACCTCGTTATGGATCAATCAGAAGGTATTGATGACAGTGATCCTCTTTTAACTACTCATTCACTTTATTTTAATCCGGGTGACAAAGTACAATCACGTGTCGTCGAACAGAAAAACTATCCTGAAATCTCACGTTTGTTTCAGAAGGACCATTAGTGAAACTGAAGCCACAGAAGTACCTGTTTGTTATTTCGTTAACTATGGGATTCGTATGAGAAAATAAAGACAATCTGAGGTACCTGCTGGTGATGCGTGGTCAGTGAACTATAAGACTGTAGCTCCTAAATTGTACAGACAGACAATTCTTAGTCTAGCCTATGAAACTCCATAGGCCAATCATTTAGGGATTATTACGGCTTATCACAAGATCTTGAATCACCTTTATGACCAAAATTAAAAGTTATGATTGTAAGTATTGCAGATCTTATTACACTTGTCAAATTGTAGGTAAACGCAAACAGAACATACCTAAGGCTCATTTGCAACATATTCTTGCATTTGACGAAACATTTAGAATAATGCTAGATTGAATCGGTCCCTTACCTAAGACCAAGTTAGGTAACCAATACTTGTTGAGCACAATGTGTGCGTCTATAAGGTTCCCAAAGGCAATTTCTTTGAGGAATATTAAAACTATAACAATAGTAAAAGCTTTGATAAACTTTTTCTTTTACTTAATTTGACCTTCCCAAATTTTCCAATCTGATCAAGGGTCAAAGTTTACGTCTGGAGTTCTCCAGCAAGTTATGTACGAATTAGGCATCCTGCAATTCAAGTCAAAAGTGAGATTAAGGTTTGGCAGTACTACAGTGGAGAGAATTTTTCAGTCCGGTGATAGAGTTTTGTCTCTCTTGCTCATTCTTCAAACTTTTCTTCAGAGTAACAAATCTTCAGAATTAAGAAATTATAGATAATCTGGACCAGAAACGTTTGCATTTGCAGCAACAAGAAAGGAATGAAATAAAACAGTTATTACTTGAATATGAGCACTTATTTCCAGATGCTCAAAAAAAAATATGTAAAATCTACCATGACGTTGAAATTGTAAATTCCACATTTACGATGAACCCTCTCAAAGCAGTATGTAAGAATAAAAAAAATTCGGTATTTGCTGGAGAATGACTTCATGGAAATGAGTAAAGGTGATTGGATATCACCATGTTTACTTTTCCGAATCCAGATAATACTTTCTGTATGTGCGCTGATTATAGAAAGTGAACAATTTGTCTACAACAGATACATTTCCATTACCAAGAATCGATGACTGCACTGATAAGATTGGAAATGTAAAGTATGTCACCAAATCTGACCGTCTGAACGAACTTTGACAAATTCCACTGACAGAAAGAGCAAAGGAAATTTCGACATTTGTGACTCCAGATGCACTTTATCAATATAAAGTAATGATGCTTAGGATGAGAGGTTCGCGTAGTACTTTTCAATAGCAGATGAACTTTGACGTGTATAAAACTATATTGTTTCATATATATATATCGGGAGCTTCCGTTTTCTTTGAAACGCCAATACGACGACAGTGTTTGTGTCCTCTTGGCGACAGTCATGTTGGAATTTATAAATCAGTGCACAAAATGGCTAAGTTTTGTGCGATATATATATATATATATATATATATATATATATATATATATATATATATATATATATATATATATATATATAATGGAAATTAAGTTTTAAAAATCCAAGCAAAGGATAAAACATTCGTGACCATGTAAAATGTAAAATTAATCTTTAGCAATACAACGTACTTTAGTTTTCAACATAAGACTGAGAAACTTAGGAAAAAACATTTCGTTAGGACGAAGTATTAGATTTTGCCTTTGTTCTGTGCATTCAGTGAGAAAAAAAATCAAATGATATTCTTTTTCTGCTTTTACCCAACAGTTGCATAATAGATCATGTATCAGTTGATTGTCATACTTTTCTTTTTTCAGATCGCTACATTAGAAAATCAAATTGATATTACACGAAGATAAATTAACTATGAAGTTTAAAAACGCATAGGTATAGTATTACTCACAAATATTTTAAGCTTTTTAAATTGAATTTTACGAAGTCCTGACAACTTGTCAGAATGAAAAAAGGAAACATATATTGATTCTGGTCAGATCTTAAATGTATTATTTTACCTTAATAAAATAATTATAAACACCTTAATGGGATTAAATGCAAGCATGAAATAACATATTTTAATTAGTCGAAGTTGCTATTTAACGAAGCATGTAGTGTTTCTTGCTGACCAACACCCCACCCCAACGCCTACAAACCCTAACAAATATATTAATTCACATTATATATCAATTTCATGGGAACTGAATGTTTTTTTCTTTCAGCAAATATTATATTAAAAGTGTGCCTTTTTGTGCATTTACTTTTTAAAGATCATTTATTTCTAAACATAATGAGATTTGTTGGGAATAATATAAACCAAATATATCCCATGGTATATGTTGATTTTGAATGGAAAGATATCGTAAGATAATTGAATTAAAATTATATATATATTTTCCTGTCTTTGGTGGCAAACAGTAATTATGCTGATATGAACTGATCGTGTATTTATTAAAAAGGAAATTTCCTAATGCAAACTTCAAAGGCATGATTTATCTGAATTAATTGTATAATATGACATAAATATGGGTGCTTAGGTCAGTTATAATGGATATAGATACAGTTTTAATTTAGATTCGAGATTTTTTAAATAAATGTTCTCCTCTGCATATAACTATGTACTTTCGATTTTGATTCCTGTCCTTTATACTTTTATTTCTTTGGAATTAACCGAAAATTAGATTTGGATCAAAAGATTGAATGCAATTGATCCAGCCATACAAGATAAGTGTTTTGCAACTGGACTTATCACATGTAAGATCTGTAGCCTTCAGTACGTGGGAGCAACCGAAAAGCTACACAAAAGGTCTTCACAGATTTGATAGGAATACAAAGAAGCTGTACAGAAGTCCATTTGCAGCACACGTCTCTTCCCTTGGCAACACTTTTAGTTATGCAACACTTATTGCAATTGCTGATCTGAAATACTATAGGTTTCGGAGACTTTCTTCCATATTGTCTGTTGTCTCGTTGTAAGATAATGAACCATCCTCTCATTGAACTCGTTTCTGTAAAGTCGAATCAACCTTTGCGATTCTTCTGCAAAAGCTTCATATCTTTTCAGCAGCTCGGTTTTGTTTTCTTGATTGGGCTGTAAGCAGATCTCTACCAAACA
>CM068829.1:71386594-71539094 GCA_028554795.2 Sinohyriopsis cumingii | reverse complement strand
TATACAACGAGTGTTATATCAGCGATACAGCGTACATACTATACATATGTTTTATTAATATCACATACAAATACGAATACTTGCATTTCCAACTCAGTTAAGATTGATTGCAAGCAACTGTGTATCTCAATGAATGAACTCCGCACGCCCCTGTCTAGTGTGTCCGCTACAAAATGTAGTTCTTAACCTTTTGCGAGCAATTGCAATCTCCTTTGCAAATTGATGTGCTGTTTCTTTTATTTTTTTATTTTTGAACGTAGAGCACTACAAACACAACATTGTTAACTGCTTGAACTTTGAACGCGCTAACTTTCACATACCGGTTTGCATATTAAAAAGAGTTGGAAACATAAACTTAGCGAAATGAAGAACCAGCAAGAGATAAATATCTACCGTTCGTCTAAGTCATTATCATGATTTCATTAGCATTGCTACCAACCATACAATTGTTCCTATCATCCATTTATCTTTCATTTAAGTTGCTTCGTGTGACTACATCTTGCTATCGTTCATAGGTCCCGAGACATAGTCGCATGACATAGGCGAAATCCGTCACGCTCGTTTTATAACGGATTTTCGCTGGTATCATTCTAGAAGTGTCAATGTTAAAAGTTAAAAGATGATAACAACAACAAAAAATATATATATTTTTCTCATTCTTGACTTTAACGCCAGAACTGCTAACTCATCGGATAATTGTAATAACATTCGTGTTACAAACCAGTCTGAAATATTCAGTCTCGGCTATGACGCAATTAATTATATAGACGGGACTGTGCGTCCAGATAAATCTAGCATACCACAGGGACGATAAATCACACGACAAAACTAGAAATAGGTATGGTATGCATTTATTGAATTTTTGCAGATATAATAACATGTATATTTCTAACGGGAGGGTGGGGGTAGACAGAGGAGTTGGAAAATGCACTTCTGGTGCTAAGAGCGTAATTGATTATCTTCTTAGAACGTTAAGTGGCTTCCAATTGTCAAACAATTTTGAAGAATTCTACTTTATCCTTTCGTTTTCATATATTCACTGTGCTTTATCATACCAATTTCTAATTAATAATCTACATGTAGCTGATGGTTATATCACAGAAAACTCTATAATAGAAAATAAACATAAGAGATTGTAGGTTACGAGAAGTAAAAATCAAATTCCTGGCGAATATAAATATTAAAATCTGAATTATATTAATTATGAATTGCAGGAACTCATCAATAAAGATAACATAACGCAAGACGATGTAAAAAGAATCATCACTGACATTAATAATATTATTATAAGCTCTGCTGAAAAAAGCAAACATTTGTTCATAAAGGACATCGAGCTGAAACTTTAGCAAATGTACGGAGGAATAAAACTGACTCTAAGCCATGGTTTGGCAGTGAGTGTATGAAAGCCAGAATACTCTACCATTTGTACAGGAAAGTCTACGAACTTAAAAAAATGCAACTAGTAAAGCTAATATGCTATCTGTCATTAGACCCTATACGAAAGCTCTCTTAGAACATTACTCTCGCATTAAAAAATCCTTGCAAAGGCATTTTTGTACTTTACAGTCGAAAGATCCAAAGAGCTACTGTAATACAATAAATAATGTACAGCGGGGAAAAAAAACGGATCATATTATTGCAAAGAAAGAATTCTTTTAATATTTGAAAGAAATAAACATGGTAAGACTGATAATGACGATCGTGTAATCCCAAAACGGTTCAAGTGGCGGATCTTGTAGTTACTTCTTGTTTAAATTACCCAGTTATAGCTGAAAAATATTAACAATCTAACATATACAAAAAAGGCTTGTAGCTGTAAGAAAAACGTTTTAAAATAACCCTGAACACTGGCTAAATATCCGACGGTTGAACTAAAGGTGTTATTTTGTCAATTTATAAAAAAAAGGTGACAAATCTGATATGTCATATTATAGACATATTACTTTAGTAATCTGCTTTCGTAAAGATTTTACAGCAACACTAAACTTAAGATTGTCTAAATTCCTTGACGAAAATTAGTTATTATCTGAGACTCAAGTTAGATTCAGGAATGGCTATTCAAAAATAGGCTATATTTGTCTTTTGTATAGTCTTATTGAATTTATTAGAAAATGCGAAAAGAAACTGTTTTTGTACGTTTGTTGATTTTATATGTGCCTTTGATAATGTATGGAGAGTTGGATTGTGGCATAAATTGTACTCGGTAGGCAGCAGAGAAAATTTTTAAACGTTAGATTAAGTACTTATAATGATATCAAATCATGTGTCTGTCTAAATAATGAAATTCCAGGTTTCTTTCTCATACGGAAAATATGTAAGACAATGGAAAAAGTTATTTCCATTATTGTTCTCCATATTTGTAAATGACTTAGACTCTTTCTGATTAGTAAATCGGTGTAGAGGATGCACAATACCTTTCAAACGTACTGACCTTGTAAATATTTTAAATGTTGTGTTGCGTATATACGCTGATGACACTGTACTTGTCGCCGATAATCATGTTGACATACAACATACTCAACATGGAGAAAGAAAATAATTTCTTATTTTTTAAAAAAGAAGGATACATTTTAGATAGGCAATGTCGATATTGATGTTATAGATGAATATAAGTACTTAGATCTTATATTTCACAAGTAAGGAAAGTTCTCCAAAGACCTGAATAGCCTGGTATTCACAGCTAATAAAATGATTACTTACTAATAAAAGCGTATACACAATCTGGATTTGGCTACCGAAAGTCAACTGAAAGTTCGATCAAAGCATTGTACCGATTTTTACATCCGCCAAGCCTTGTGAAATTTGGGGATTTGTGAAACCTGATATAGTCAAAAAAACTCATCTTTCTTTCCTCAGAAGTATGTCGAATGACAAAAAATGCAATACTCTATATATGTTATCTGGCGAACAAGGTCGTTTCCCCTCAATTATCAACGTTAAAAGTCGCTATTAAGCTATATTGGTTAGTGGGCATGAAGAAAAATTATCGTATGTATTCTCTCTTATACAAACACTCAGGTGAATATTCGTATTACAATAAATCGTTACTTGAAGTAAAATCTATATCAGATAATGTTGGATTAAGTCACGTATGAAGACATCAAAGTGTTAAAAATTCGGTATAACAAGGGCTTACAGATAAATACATACAAGTTTGGGCAGCTAACGTCAATACCTTATCTAAAGGTCTAAATTACAAGTTATTTAAAACGAGTTTGGATTTAGAATAAATATATTTCTCATACAAAAATATATATCTAAAAATTTAATTAAGTTTAGTACCACAAATCATGTTTCCCGTCCAGACTGGTAGGTTAGGTGGACTGTTTTTTTTATAACGAACGTTATTGCTTACTTTGTCAGTCTCATGAAATAGGGATGAATATATCACTGTATTTGACCTTGTTCCTATTTTCAAGATGCAAGACGACAATTTATACCTCACGTTTACACTTCAAAGACTTGCGTTTAGAAAGTAAAGGAATTAATGAATGCATGAAACGTGCGACTCTTAAAAATAATTGCAGGTTTTTAGGTATATATATATATATATATATATATATATATATATATATATATATATATATATATATATATATATATTCCCTGTCAACCACCATGCTACCAAGTGAGCTGGGAGTTCTTATTGAATCTAATGCTATTTTACAAATATATAAGAATGATAAGAGACCGTCTACTGCATAAAATTGTACTGCTACCTTTGCATTTGTCAGGAGACTTCCATAAGCAATCTTCACAATGGCTCCATCTTCGGGCCTCCCGTATCGAATTGTTTTCTCCAACAAACCTACATAGAACTTTTCACTCAGAGCTAAAGTAGAATAAAATTATACTTAGTCCTTCATAGCAGAATTCTGTGTTAGAAGAGTGGTGCACTTAGTGGTAATTCTATTGAAAATATTACGGCAGAAAAACTCATATTTCTTAGACTTTATTCTTAATCAGTGTCATTATCCTATCAGTGCTAAATCAGTAGTATTAATACCTGTATCATTTAGTAAGCTACACTTAGTTTTGATACAGATTATCAACATAGATGTGCGCACATTGGATTATAATTCTTGAATATAACAAAATACGATGCATTGCTATTCAGCTGACTGTGAGTAATTTACACAAAGATCAATAATCTACATCAGATAAACTAATGAATTAGTAACTGCATACTATACCTGTTTCAGTATCGCGAATAATGTTTGCTAACCTAACATTTGGTGATTTTGTCCTTATTTCAACATAGTTTAATTATAGGAATACAAATTATTTAAATTAAAGCATGGACAACCAACCCTCACGTTCTCGACTTTAAAAGAGATCATCAGCAAATTCTTTTGCCCCATATTGTGGCTAAACACCAACAAGCACTTTTCTATTATCAGTGGGTTAATTGATGCCCATGCTGATGTATCATGAACAGCAAAGAATCAGTTCTACTTATAGAGTTAGGAGTCATTAATTACATATAAACTATGATACTATCGAGAAGGGTAAAACATTTACGTTGTGCACTGCGTATTGTTAGTGTTTCCATGATGTTAGCAAAATGGGAACCCCTGTGAATGGGACCAAATTAATATTCATTATTAAGTGTTTTTCCGTTTGCTGAAGGTCATACGGAAGTTAAAACATGTAGATTTTGTAAACATAAAGTGATGTAGAAGCAGGACATCGTTGTAGTTATGAGCCTTAAACTTTAGAACAAAATGGCCTGAAACCCAAATAACATTAATGTTTTTCTCGTGATATGAGATAAAATGTCGTGATGCGTGCAGTAAGTATGGAAAGCGTGTATGTGACGAGAGATGGAGAGAGAGGATGCAATTTTTAGAGAATATATATGTGTATGTGCGTATAAGAGGGCAAATAATTAAGATTGCTCTTTGGCTTCTTAACACTTAATTAAAAATTAACTGAACAACACGCGTTCCTTGCGCAGGTGTGGGCATTGAAGCTCTGGTGTTTCATGTTTTTTTATTTTAAAAATGTTCGTTTGATTATGTATGCAGAGGAATAAAATTGAACAAGATTATATAATAAGCAGATACACAGAATCTTTCTGAATTGACTTATCTACAGATGTTTACTTATAAATAATTTACCTTAAAAGATATTCCTTCTTCAAAGTTGTGAATAGCTGGGACTTGCCTATTGTCTACCCTAATCAGTATAGCACTTGCGTCGGGTATTTTGTTTTTTCTTTGTGTATCATCATACCCAGTATGTGCCGTTTACCTAACGCATGAACACACGATTTCTACACAATACATATCACCGTTTAATGGAATTTCGTAGATAAAAATACATTTCCATGTTTAATTTGAATTTCGATTCAATGCTATTTTTAAGTGTAAATTTAAAGTTGTCGACCGAAACTTGCTTCTAATTTTAGAGTCGAGAGATTTTAGTTTTAAAAAGTGTTATATTAGAAGGCAAAATTCAGGATCAAATGGAAATTTTGATTAGAGAATTTCGGTATACTGAGGGTTCGGTTTTGATGGGCTTCAATATGTAAAGAATGAAAGCAGCTGAGTCATTCTCATTGAGGAAATTTTAAAATTGTATGAAAGCTTCTTTGTCAAGTTAACATCACGAACGTTTAGCTACATTGTTATTTTAGCTACATTGTTATAGTGAATGATATATACTGATGGATTTTATTTTTCGCCATGCCATTATTACAAGCTTTATTGTCAAACTTTGTCCAAAGCGAATTAAACTCGATTAAACTTGACACTATTTTCTTATTCATTTGGAAGCCTTAAAATGTGGAATGTAGACGAATATTTTCTACTTTGTTACATTTCTTGATCCTTCTGCCAATCAATTTCTTTTTTCCATAGAAACCAAATACCGCCATTATTTAGCAAACCGCTTAAGACTTTATGCTGAAAGAAGTTGATTGACTTATTCATTCCACAAGAATGGAACAGCTCTAGCATCGTAGCATAAAATGCCAGTATTTACTCTCTCTTTAATGGGGGCAGTATAGTATGTACGTGGTGTTGAACATATATTTTAGTCCCTTAAACTTACAATGAAATTTCCAGGATTTTGTTTCAAAGATTTATATACGTACATGCAAGAAAGCCGAAGAGATTCTAAACTTTTATCAAGAATGAGTACTCTACAAACAGTTCATTTGCCATACTAACTTTGTATGTTACTTTCATTTTGAAAGATTATATATTGTAAGAGAAAATCATGTTCATTTTTTTTTTTGGGGGGGGGGAGGAGTAGGGTGAAGGAGATTATTGACAATTCACTCAGTTTATTTAACAGTTGTGTCGTTTATGCACAGAGTTTACTATAAGTGTTTGTTTAATATATAAATTCCAATATTAATTTAGCAACATTGGATTCCGTGCATACTGTGAAGGCGTTAAACCTCATAACCCTGAACATTAAATACAAGGCCCCTTTCTTTAAACTCAAGGTTATCATCAAGCATGTCCTTTATGTATATCGAAAATGCCCGTTCAAAATTAAGGTAATTTGTTATTCATTGATTTGGTAATTAGTGAAAAGAAATCTATCTAAATAGATCCTTTATTTTACACTTAAAAGCTGTAAATGCGATCATAGTTTAACGAACATACAAACAGTATATTATAGTCATATTTTAATTACGATGAGTAATAAATGCTTGTTTTGTTTGCAATAGCATTTTATATTTCAGATTACGCAAGATAATTGAACACAATCCCGTTGTGAAACAATCTCTAGCAGCAACTCAGTGAGATCACAGCAATAAATTGCAGCGATACAAATACTGCTGGGAGAAAGCTTGTGGGAAAATTATGAGGATAACCCTAGTGGATGCCTTATATAATATGACCCTTAAAACACTATTCAATGATGTATTCTAGCGAAGTGAAACACATCAAAGCAACAAAATGAAAATGGTCGACTTTTATCTTCATCAGCAAATCACAGATGGAGGCATTGTAGCTAAATACGGACTCTCGGTAAAAGAACCGTACGTTCGTGTTTAAAACAAGCTGCTCATCAGTCCTAACGCAAAACTTACACAATAGGGTGACATTCTTGAGCGAAATGGTAAGTTTTTCAAGGACTGGCATAAATCTCATATGATTGGATTCTTCATTTTAGCATTTATTATATAAATTATAAATAGCTTTAAAATTTTGAATAAAGATATGGAAGAAGACTCGAAGAACATCATGAAATGCTGATGACAAATGAAATTCGCAAACTGCGTATTTAATGATTTTAGTGATATTTTTGATGCATTACCTGGTATCCAATTAAACTAGTACATGGTAGATTGGAACAAACTGACGTTACCAACAAGACATTTGCATGATTTTACAATTCAAATATTTGCCACCATATTTGGTTTTATTATCAAAATAGTTAACACATTCCGATAGTTATGAGGCATGCTTAATGCAAATTAAATACATGTAGTTCTTAAAGCGGTAGACATTGTAATAAAAGGAAACACCGCTGCTCATGTATTTATGTTCGCACGCGGGAATATATATACTTACAAGCCATGTATTCCTGAAGCAGTCTGTAACTAGTGGATGCGATCTCAATGAAAAAGCAGTAGGTATCTTCCTCCGTATATAGAGCCTCGGTCAGCAGTTGTTGTAGGTTAGGATTCTCTATGCTAAATGAAGCTATAGCTTCTGCATATTCGACTGTAGACATCTGAAGGCTGATCTTCTTAATCTCATTGGTGAATATGCGACAAAACTTTTTCCTGACGGCTGACAAAAGTGAATGACATATAATCTTCTTTGCAATATCCTCCAAAACAGTTTTGTGTTTACAGCTTAGTGCCTATTATGGTTATCTATTCATATTTGTTCATATCTCGTTAAAACATTATACCACAACTTAAAAACAATAGATTGAACCAGTTAATGTTTGACCGATCCGATGGTGACATGGTTAATTGTGGATGCAAGAACTGATGGTGGCTATGTCTTCCCTACAATGTCTTAAATCAGTCTTTGGAGACGAGATTTCATTCGTCATAATCTATGCAGAAGCTTCACAAAGTTTTCTTCGTTGTCCTAATGCCAAAGCAATTTGATTTACAAAATCCCATATCCATGTAACGTATAAAATCAATCCTTAATGTTCTGAAAGTCTAGATAATAACTGGTATATTATATTTCTTTTTGATATATGTACGAGTATGTATAAATAAATAGTCAATTCGTGATACTTATTTGCCGGCGCTTGCTAAAGATTTGAGTTCCAAATTAATGAGTGAACAGAAGACTGGAAAAGCTACCCACGCCTAGAGATATATTTCTCCAAGAAAAGGGTCCATCAGGTACCGATGTTGAATATTTGATGAATGACTTCCAATCACAGGTATGAGATATGTTTACAATTCCAAACTCATGTACACATGCATATATAAAATATTTCACAGCAGCAAACATGTTACTCAAAGCGAAGAATCTTAATACTTAGTTACTTTTGATAGACATTTTAACAGTTGTCCCAAAACATACTCGTCCAACAAAATTAAAATGTCGATGTTTGATGTATATTCTTGGACAATATTTGACTGTAAAAAAAGGTACTTGAACGTACGTTTTAATATTTTCAGCTCAGTGCTTATACAATTATTTAAGATACAACTACCCGGAAGCTGGAGATTCGGTTACAGTGACAATAAATGCATTTATAACATTAAATAGTCAAACGCAAGATCATCGCGACAAAGCATCCACAAGATAAAGGTTTCAGTGTAACAAGATTTGAACACGATGAAATACAGATTTACAATATGTCGTTTTTTTATTAGAACTACATATTCGCAAGCAAACAACTTGGGGTTTATTTTCAGTAATATACAGTTCCCACATTATATCCTTTATCAGAATAAAAACACTGCCTTACTGGTTTTAATTGGAATTTTTGTCTTTCTACTGTTGATGATGAAAAAAATTATTTTGTCCATGTTTTTTCGTTTGGTTTTTGCACAATCGACCTTTTGAGGCATGGATAATATGTTGCGTATTATTCGGCATTCATATTTTTATCTCCCACCTCACAAAGCATGGTCAACAATAATACTCATCTGCAAGGTCATAAAAATGTATGCACTAAGTAATTTGGATATAGTGTGTTCTTCCCTTCATATCAATATTTAGGCAAAAGGGTGGATACAACATACCAGGGATATCTTGTATGCAGACATATAAAGACAAACAGTCCCGCAAGATCCCGTGTACGTCAAATCTTTCTGTGTTGGGATTATACCTCAGGTAATTCTTCCTTTTCAATGGAATCAAGACATTTTCATCTGCAGGATCTACAGGTTTATGATCTGTCAAAATTACAACATTTTTATTTTTCCACAGTCTCAATTTGAGGTCGGAAATTCTGACAAGGTTATACGCAAAACATTTAGATCATAAAAAGCATATTATCACCAATTCATCAAAGCAATAGTCGTAAATACAGAAGATTCTAATTGCACATTTCAAACCATTGCTAAGACGAATAACGGATTTATTTTAAAGTCATGCATATATACTAGAGATTTTAAACAAAGACGACAATTAACGTTTATAATTTATTACAATATTTGCAGCACACGATAGGCTATGCATGGCGGCCAGTATTAATGGTGGAGGAAGAACCCAGGAAAACACCGGGAAGACCCCCCAACCCACGAGAAGCTACTGGCAAGCTTTCTCACATACCCACATTGGCCGAATCCTTGACTCGAACCCACGCAGACAGAGGTGAGATGGCAGTGATCCGTAACGGAGAGCGCTTGAGACCACTCAGCCACTCGGTGATGGTTTTATAAAGTTCAGTATTTCTGATATTTTGCGAGGAAACAATTATTATTGGAAATTAACTTTTCGTAATGTCGGGAAACAATTACTAAATATGGTTTAATCCTTTACTGAATCATATATGAATATATACAGTTTTGATAGGAAATTTATCATTGGCAAAGTGGTACTGGAACACATGAAGGATATATCTTGCTGAGGCAACTGAAGCTAAATGGCTTTTCCAGGAATACGTCACACGAACGGCTCGATTCGAATCAGTGCAATTTTATTTGCGAGAACAGCATGCCAGGCACTAATACTCGTCAACTGTCGGGGAATGATGCTCCGATTATTTAAACGTTCGTGTCATTTTCATGGATTTACTGTTTGAATGTTGCTTGGTCATATTTTCATTACGATGACAGCTTTGCTCATCATGTTGTCTTCGTTGCATTACAATTCATACTGACCTGATGAACGCGTGTCGACTTGACATACTAGTTGATGGGTACGAAATCTAGCTGAAGGTCTGGACATGTTGAGTAAGAGTTATACTTAAACTGCATATTTGCTGTGTAATTCAAGGTTTTTCTATGTTGCTTATTCAGTCAGGTTTAGAATTGCATATTCCTGTATTGAGCAAGCAATCACATTGTAGTTAACCCTGCTTATTTGTCTCTGTTGCAATGGTATTAAACATGTGCATGGTAGTAGTGAAAATAATTTAAATTATATATTAATAATGAGATCAAGGTTGACTGCTATGTAAACATCAATATATTTCTACCGCACGCACAAACACAAATGTGCCATATTTGTGAATAGCGAGCTAGACAGTTCAATATACTTTCTGACTCCAGTGTAATGAATACTGTGACCAAACTATTCAGTTCAAGGCTATGTATGGCATTGTTTTGGTTTAACGGCTCCATTCCATTAACAGATGTTCAATTGTACATCGGCTTTTATCTATAATTGATTTGGAGTCCTTCGAGGATATGCTTTTTTATGCCCATATTAGGGGTTGTAATTCAACTGCCACCTATAACTTGAATAAGCCATTTCGTGCCACACATTATTTTATAGAGCACCTCTTGCAGCCCTATATATTAATAGTAATGGAGCAATTCATTGAATCAAACATCTGATTAACTCAACATTGTTTCTGAAATGGAAACTTTCAATTTGCTGTTTGTCACTGATCATCTGATTGCATGTATGGTATGAAATGATTTTTTTAAAACAAAATAATGTGTTTAATCTTTTTTACTTCTCAATTTACATGATCGAGATGTTTTCATGTATATTAAATAACCAACAGTTCATAATCACTCATTTTCTATATAAATTACAGTGGGTATCAGAAAACAAATTGTTTGAAAATTGTATTTTTCCCATATTAAAATGTGGCTGTTTATTTGATGTTTTTTTTTTTTTTTTTTTTTTTTAAATCTAACTCATGGTCGTTTATTAATTTTTAACGATTGGTCGAGATATTCATCCCACAGGAAATGTCAGGACTTTTGCCTATAATAAACAGATATGATGCATGAAACATTGAAGAAAATATTGAATAATTTGTAGCACAAATTGACGAAGGTAGCCAGTGGGACTGTTGGATAACCGCTATTATTCCAAGGAATAGTCTGAGGGATTTGATGGGGTAGGGTGTTCACCTGGAGGTTACATGTTGGCTTTTGATAATGTATACATAAACTATATACTGATAGGAATGTGCATAAATAGTTGCGGAATATACGATATGTTTTTGTTTAGTAGAAAGACGTACTTTTAGAAACGCTCATTATCATCAGAAGCGAACCAACATCATTGTAACTGTAAAAAGAACAAATATTATTTATTTTCTTTATTTCTCCAAGTTATATCATGTTTTCAGTCAAACTAGTCAATATTATTCACTAGTGGTGTAAGGGATGCTCATGGAGGGGTAGTACCTCTGGTGGGGCTATTAGTCGTAATCCCTTGTGGGTAGCTAGTCAACCTTTGGTCTCCACTTGGCGCTCAGATCTCACCCGTGGCTCCAAGAAGCTGTAGCATGCGCAGCGGCCACACCACGGGCAACGGCTTCGACTGGCCGGCTAAACCAGGTTGAGAGTAACCGACGTGTCTAAAACCCTCGGTGAGTCAGGGATTGTCACCCATTGCATGTGAAGACTGGAACCGGCGGACTGTGCGGAGTAACCACCAGATGGTCAACAGACAGGAAGGCGGACCCAGCAAAGTGATGTGGAGCGCTAAGAGCACGGCAAGACATGTAGGACGGTTTGGTCATCCACTGCATCCAGTCTTCATTCCAGCCGCCTTGACTACGTCTTGCAGCTGGACAACGTGGAGCCTGGACAAGAGGGTGAGACTGACGCAGCCCAATTCTCTCTCACTTTAATCCAACTCACGCACAGGTCATTTATGTCATCACCCGTGCCCAAGTCCTGTGACGATGGGCGAGCTGCGACGTGGCAGGTGTGGATGCACTGGCAGCCGTAATTGCGGACTTGTAAGCAGGCGGTCAGGCCATATCGTCGTCATCCATTGATCTGAAGCAGAAATGGATGTCGGCAGCCGTCTGAGCGACTAATCAGACCTCTTCAGGATATCGCTGCATACCTCGGTAGCACGAGGAAGGGGCTAGAACAGGTGCCCTATAAAAGGCCTGCTTCATCTACCACGACCAGCTTACTGCTGCCGGAGAAAATCCCGTTCTTGTGGTCGAAATACAAAGAAAACCCGAAAGGTTCCACTCACTATTGGAATATAAGCCCTCTATTGGATAATGCAGAGGCTGACAGACCGGAGAGAGGAACTGCCCTGACTGCAAGAGAACTAGCTTACCACAAGATAGAGATAGCAGCCCTGAGTGAAATTCGCTTGGCCGACGAGGGCCAGCTGAATGAAGTTGGAACTGGCTACACCTTTTTCTGGAGTAGACGTGGCACCGATGAACGTCTTGAGTCTGGAGTTTTATTCGCTGTCAAGTCTAGTTTGGTAAATAATCTCTCCATCTTACCAAAGAAAATCAATGACCGGCTTATAATGCTGAAGCTACCCTTACATGGAATAAAAGCAAGCCACACTCATTATTGCTTATGCACAAACCATGACCAACTTGGAGGAAGCAAAAGACAAGTTCTGTCAGGATCTGTAAGTTTTGATTGCTTCAGTACCAAAGTCAGACATGTTGATCATTCTTGGTGATTTTAACGCCAGAGTTGGCGCGGACGACATATCGTGGGAGGGAGGTATTGGCAGACATGGAATTGGCAACTACAACAGCAATGGACATCTGCTCTTGAGGATGTGCGCAGCATATGATCTCCTTGTCACAACCACCGTCTTCCGTCTGCCTAACCGTAATAAAACAACTTGGATGCACCCACGGTCTAAGCATTGGCATCAGATCGACTACATCTTAGTCCGTAGGAATGACAGACAGGATGTCCGTGTGACCAAGGCTATGTGTGGTGCTGACTGCTGTACATACCACAGGCTACTGATTTCCAAAATGAATGTTAGAATTCAACCTCCCAGACGTCCACAGGTAATTAAAGTCCCAAAGCGACTCAACGTCTCTAAGCTGAAAGTCTGCAACACTGACCAAGCTCTGTCTGGAGCTCTGACAAGCCAGCTAAAAGCCATAGACTCTGATACCAACGACGTAGAGAAATGCTGGGCGGCCTTCAAACATCTGGTGTACTCTACTGCATCTGAAACCCATGGTGTCACTGCGCGAAAACACCAAGACTGGTTCGACGAGAACTGTGAAGAACTACAGTCCCTGCTAGAGGAGAAGCATCGTTTCCGTCTTGCGTACAACGTCGACCCCAAGTCCGCTGCAAAGAAAGATGCCTTCATCAGAGTCCGCCAAGCAGTGCAGACGAAAAACCTGCGCGAGATGCAGGACACTTAATGAGCTGAAAGGTTGATGATATTCAGTCCTTTGCCGACAGACACGACATGACGAATTTATATAGTGCTCTTCGTAATGTCGATGGCCCAGTAACATCAGGCACAGCCCCTCTCTTGAGCTCCGATGGCAGTACTCTCATAACCGAGAAGTTGAAGATATTGGATCACTGGGCGGAACACTTTGACGGTGTCTTTAACAGACCCTCTTCAATCAACGATGAAGCGATCAACCATCTACCCCAGGTGGAGATCAACGAAAGATTGGCTGACACTCCAACAGTGCTGCAAACTCATAAGACCACTGAGCTCATGTTTAGTGGGAAAGCTCCAGGAACATACCACATCCCAGCTAAGATCTACAGGTCTGGTGGGCCTAAGCTAGTGGACATACTAACAGAGATGGTCTGTGGGATGTGGAAGCATAAACGCATACCCCAGGAATTCAAAGATGCATCCATCATCCACATTTACAAACGCAAAGGCAATCGCCAATCCTGCGACAACCATAGAGGAATCCCTCTACTCTGCATCGCGGGCAAGGTTCTCGCCAGGCTACTGCTGAACAGACTCACAGAACACTTTGATCATGGCCTACTGCCAGAAAGTCAGTGCGGCTTCAGAAAGGAGAGAGGCACCATCGACATGATCTTTGTTGCGAGGCAGATGCAAGAAAAGTGTCTTGAACAAAATGTCCAGCTGTACACCACCTTCGTGGACCTGGCTAAGGCATTCGATACTGTCAGCCGGGAAGGCCTTTGGAAGATCATGGCCAAATTTAGAAGTCTTCGTTGAAATTTGAGACATTTTCACTATGACATGCTTGCCAGAATCCAGGGACCAGTGTAACTATTCCGAACCCTATGCCGTTACGAATGGTGTGAAAGAAAGATGCGTCTTAACCCCCCACTCTCTTCATCCTCATGTTCTCCGTAATGTTGATGAATACTTTCAAGGAGAGTGGTGTGGGAGTAGGTCTCCGATACCGTCTGGATGGGAAGTTGTTCAACCTGAGGAGGCTTCAAGCCAAAATCAAAGTCCAAGTTGAGAACATTTGCGACCTTCTGTTTGCAGATGACTGTGCCCTCGACTCTAGCACGGAGGCAGGCATGCAACAGAGCATGGACCTTTTTTCCACATCGTGCACCAACTTCGGACTCACTATCTTTACCTCTAATAATAATAATAATAATAATAATAATAATAACATAGTAACTAACATAACGCATTCCTTTCGATTTAGAACAATATGTCAATTTTTTTTAATTCCTTCAATGTTAGAGGGCTAAAGTATACTGTAGAAATTTAAAGTGTTTTATTTGCCTGTAGCAGACGCATTGAGCACTAGATGCGTATTGTTTGGAACCTAAATCAAATTCAAATGAAGAACAAAAATCCAAAACATTTTTCTTTACAGTATGATTTTATCGCTTTGTTTTAATCAAACTATATGTAAATATAAGATGAGATGCAATATTCATTATGGAAAATAACAACAATCATTACAACAACAATAATAATAATAGCAACCACAAAAATATAAAAAGAAATTGTAACAGTTTCCTAAGAGTTTTAAGTGATGCTATAGCATTCATAACTCATCGGTTGTTAAGTAGATCTAAGCAAAATGTTAGCGATGTGGAAGCCTTACCATCTGATAAAAATGATTTCCATACAATTATAGGAAATATCCCATTCAGTGTTGAGCAGTTCAATATTTCAGTTTCTCTCCTTCATGGCACTACTTTCACTACCAGAATGCGTCATATGGAGCTAGCCGGGAAATGTCCAATGTTACATTTTTATTTGATGATGGCTTGTCCATTTTTACAGAATGAGCATTTACTATTTTAATAAAATAAAAGGCAATACTTATTGCACGTAATAAACTGGTAGTGGAACGACTTATGTGTCATACACATCCAGTAGACCCCACCGTGGCACGTCGATCAGGTGACTATGTCAGTTCAAAGACCGAAATAGCATCAAAGGTTTGTGTGAGCATTGGAATCATCAAGGTAAAAAGGACAAAGGCGAGTGGGCAATTATCAAGGACTATCTAAATATAAAACCCAAGCAGCGATACAAAAATGTGTCATTCTAATGATAGTAAATTGAAATAGGTGACATAATAGTTCTATAACATAATATTTCTGGAGGTGATCGGGGAATATATAACATATACGCCCTGGTAATAAAATATTTGCGGCTTCAAAAGTAGCGCGGGTTTAACTGATAGTAGGAAGGGACTGAGATGGTAGCTGGCTCTGGTAGACCACTGAAATCTAAAATAAAAAATATTTTCTAGCTACTTGCAACAATTTGAATATACCCAACATCTTCATGGCTTGCTCGGAATTAAAGCTCCCTTTGATGTA
This sequence comes from Sinohyriopsis cumingii, assembly GCA_028554795.2. Lineage (NCBI taxonomy): Eukaryota > Metazoa > Mollusca > Bivalvia > Unionida > Unionidae > Sinohyriopsis > Sinohyriopsis cumingii. The sequence continues at coordinate 71,523,001 of CM068829.1, read as the reverse complement.
CCCCAACGTCGCAAGCCGCTGCTGGAAAAGTTCCGACAATTGCCCTATGAAGTCCTTCAAAACATCAGCTGGAAATTAAACAGCAAATAAACTCTAATATTCCAGTTAACAAACAGAGATATTGAAGTGGTAAATAGTTCAGTATATCAAGGTTTAAGCTGACCTTTGCAGCGTTTGTTTGAAGATCACAATTGTTGTATCACTGCTATTGAGTGACTGCTCTCATTACCAATATAGCATAAAACAATTACCGAGGAGAGCATATACCTGTTTAAGTCCAACGTATTTCAAGGATCTGTCAAACAACAGCTACTTTCGTTATAATGTCGTAGAGATTGTTAAGAATACATGGTCTTAAACTAAGTAGCAGAAAGAAGCAAAAACACAAGTTTTGTAAAACTTAACAAATAATTTAATTCCCTAAGAGATATACAATGAACATTTAAGAGGAACTTACAATATTATCAATTATATCCAAAGTCATATAATCCCACACAGTTATACACAGTCCGAAAGAAAAGAATATATCGAATGATTTCCAGGTCCTCGAATGTGCTGATGTGCCAACAGTCTTTATGCATCACAGTGGCATTGTCCAAAACTACTTGAATAAAGTCACAATAGTCCTAGAATAATAGTTTAGTTAGAGTCAAATAGCACTTAGTAATTCCAATGAACAATCCAATCAAATTATTTTCTCTCAACTTGTATCTAAGCACAACAATAAACACATTTGAAGACTGATATTAAAGCAAAAACACAGTAAATAAGAATTGAATTAATTGATCAACCCTATTACCCATACGGCTCTACATCGCAATATTATCCTACTCCATCCATGTCGCAATACTTCCTTCACGACCTATGTTACAATACCCCACGTCGCAACAGGACCAGCCTGACTGAATCATCCAATTAGAAATCACCCAAAACTTGTACACATGGTCATTATTATGATTAACTGTAAAACCTGTGAACACCTATATATGCTCCTATGCAATCTACAGTAATGCACAAAAAGCAAAATACATAATTGGATATACATTACTGGTTTGCTTGCAAATAGTACTAATTCAAAGATAAGTAAGCTAAGCCAATGTTGACTACATACATACATACATACATACATATATATATATATATATATATATATATATATATATATATATATATATATATATATATATATATATATATATATATATATAGTTAATTTGCCTATAGAATTGAATCCCGACAATGCCTATATTTTCTTATCAAATATTGCATACATGAAGGTTTCACATAAGTTTAATTTCTAAATTCGATTAATTTTGTCCTTAGAGATAAAAATTATTTATAATGAACAGTATAGTTCATTCGTTGTCCTTTGATGGACCAAAAATTCAATTTTCTCAAATGTCTTCGTGTTCATAGCGTTATACGGAGACTATCTTAAGTCAGATATAGGCATACTGTTAGACACATTGTCCATACAATTTCAAGGTACTGTTAAAATGATTTCAAAGCCATATTTCATTAGTTTGCAAACAAGTTATTTTTCAAGAAATAACGACACAAGTGTTACAATATACATGTGACAGTTGAATAACATGTTGTGTGACTGCCATCCAAGGTTCACCTGCCATAGCATGCACTGGACTGTATTGCAAACCCTGGCAATTGAACTGATCCATTCACATAAAGGAAACTGTTCCTATTATTGAACATGTATAATCGTCTTATTGGCTGCACAGGTCAGTTCAGTAAAATGATTATAAAATTACGGAAATAAAGAAAAATACATTTTCAAATTAGAAATGTTACAGATATAAAATGTTTTCGTAAATGTTAGGATTTTCATTTCAATTCCAGTAATATTTACAATAGTTACATTCATCTTGCATGTTTCAGGCCGTTAGAACGCGTGATCTCTGAGAGGGAAGAAACAGACTACACGCAATATTAATTTGAGTCAATGATACATTTTTAAATTGCTAAATTAAACAAATGTAAATTTCATTTTATCAAAGCATTTCGATAAAGATAGAAAAGTCATTCCTATTTACATTTTAGAACTCTGAAATTCCCTTGCTTTATTAATGAGAATAAAATGTTTACCTCCTTTCAGTTGAAAGTTTACAGATAGTAAATTATTTCGTCAATTTATGCTTGATGGTGATATAAGGACTATCCTTTGAAAAAAAAACAAATACTGGAAGTTTACGTCCAAAATACATGTTAATGAAGTACTTAGATGGTGATTGTTGTTTTTCTTGTGAGTTATCCTTACAGGTTAGACAATGTCGTCTACGCTGTCATCTTAGCTTGAATTTAAAAAAAAATACATACCGCCTTGTGTTTTTGATAGAGCTCACGTTTGAAGGCATACTTACCTATCCTATCCTCCTTCGGGTAGAATTTCCTGCTGAGAGCCCCAAGACGACACTCAGTTAGAAGTTCCACCATATCTTCCGGCTTCAGCATTCGAGCATCTGTACCAAGCTCTGAACCAACCATTAGAAGTGCCAATGGTAGACCACCGCATAGCGCAACGATCTTATCCAGGTGTTCACCAAAATCTACCTTCTGTGCCGCTGCTTTAAGAATTTTCTTTGCGTCATTTTCATTTATTGGTTCCAGGTTTTGAGGATGGTATATTGTCCTTATTTCTGTGAACTCAATTTCTTCTGTTGATATAATGTACACGTGTACATTGTTCCCCAGCTTTGCTATTTTGGGTATAAGTAATTGAAATTCATCATATATACCTATTTCCCTCATATTATCGCAGTTATCGAAAACCAGTATGAAAAATTGGTCAAAATATTGTCTGATATATAATTCACACTTCTGGAAGGAGGGTGGATTTTCATCCCTGTGATCTTTCAAACTATCAAGTGAATTGTATAAATCTTCGTAAAGTTCTTCGCTAGTTCTAAGAGACTTCATGTCAATATTAACTTTTCTAACACTCTTAAAATTGGTTTCTTGGAGTAAAACCTTTCTAACATTACTTACATGTTTTTTCACTGTTCTAGATTTCCCAACAGATTTCATTCCAAATATGCCAAAAACAACACATGCGTCAATTTTCCATGCATTTAAAAGGTCATTAAGGAATTCTTCTCTCCCTTGAAAAGGAACGTCATTGAATATTTCGGTGTCCATCTCTGAAGAAAAAACAGTAACACGTATTAAGGATAGTCATATAGTTTACTTCCTGTACGTTTTACACCTTTTAGGTCCCTGTTTATAGGTAAAACGGAAGCAAGGGAGTGCAAGTTGTCACTAAGAAACAGAAACGTCAGCTTGTCTGTAACATACCTCAAAATTTATCTTTTCCCTCCTGCATGGGCATTGGCATTGTCACTAGATTCAAATTTAGTGGTCGACATATTTGACATATTTCAAAACGCCATTAACTACCGAATGTTTGTAGAGGAAATAAAGAGCAGAAATGCCTCCCATTATAGAACTCAAGAATACTTCCAGAGCAAACATAAGCATGACAGTAATAATGATCCAAGCTAGCTTAGCTAAGTATGTTTGTCTCCTTTTCTCCTCTTTTCATCTTCATGTTGAAACTGTGATACGAATGACATGATGTTATCTGAAAAGTATAAATCTCACAACTGAGATCACTTAATATCTTGCCGTGTCTTTCCCGTGAAAAATTATTACTTTCATTTTTTTATTATCAATTTTAATTACTTTTTGATAATAATGTACCCTAATTAACCCGTGACATTTGTTTTCTGATGCAGCGATATATGTTAGTAATTCTTCTAGCATTTAATATTAAGGATGTATTATAAAAACATAGTTTTCCAAAACAATCCAAATCTTCTGAATCCAGGTTATTGAAAGATTGCAAAGATAAAAGTCTTTACAAAGTATGCAGGTTTTCATCGGTAATATGCCATTTAACGTGGAAACCACAATTTCACGAACTAACACCGTATTCCGTCAGTTTTGTGACCTTTATTTGCAGTTAGATATTCAATTTTATATGTATTTGCTCTATTCTTCTATTTTATATAAAGACTGTTTTCGCGTGGATCGGTTAATCTATATCGGGGTGGTCCAACTTCTTCAACACCATGGGCCACATTGGAGCAAACCTGTACAGTTTGTGCGCCGTACATAATATATATTGTAACAGTTATACAGTAATGAAATAACTAACTGTTTGTATGAGCGCAGGCCTGTAGATGGACCAGTCTGATCTAGATCAAAAACTATTAATTGTCATGAACAAATCTTTACTTCAATGCCTATCTGTTACCATAATTAGAGGACACAACTCTTTATATGTCATGTATTCAATATTATTTCCAAGTTTTTATCTATATAAAGACTATATGTATTCATTAGTCATGTTTGCAACTGATGGAAAATCTCATGATTAAGAATTTCCGATGATAAAGGTCTTTTCAAAGCAACGACATTCAGGTAGTTTGGATATAAAGTGCAACTTTCTTGACAGAGAAAGGGTTAAGTTCCTCCATTAAGACTCTTATTAGTACGAGGTTAAAGCCTACCTGGAGCGGCTAAGGAACATATTTTTTTAGCCCTATTGTCTCTTCACGCATACAATTTTACAATTTTTCTTGGCTGTTTAAAATAATTGCTTGTATCGAAGTTTGTCCTTAAAAAAGATTTGATTTCTTGAAGTGGCGAGAAGCTATTTAAAATCTCGCGCCGTTAACAAAATTCTTTTAAAAGGGAGCATGGACAAAATCAAAAGTCTTCCATCACTTAATACGCTATTCCTCATGGGACAATTAAAACATACAAAACGTTCAGAGATACAAGGTGTGACGCAGACATACATACACTGAGAGAGGTAGAGAGGGTCACACACACACACACACACACACACACACACACACACACACACATATATATATATATATATATATATATATATATATATATATATATATATATATATATATATATATATATATATATATATATATATATATATATATATATATATGTATGTATGTCTCAAAAATGTATAACGGCGCAAATTCATAACAGTTTCTCCTATGTTTCTTGCTAAGAAGCTCCACTTCAGGATAGGAAACGAAAACATACAAAACAAACACTTAACACAAAACACAGGATCTACGAAGAGACTTGTACTCCTTCATCTAACAATCACTAGAAATATAACAATACAAAGTTGTGCGGAAATAACAGACGTGTCCGTTCTTGCATCGATCACATAACGAAACAGGCAGTATGTTTTTACCTAATTCAAATTGTGAATAATAGACGAAACGAAGCGTGGAAAGGGATTCAAAACAATTTTTTTTTTTTATCCCGGTAGAGTTATACAAGGAGTTTAACTCCTCAGGTGACATTTTTATTATAAGACTTCAAATAATAGTCACAATTTAGAGTGTGTATGTGATCTGGATTTTTAAACGTAGCTTTAACACTTTTTCAGTCATATCGCTACGGTATATGCAGTGTGGCAGTTTATAGTAATGCCTAGCACTGGGGCATCATTCCGTAGACATGTAGCATGACGTCCAACCTGGTCACATTATCCTGACACCAGTCCGACCAGTCCTAACACTAACCTCTTAACACTGAGCGCCTAGAGAGGAATCTATTAGTACCTTTTTTGTAAGTCTTTGGTATGACTCGGCCGGGATTCGAACCCACGATCTCCCGCTTCCGAGGCAGACACTCTAAACACTAGGCCACCGGAGCTGTCTGCAATTTAGAAATAATTATTCTATTATATCGACTGTATATGCAACTCCTTCTGTTGTGTCTATTATATGTCATGTTTGCTTCTGTTTTTTAATTTGCTTTTGACATAGACTCAGCAAAAATAGAAAGTGCATTTAGTTCAAGAAAAATACCCCCCACCCGCCAAAGAAAAACAATTAGTTTAAACTGCTCGCTGTCTTTTGAATGTTTTATATCGTTTTCTAAGTCAATGTCTGGGACCGTTCTGGTGGCCTAAGTGGTTAGATCGTCCGCCTAGGATGCTGGAAGTCAAGGGTTCGAACCCCAGCAGAGTCATATGAAAGACTTATCAAAATAATATTAGAAGCTGACTCTCTTAGCGCTCAGCATTAAGAGGTTAGTGATGTTAGGACTGGTCGGACTGGCGTCAGGATTATGTGACTGGTTGGGACATCGTGCTACATGTCTGCGGCATTATGCCCTATGCTAGACATAACAATACACTGCCACGCTGTCTGCAGACATTGTAGCCACTTAAAAATCTAAAGCACACACACACAGAGGCAATGACTGAAACACACTGTAATTTGCTGGAATGGTCGGTCAGTCCCCATATGATTTGTATTCAGTATCTGACATCGCTGTATCCATATTTAGTAATGTTGTATATATGCTTCATCGTTTACTTCAATTCACTTCAAACTAAGAGTACTACAATGGTTTTAAGGAACAATTTTTTGAAAACGACTGTCGTTCAGAACGGCAGTTTTTCTTTTATAAATCCATACCTCCCTACTCACCATTCTTCTTCTACATAGCATGCAAGGATGAGACATTTATATATACTATGATAAAACAAAGTATAATTCTTCCTTTTGTTGAAATCAATATTTACATCAATCTTTATCTTTCACGAGGGTTCAATAATACTGTAAAATTGTTTTTTGATGAAAATGTTTATAGTGTTTCTAGAATCCAATGAGAAAAATATTGGCTTACCTCAGGGACCGGTGTACCACGCTTTATAATGGAGATTACACTAAATCGATAAATTTCTTTCCAGGTTATGCATTTGTATAACTTTCTGACCTTGAGTTATGTATTATGTTATTATGTTATTTGCTTCAAGAATAAACGAATAAGCTGAGCTTTTCAGAACCGGTTCCTTACGTGAGAACAACGATACATAGATTTCAACAATACCTTTAAACGCTCTATTACTAGCTTGCGTTGTTATTGACACTAACGTGTAAACTTAAATTTTGTATAGTCGTCATTGCATACTCATTTTGTATATGTAATACTTCCATGCACATGCGAGTCTTTGCTATAAAATGTAAGTAGTTAAGTGGGGCGATAGGGCGACAATGGGAATTAGCATTAAAAACACCCCTGGGACGATATAGCGACAATGGGAAATTTAACATTACGAAAACCCCTGGGACGATATAGCGACAAGGGAAATTAACATGGGAAATATATTTTGGGACTGTTGAACGACAATGGGAAATTAACATGGGAATAGATAGTGGGACTGTATAGCGACAAGGGAAATTTAACATGGGATTTTTTTAAAAAATAAAAAAAATAAAAAGGGGTAGGCAATTGAAAGTCAATCTCTTTTCGAGAGATAGGAGTGGCCCTGAAAAGGGCATTTGGTTTTCCTCTTCTTCTATTTCCTCCACTTCTTCATCCATCCCCTTATCTTTCCTAATAATCCTTTCTTCTTCTTCTTTATATCTGACTCTGGTAACCAGTGAAGATGGCCCAACTCTCTAAACTTGGTCTGTATCTTCATCCAATTCTGCTGTCTGCGTAGGTTCGAGTCTCGGATTCGGCCAATGTGGGTATGTGAGAAAGCTTGCCAGTAGCCTCTCGAGGGTTGGTGTTTCTTTCCGGGGATTTTCCCAGGTTCTTCCTCCACCATTAATACTGGCCGCCATGTATAGCCTATCGTGTGCTGAAAAATGGCGTTAAACCCTACAACAACAACAACAACAACAACATCCAATTCTGATTTAGTCTCTCAAACTCTGTCTGTTTCTTTTTGTTTTCCTGATCTTTTCTTTCTTTGCTCCATGTCTCTTTAATCTTCTTTACTTCTTCCTCCATTACTTTTCTCATCAGATCTTCCCCTTTCTTCATCTTGTCCAATCCCCATTTTACATTCCTCCACTCTGTCCAGTACAATATCTTTTCTACGAAGCACCGGACTTGGATGACATGAGCCAGTGCTTCCTTCAAACGTCCCACTCTGAAATAAGGTGGGTCAATGAAGCCTCTTGACTTATTGACTTCTTCTTCTATCATCTCTGCTATGATATCTCTTGCTGCCTTTAGGCCTTGAACTTGACTGGTTACCAAGTCTTTCATATCTCCAAGCCTCCATTCCTCTTCAATTCTTCCTACAACATATTCTACATCCATTATCCAAAATTAGATGTCTCTCAATAGATTAAATAAAACTGATACTTGAGTCATTTTGTCTCGGTTATTCCGTGGAATGGTTCCAACAACAAACGTTGTGAGTTCTTATGGTTAAAGCGCGGACGTGAAGGAAAACATCCCCTAAAACCCAAAATTTATATTACCTAGATCATCACTTAAAACGCGCGGACGTAAAGGAAAACATCCCCTACTTTTCTCACTCATATTATCTACTATCCACATACGCGAAGCAACAATAAACAAATCCATAATCTATTATCCACACAAACGTACGAGAGCGCTTACAAAACCCCAAAATCTACCATTCACACAAACCTACTTCATCACTTACAAACACAAATACATACACTCATACTAGGAAAAAAGAGTCAGTGTTTATATTCACACTACTCTACATACACACATTGGCAAATGGATTACTATTTCTTTTCTAAAGGATTGGGAAGCCCTGAAAAAGGCTGTTTGTTTTTTTAAACTCCAGGGCACCTGGTTAATGATGGCACCTTCCAGGCCTGGCACCACACACACACATCTCCTACTCCAATCTTTCCAGTTGACTCTTTTGACTGGGAGCGCAGAGGGAGGATGATTGGCTTCATCACCCCAATCCTCTGTCTCTGGTATCTTGTAAGCCATCCTCTCTCCTATTTTCTTTTCCTCCTCTTCCCTCTCTCTTCTCTCCTCCTCTTCCTTCTTTATTCTTTCCTCTTCTACTATGGCCTCCGCGGCCAGTTCATTTACTATGCACCTGGCATATTCCAGGTGCATCTGGAGTTCTAGCAGTTTCACAATCCTTGTATTCATTGTCTTGCTGTTAACAGATCGACGATGGGTAGCCCAACTGACGATAAGTTTTCAATTTATACTAAAAGCGCTGACGTGAAGGAAAACATCCCCCTAAAATTAGTTAGTTAGTTGGATTATAGTGGTTTTCGTTCTTTTGAACATATACCACTTGTTTATTCACGCACTACGTGATTTTTAATTACTCCTGGGAGAAGGAAAAGGAGCCTCATCCCCCACGCTTTTATGTACTCAAAGAGTACGTTTTAATTTAGCCACTCAGGTGTAGGACTAACTAGTCCTTTACAACCTGACTGAAAGGCTAATAAACATGAGTGGGAATAGTCACACCACACACTCGTGTTTCTTAGTTGGAAATAGCTGTGGAAGCATGATTTAAAGGTTCAGCCAGATGTTGTTTAAGAAACAAGGAGACGGTTAGGAGTACTTTTTTTTTCTTTTTCTTTTCTTTTCTTCTTGAATTCCTTATTTATTTTGATTCCTTATCTTATTGGTTTGGAATGAAAACTTGTTTTATGGTCGTTTGTATGTTATTATGGAGTCCTGTTTTAATTAATTCCTATTTTCCTATTTTAATTTTTTGTGGCCTTAATTGGTTCTTATTATTCGGGCTATGAACGGCTGTGTCAGTTTGTGAACCTACGAGACCTAGCAGGCCGTCATAATTCCCAAACAGTGATTTTGTAATATTCGTCCGTAACTGGTTTTTATTAATCGGGCTATGAACGTCTGTGTCAGTCTGTGAACCCACGAGACCGAGCCGGCCGTCATAATTCCCAAACAGTGATTTGTAATATTTTTGACTGGTCTTTGATTTACTTTCTTAGATCTTTTTTATTAGATTGGATTCGTGTATAAAACTTATGATATTTTTTAATGTTAGATTAATATTGGGGTTTGTGTTCATCAAGAATTCTGGGTATGTTGCAGGGGATCCAATATTATGCAGTTTAACTTTAAACTTTGCCCTTTCTTTTTCAAGTGTATGGCAGTTGTTAAAAATATACTCTATGTCTTCTGGGACCCTGCAGTGGTAGCAGTTAGGGTTATGTGGTTGTGGTCCTATGTACTGTCCGAAGCTGTTAGCCAGCTTGGTTTTGCCCGTGAGTATTCTATTTATGAATTTTTGTTCACTGCCTTTTGTTTTGGGTGGTTTCCTATTTCTACATGCTTCTTTAATGATGGGTTTTAGTTTCCTGCCTTGACTGCTTGTGTTCCATAATTCCTGCCTTTTATTGTCAATGAGGGTTTTAGATATGCTGTTGAGTTCGCATATGCTATAATCTAGGTTGATGTGAGTGGTTTCGTTTAGTTTTTGTTTAGCTGTTATATCTGCCATATCGTTACCTGGTATATTAATATGGGATGGTATCCACATAAATTCTACTTGTAAGTTATTATTGTTCAGTATTTTTAACAATAAATTGGTTTGCCTAAGATAGTTTTCTCTTGATTTGGTGTTGTTATTAAGTATTGAGTTTATGACGCTTAGCGAGTCACTTATTATTACCGCTTGGGGTATTTTGTTCTCTTTGATCCATTTGAGTGCTTCAAGTATGGCCCAGAATTCAGCTGTGTATATGGAGCAGAGGTTAGGTAGTTTTCGTCCTACTTTAATGTTAAGTTCGGGGATTACGTAAGCTGCTGCTGTTCTGGGTGGCTCTGTAATTTTGGATCCATCAGTGTAAATCTTAATGTAGTTGCAATATTTTGAGTTGATTTCTTCTGTACAGATTGTGTTTAGTTTGAGTTCCTGTTCGTTTTTATTGCCATATTTCGTAATGAGGGTGTTAACTGAGGGGTTGATATTTATCCATGGTTCTTTGTCATAGTGATTTGCAATTTCTGCTTGGAGGTTGTCTATAGGAAGTTGTTCAACTAATTGATGGACTAATTTCCCTGCTGGTATGTTTTGTGATAATTTAGTTCTAAAAGGTATGTTGCATTTATTTATAGCTAGCCGGGTGGGGTGTGTGTCGGGGTGTGTTGTTAGCCTGGCTGCATATCTGAGGGTGAGTTCTTGTCTTCTAAGGTGGAGCGGCAGTTCTCCAGTTAAGATTTGAAGTTCCACTAGTGATGTGGTTGGTAGTGCTCCAGTGCAAATAATTAGGGCCTTTCTTTGTATGCTATCTAGTTTCTTGAGGTTATTATGGGGTGCCGAGTTGTAAATTTGGCATCCGTAATCTAGTTTAGATCTAATTAACGATTTATATAATGCTAGTAAGGTTTCTTGATTGGATCCCCAGGTGGTTCCTTTAAGGGTTGTAAGGAGGTTAAGGTCTTTATTGCACCTTTTGACTAGTTCCTTTATGTGGTGTCCCCAGTTTAGCTTGGAGTCATAATGCATTCCTAAAAATCGTGCTACTTTTACGAATTTAATTTCTTGATTTTGGATAGTGAGTTTGGGAAACCGATTTTGTAATTTACGTTTGGTGGTGATTAATACTGCTATGTTTTTTTCATGGGATAATTTGAAACCCCATTTATCTTCCCATTTCCCTATTTTGTTTAAACTTGTTTGAATATCGCTGATTACTTTGTGGTTAAAGGGGTTTCCTGCTTTCCATAATCCACTATCATCAGCAAATTGTGAGAGTTCAATTGGCTTTGATGTTAAGTTGATGTCCAAGTCATTAATCATGATGTTGAAAAGGGTTGGGCGGATTACGCTCCCTTGTGGTGTACCGTTTTCAAGTGTGTGTGGTTCAGAGTAGGTGTGGCCGACTCTGGTTGATATTTTACGGTCAGCGAGGAAGTTTTCAATGAATTTAAACATTCGACATGTGATGGCGTAGTGGTTGAGTTTGGCTAATAAGCCTTTTGTCCATACAAGGTCGAATGACTTTTCGAGGTCAATAAATACTGCAATTAAATTCCTATCAGCTTTGCGTTTGGAGTTGAACGCTAATTTGATTGCGGTTTCCAATCGTATTAGTTGATCCGTGGTGGATCTTTTGTTTCTAAATCCGCATTGATTATCGGAGATTAAATTATTGCTCTCTAGGTGGTGTTTGGGTCGGTTGGTGACTATGGTTTCCATGATCTTACAAATGTTGTTTGTTAGGGAAATGGGTCTGTAGGAGCTAATATCGTTATGGTCTTTTCCTTGCTTGGGTATTGGAATTACTATTGCGTGTTTCCATTTATCGTGTAGTTTGCCTGAGGTCCATATTTGGTTTAGTAATTTAATAATTGTTTGTCTAATGTCATTTGGGATATTTTTGTATATTGTGTATCCTATTTGATCTTCCCTTGGGCTAGTTCCGTTTTTGGTTTTCAATGCTAGGTCCCATTCGTAAGTTGTAATGTCTTTATTTAGGTTCGAGACTTTGGGACCGAGGCCTTTAAAGAGATTACTATGCGTTCTTTCTACTTTGTCCCTATGTAATTGAAATGCTGGGGTGTGGTTGGTGTTGCTACTCATATCTGAGAAATGCTGAGCTAGTCGGTCAGCTTTTTCTTTATTAGTAATGGCTCCAGCTATTTTTGGGGTGGTGTTAGTTGTCTTTCCTCTAATTGATCTAATCTTATCCCAGACTTGTTTGGTACTAGTTGTGATATTGATATTCGTGCAGTAATTATGCCAAGTTGATTCCTTTTCCTGTTTAATGATGTTTTTAAGGTTTTTCTCCTTTTGTTTATATATAGTGAAATCAATAGAGTTTTAGTGCGTTTGAATTTATTGAGGGCTTTTTTCTTATCAGTGATGGCTTGTTTGCATTCATCATTCCACCATGGGACTGCTTGTTTATTTGGGTTACCACTAGTTTTGGGTATGTTAGTGGTGGCTGCCTTTAGTATGGTATCAATCATGTTTTCGTAATATTTATTAATATTATCATTTTCTAGGTTTTTGGTGTCTATTTTGCTTAGTGTTTCATTAAATGTTGCCCAATCTGCTTTTTAATATATCCATCTAGGGGTTCTTTTTAGCGAGTTGTATTGGACCGTCATCTGCAGGGTGACTATTACTGGAAAGTGGTCACTGCCCAAGGGGTCAGTTTGATCCACTCTTCAGTCCGCCACCTGTGTTATTGATGGCGAGCAAATGGTGAGGTCGATAGCGGACATGAGACCGTTTTCTGGGTTAAGGCGTGTTTTTGTACCGTCATTTAAAATGGCTAAGTTAGATTCTGCGGTCCATTCTTCAATCAATTTGCCTCTTTTATCCGTCACACCGCCCCCCCCCCCCATAGCTCGTTATGGGCATTGAAATCTCCACAGATGACGATCTGATCTACTCGTTTGTGATCATTTATTTGTTTGTAAGTAATTAAGTTAGCTGTGCCTGATGTTCCCCCGGGTCATAAATATTGAATATTTGTATTTGACCCTTGCCTGAATGAATTATGAGGGACTGAATTTTTTATGCTTCGTTGCTACCTGGTGTTGGTGTTATGGTTATTGTTGTTACATTCGGGATGTTATCTGCTATATAGATGGCTAAACCCCCACCTCCTTGTCCCGTGGTTCGATTTTTGAAATGACCTGGGGCGTATCCTGTGAGTTTGGGTATTTGTTTGGTTCTACTTGTTATTTTTGTTTCTTGAATGCATATACTATCTGGTTTGTGTTCTAAGCTTTGTAATTTGGCTTTGAATTCACTGATATTACTTATTAACCCTCTAGCATTCCATTGCCATATTATAATGTTCCGGTTTGTTGTATAATCCATTATTGGGGTGGTCATTTATTGATTGTTTTGTATTGAGGGTTATGATGTTAAATTCAAATTTGATTCGATTTTGCTTATTATGCTTATTATCTGTGTTATTTTATCCACGATGGAGTGGTGGTTATTGATAAGTTCGGCTTTGATCTCTATGAGTAACTTTTCTATTGTCGGGTTTGACAGTGATTTGTTTTTGGTGTTAGTGTTATCTGATTCTTCCGGGTGGAGTTGTGAGTCTTTGTGGGATTTGATTAAGAATGTATCTTGTTTACTTAATCTCGTTTGATCTTGTTTGACCTTGTTTGGCCTTGGTTGGTTGGGTGTTTGGGCTGTGGTTGCTTCAGTTGCTGGTTTGTTTGGGGTCATGATGTGGTGATTTTTATTACTGGGGATTTGCTTGTTGTTCATGATATCTATGGTTTGATATTCCTTGACAGTGTTGGGGCATTCGTGGGATTTAGGTAGGTGGGGGCCCCTGCAGTTGGTACATTTGGGTGTGGTTCTACGACATACACCTTTGTGGTTTCCCCCGCATTTGTAGCATAGTGGGTATATCTACATCTGTTAGAGAAATGTCCCCAGTGTTGGCAGTTGCTGCAGAACCTGGGTTTGTTTATGTAGGTCTCAAGGCGGTGGCGTGCCCCAGAGTGATCTAGTCTTATCATGGTTGAGAGTGGAGAGTTTGATTCTAGTATCGCTGTATTGGTTTCCTGTCCTAAATGATTTTTGAGTGTATACGCCCTATTTATGGGGGTACCACTGTCTTTGAGTTTGGCAGTGAGGGTTTCATTGTTTATCCCTTTATTTTGTCCTGTGAGTTTTAGAAATGCTTTAAATGTGAGGTTGATCGTGCGGGAGTGTGTGGCTAAGTCATTTGTTCGTGTGTTATTGTTTATTGCCATGAGGGTCTGGTTGTTATTGTGTGTTTTGGTTATTATGTTCTTTGTCCCTATTTGTTTATGTCTTTCGACGTTAACCCTAATGTTGTTAATTTCAATTTCTAGGAATTTGGCCATTTGACTGCGAGTGATGCAGTGTACTATTATGTATCTTGTGTTTGGCCTAAATATTTTGAATTGCCCTTGATGAACCCTAATGAGGGCCTGTGTGAGACTGTTAACAGTTAAGTTTATCAGTTTATTGGAGTCGCTATTGATATAAAGTGTGTGTTCTATGGGGTGGTATGAAAATTTGGCTTGTTTCTTTGGTTCTTTGGGGGGGGGGGTTAGTTTGAATTATTTTGGGAGGCAGGTTTGTTCTTGGTATCCCACACGTTAGGTTTTGATTTAGTGGTTGGGTTAGCTTGTGTTTTGTTTCGGCTGCTGAGTAATTGTTCTTCAGTTAAGGGTTTTGATGGTCCAGGGGTCTGACTGTTATGATATTTCGATTTGTTGTTACTGATATGAATGGGTGGAGTTATCGTTACCATGGGCGCCATTTTGGGTGTAGTTTTTCCTTTGTTACATGAGTTGGGCCCTATTTTCGGTGGGTTTCCTATTATCATGGCTATATTGTTTTTCCGGGGATTGTGCAGTGACCATGTATTTGGGGTGGGGTGGGGTGGGGGGTGGGGTGTGTGGCTGGTCTTGTTTTTGGAGTGGCGATATTGGTGTTTCTATAGGTATTGTATCGTCCAGTTCATTGTTTGCCGATGGATCTAGTAAGTTTTTGAAACTTACAGTTGAGTTGATACTTAAGTCGGCTGCTGATATTTGAATTAGTTCATTTCTCTCAGGGGTGGTTAGATGCGGTGTTGTTAAATCATTCCTTTCAGGAGTGGATGAGAAGTTGAGTTTCTTCTCGCAAAGTTCAATGTACTTGGAGTTTGCACTGAGATCCGATTTCCCCGTGATTATTTGCGGGTTTGGTGTCATAGGGTTGGGGGATTTATGTGATTTCATTTCCTTTTCAAGCCTATTGTTTCTCAGAATTTGTTTTCTAGTGTTAAAGTTAAGTTTGTTTGTGATTGATTGAGATATTCCTACTTTGGTTTTGAATAAGGTTTAGGTTAGTTATTGTTGTTAATAGTGGTTGTGGTTAGGAAGAAACAAGGAGAGATGAGATTCTGTTACGTTCCGTGAATCGGAAAATCTCACAGCGGTTAGCTTGTGCTTGTAACTTGTGAGATTCTGACCAGGCGTGGTACTAGTGTGTTTCCTAGTGCTTGTTTTCGGGAACAGTGATAACAGCTAGAGTTGTTATTATGAGAAAAAGGTAGTGGTTTGTTGTGTAATTTGTCGTATTTATTCTCTATGATTGAAAATCACACAATGATATTTGGTGCTTTTATCATGTGTGGGTTCAATCCAGTCGGTTCTAGCTTGGTTCTTAGAGACTGTTTAAGAGAATAGGCGGCAAATTGAGTAGAAACGGAATTTAGTACAAGTAAGGTAAAATATATTATAGTGAGATGTAAACAGCACAGAGTTTTAATTGCCCGCAGGCTTAGTAATTTTCCTACCTTGTACTTAGCTATTATACGAGGTAGTATGATCCAAAATGGCTGCGTCGCGGGCTGCTTGTGAGAGTTCCTTCGTTCTGTGCACTTCCTTTGCTCACGGCTTGGCGGGTTGCTAATCGTTTCCTCTTCTTAGCATTATTTCTTTGCACAAGTTGTCCTGTTCCTTTTCTCTATGTTAATTGGTGTTGGTGGTGGCCGCACTCAATATAACTTTTAAAATTATACACCAACTTGTTTTAAACAGTAAACAAATCAAGCAAATTCAGAGATAGTTTTCAAACTTGACGTTATGGGAATGACGTCACTAAAATAAACAACCTTAGTTTGTTATTCTATGTAATTCTGAATATATTTAAAGGATATTGAAACAATAGTCACAGAAACCTTACATAATTCATTCTCGGCAAAATGGTGTAATATTCGATAACAAAACTGTATCCATTTGCGAAGTAATTTCAATAAAATTCGCAACAGTATCAGAGCTGAAATATACGTGTTTTCGCTGTGACGTCCATATTTTGATTGAAATCCCCCTAAAACCCAAAATTTATATTACCTAGATCATGACCAAACAACGTGCCGACCTAAAAGAAACACTCACGGACTTTTTATGCTACCCATCACTATTCTAAAAAAATTCATTAAGCAAATAATATACTATCCACATACGCAAAACAGTCAAATCAAACCCCAAATCTACTATCCACGCACGTCAAACAGCAAAAAAAAAAAAAAAACATTATCATAATCTACTATCCACACAAACGTACTTGAGCACTTACATTCACCCACACACATATAAACATATACAATCACAACAGAAAAGAGCGAGTGTTTATATTCACACTACATACACACATAGGCAAATCGATTGTTATTTATTTTCTAGAGATTGGGGTAGCCCTGAAAAGGGCTGTTTTTTTTTTTGCTTGCGTGAAGTTGAAGCTAGGGCGATCTTTTATATTGTAAGAATGCGACGTCCTCTGACGATAGACCTTCTGACGATAGGTCTGCTTCTTCGGAAAGAGAAGAAGAACTCTTTGGTATCGATACGACAATCGACAAAGCCTCTGTCAGGTTCAGGTTGCTGCTGCTGCTGCTGCTGTTGCTGCTCTCTCTGCTTTTCTGAAGTCTGTACTTCTCTGTCCCTTCTTCTTTCTCCCTGTTAATTTCTTCTCTGAAGAGCTCTTCTATCAGGTCTTCAGTGACTTTTAACATTCTCACATTCTCTATCTCTTCAGGCTTCGGTATCGGACTGTGTCTGACCCTATGCAAATTCACGTCGGCTTCGTTTAGCTTAGCTAGTCTGGAGCACATCTTCGTAGGAGGATGAGTCGACAATGAATGGTTAGACTGGAAACTTCCCCGGTTCTTAAAGTCAAAGCGCGGACGTGAAGGAAAACATCCCTACACGGTTTTCGAGCTGGAACGATCAATGAGTGTCATGAGAGGGATAGTAAGAAGTCAAAGAGCATGAATCAAAATTCTTATGGCCAAAACAAAAGACAAAGGCATTTTTTTCAAAACACAACATTTTTTTAATTCAAAATCACTTAACACTAACAAACAACTTTAACATTTTTAACAATAATCTAACAATATAACATCAAACATTTTTTTTCAAATACCAAACATTTTTTCAACTCACATTTTTCTGACAAGGCTGACAACGTTGTGAATGAAATTGTAATTTACACTGTTGGAAGTCATTAGACCATTGATGGACACTACGTTTCCTAGCTTGAGACAAAAGACCAGTATAATGGTCACAAAACCATTTATCTACTTTCACATCGTTTCTAGAAGAAGAACGAGGATCAAAATGAGTCACTAAATGTTCTAAGGAATAGTCCAGGCTGCGATGATACAGAAAATACACACAATATTGTCCACACACCAAGGAATCTGTGCCTTGTAATTTCACATTATTGAATCGGGTGGTTTGAGCATTTCTTCTCATAAAGTTAATGATATCGTCTTCCAAAGGAGGCAATCCATAGGAATCCAAATATTCCACACAGCCTTCTTGAGGAAAGTAGACGACTACCCCATGGGTTCCGGGGAGATGACTATCGTCCGTGTTTATGACATAAGCTTGATGATTTTGAGGTGTGCGATGAGGGAGTTCATCTTTAGCACAAACGACAAGATTCCAAGAAGCATTGTACGAACTGTGGTTCAAAAGGTAATAAAGTTCCCAGGTATCCATGCTTTGTGTGTTTTTTTTCTTCTTCTTCACAGGTAATAATAAGTCGTCAATTCGATCCTGACTTTTTGCTTGAAAATGTCTGACAAATAACCGTTTCTTCGCTTCGTTTCCCCACTCTGATTCAGGAGAGCTTCGATACGATGGATCTCTTGAGTGGTTAATGGTGGACAAGAATGTTCACGCAGTCTTTATACCACTGATACAACACGACTTCGTCCGAGATGAGACTCCAAGCTTCGTCCAGATACTCGTCCAATTTTTCTTCTTGACTCAGTATCAGGCATTGATCGTGTTGAATTTGACTGGGATGATCGTTTTGACATCCATAGCAATCTTTCTTGATCAATTCCGTAATTGTTTCGACCAAGTGTTTGGTAAAACAGGAGACTAAATGGGCTTCTTGTTCTGGCCATCTCGACTTCATCATGACAACTTCTTCGTCTTTGTCTTGGCATTCTTCCACGGTCTCCTCACATTTCATCTCCAAAGTTTCTCCACTTTGTAAAAAGGGATAACAGTCTTCCATGGCTTCTAATAATCTAGAATGACTTCTCTCAAACTGTTGATTTCTATGGTATCGTCAAATTCTGCATACAAAGGACGTTCACTGTGTTATCTGCAGGTATTGGATTCGCAAACTGAAGATTCACACGAATCTGGCCGGATTTTATAGGGTGAAAATGGCCCTCGTCGCTGCCTTGGTCAGGAGTGAAATCAAAAGCCCACAAAGCGTAGCCTCCTGCATAATCCTCGTAGGATATACCGTGACTGGTGTTGGTTCCTAACTGTCCCGTGGCTTCGTACAGGGACAAGTACGATCTCAAGTAATTGTTCTGGGTAAAGTTAGGCTCAAAGGGTCGGGTACACAGTGTCTTGCCATCGCGACTGACTTCGATCTTGGCTACGTTGTAATGATGAAAGTTGAAAGGGTTTTCGTTTTGGGTTCCATTGAAGGCTGAATTCTTGACGATACCAACGATTAAACGCTTGGGTAACTGGCCTTGGAAGAGATGATCTTCGATCATGGATCGCTGTCCAGCAGGAATAGTGAACGTTTTCACTTCCACACGACGTATTGGATACTTGGCGGTCGTTCTGCTCAACGTTTGACTGACGTCGTTTCCCACTTTAGGTAACACTTCCACGCGTCGCACGTAGAGTCTGGCTTCTTGGATAATGGTTTTGTAATCGGCAGTTGCAGACATCAAATGGAAAGCGGCACTGCTACGATTCAGTCTCAAGCGAACATCCACTCCGTTCAGCAAATACTTTTCTTGCAACCACATGTCTAAATGCAAGCGATCCATTAGTTCTAAACTACGAGTTTCAGCAATTTTCTCTTGACATCCAAGAAATCCCTTATTGTCATCGTCTGTTTCGTTGCATTTGCCTACCGTGTCAGGTTTCCATACCACGCAAGCATCCAGATGAGTGTTTTTGGCTTCTTTTCCGTACGTCAAGAGATTTTCCAGGTACGCCCGATAAGGGTAAGTATCCATGCTGCTGCTGACTAGTTTGTTATTCAAGTACAAGTCCACTTCGCTGAACAAGGAATGCAGGAAATTGCTAACGGGAGATACTACTTCCTTTAGTTTGGGACCATCTAATGATGTGTCTTCCACTTTGACTTTCAGGCACAAGTAACTACTGTTCAGTTCGATCGGTCTGTCCTTTGTAGGAGTTGAGGCTGTCAAAGAGGAGACGGGGTGAAATTCCACCCACTGGGATTATTGCATGGTCATCATACTGGGGGGCATGGCAAAGAGATCCAGTTCCGACTTGGAACAAGCGCAAGACTCTCGGTGCATTATTCTTTCTGTTCTTTCTCAATACTTTAATAATCGAAAACGTCTAAGTCTCGGACGGTTTTTCTTTTCTTTGTCTTTCTAGCTTTAGACGTGTGAAGTCTGGTGAAAGGGTGTTTTCTTCGTCGTCTCTTTCTACCTTGTCCTTGCTGTGGCTTCAGGGAAGTAAGAATGCCTGACACGGCAGCGTGCAGGGCATTTATAGGTGTTTCTCGTCGGCCTAAAAGGACTTTACCCGTTTTCAGCAAGACATTTGTGCTTGCCCTCAAGAAGGTTTCTTTTGGGTTTTGTTTGTCAATGATGACATTTTGGAGAAATTCTTTACCGTGTGTCAATGCCGCATCGTTCAAGGCGTGCAATCCGCGTGTCACCATCGGTTTCAACACGGGGGCCACCGAACGAAAGGCTGATTTTAACATATCTCCTAAACCGTGTCCTCGCTGTCGAGCAACCCCTCGGTACACTGGATACATGACTTACAACTCGTGAGAGAACCGTTTTCGAAAATGGAGTTTCACCGTGACTTTTTCTTTGGTGAATGGAATATTTTGTCCCAGATCTCCTTTTATAGCAATGTTGACCGTGTCCAAATACGACTTGCTGACCGGCAAATAGTGTGGATGTACAAATTCGCGGTGAACGTGATAAGTGTTTCCACCTTCCTCGTCAGCGACCGTAGCAGAATCCACTTTGAAAGGAATGACACGCAGTAACGGTAAGGAGGTGTGTCCCACCACGTTATACTCCACCACATCCGAGTACACAAAGATCAAATTCAGTCCTTGGTTCAGTTCTACCGGGGCACGAAAAAACTTGGCAAAAGAATCGTTGTCGGAAATGACTGCTAATTCGACTTTTTGTTGTTCTACTTTCTTCCTCAGTTCCATGTCCCCGCCCAACATGGCAAACAAGTCAGGACAAAATAAAATGGACATGATTTTACCCCCCTCATGAAATTTCATCAGGAAGCGACGAGCTACTTTGTGGTACTCCAGGGTGACACTTTTTTTGACACTCTCCAAAGCTTTCAGAAACACGACATTAAACCTGGAGGCTATGGTGCTGACCAAATGTTGACCACTAAAATAATAGCCTGGGGGAATATACAAGTGATAGTCGGTCCACTTTTGATTTTTTGTGTTAAGGGTTTTCTTGTCATATTGGACGTGGGTATCCAAGTACTGTTGCATTTGCTCGTCATGAACTTCCACCGTAAAAAAATTTTGATTGGGAAGGACATTGAAGACTTGGGTCGGGTGAATGATTTCTACCAAAGCCACTTCCCAGTGGGCTTCGTGATCTAATTGGATGGCCTGAGGTAATTTGGCCGTGTAACAGCACAACGTGTTCTTGGGAAACACCTCCATAGAACTGTCACTGGGTAAGGTTAAGTAAAATTGGTTGTTATTGCTCATAATTCCAGAGTTCTGTGGCTGTCCGAGGGGTTACTGGACGTCAGAGGCGTGTCTCCGCCCAAAATGGGGTTATTGTTGTTGGAGTGGTGACTGGCACTGGCACTGGACACAATGTTCCCGTTGTTGCCGTTCGAGGTGAACTTCAGGGAAGGATTAGGAAGCAGGTAACCGATGCAACTGCTCAATAAATGGTCCACAATTGTTTGTCTCCTTGTTGCAAACTCAGATTGGCAATGGCTGCCCCGATGACACAATACACCACGAAGATTTGGCAGAAAAAGACGATTTGCATTTTAGGCACACGTTCTACACACCACATCCACAAGGGTTGTTTTTGTAAATCTTGCAGAGAAGAACTGGGTGAAGGAGTGGTGGACGTAGCTGTGTCTGTGGTAAAGGGCATGATGGTCACTTCTTTTTACAGTGGATGACTTGCGAAGCGTCGATCCAAGAATCAAAACTGGGTGGATATCCTTTCCAACGTACTTTGACTTCTTTGACATGTCGTTTGCCCACTTTACGGGTTCTGCGTTCGAGAATGCTTTCGATGTCGTACACGTCCTCTTCTTTTTTGGTGACACGTTGTAACTCGGTCAGATAAAACGTTCCTTTGAGCACTTCTCCGTTCATGTCTTCCAATTTATAGACGGCAGGATCACGACCATGCACTCGTCCAGTGACACGAAACAATTCGGTGGTCCAGTTAGGTAAGTAAGCTTTGTCGAAAGTGCGTTTGGATTTGCCAATGCGTACCCAATCTCCTACGACCAACACTCCACTTTTCTTGGGGACAGCTGTCATGGGGGACGTACCAAACAGGCGCTCAAACACTAGCACTTCGTTGTCGGGAGTCACCTCTTGTGGGGCACGTCCAATGCTTCGATGGTAAGATTGGTTGTACGCTTGCACCAGGTGCGGTAAGATGTCGATGTACTTCAGAGTGTGGTGATGCGTAAAATATTTCCACATGCGTTCTTTCAAAGTGCGTTGAAAACGTTCCACGATGCTGGCTTTGGTTTCAGGATTCTCGGTGGTAAAAAAAAATGAATGTAACGTTTCTTTAATTCTTTTTGGAAAGCTTGGTTCAGAAATTCGGTACGTTTGTCCGTTTGCCATCGAAGCGGGTGACGACCGCTTTGTTTCAACACCCGTTGCAGGGCTCGCACTAACTCGCTGCTCGATTTGGAAGTCAAGGGCACGACCCAGGCAAATTTGAAAAAGACGTCGATGACACAAAACAAATATTTGTAGCCGCGATTGTAGCTGGCCAAATGAGAGACATCGGCTAAATCGGCTTGTCATTGATGATCGATGCCTTCCACTCAGGTGCGACTTCTGGAAAACTTGCGTCGAATGGGTTTGTGTAAAGTGTAAGTAGCTTGTTCTTGTAACTATCGTTGCACTTGAGGTAAACGGAGACTTTTCAGTCGAGGTTTGGCAGCACGATACAATTTTTGTACTCCTGCGTAACCTGCAGAATGGGAGGGATCGTAGTAAATGCTGGCTAAGACTTTTTTCATTTTTTGTGTGTTAATAAGTCACCCACTCTTCGGTGATGCTACTTTGGGTGGGACGAAAGGTTGGTTTGGAAACGGATTTACGTGTCCGATGGGCTACGGGAGTAGAAGTCGAAGGTAATGGTGGAGGTGGCAATGTAATGGCTTTGGTCTTCTTTTCTTTTTTCACTTCTGGTTTCCCTTCTTTCTTTTTCACTTCTGTCGAAGGAGGAGTGGGCATCATCTTTTTAACCGAAGCTTTCATTTCTTCTCGTTGGGGTGTGGGGGACGGGGTCAACAAGGATGCTGCAATCTTACTAGACATGGGAGCTGCTGACGGTGTTTGAAACAGTTCTCGTATCTCTTCTTCTTCAGGCCTTCGTGGGGGTAGCATCCCTGGTAACCTTTGGGGATGGTAGTAGTGGTGGTGGTGATGGTGTGTGGGATGGACTTTTCATCAAGGTCTTAAAATCTTTCAGAGTGGGAAGAGCTGTTTCGTCTAAAGCTTTTCGGTAAAAGAGTTGCAGTCGTTGCAAGAGTTGGCCGTACTTTTGCGATTTTTCTGTTTCGGACAAATCTTGGCGATCCATCAAGGACTGCAATTCGTGTTCTAACTGGGACATCTCGCTCAAATTGGGATTGGGAGGCAAATGCGGGGTGCGTTGTTCTTGCCAACGATTCTATTCCATCCATCGTTTGTACGGCACTAAATCTAGTTTTCGTCCTTCCATGGGATGTCAGGGGTCGATTCTGAGATCTTGGGACTTCAGAGGTCCTTTTTATCTTGCTCCCATCAGTCCTCCCAACACGGTTCCCAAGACTCCTTTCAGTAATAGACCTAGCAAGAGGGGTAAAATTCCTCCACGTTGGACCAACATCTTCTTCTTTTGTCCGATGGGGATTTTCTTTTGAACCATTTGGCGAAGAACGTGACGATGTTTGCCTAAGCATTGTTTCTGGTTTTGGACAAAGGGATCGTGCCTTTCAACACGTTCAAACAACATTCGCATACGGTATCGATGACCTCTTTGCAGGCCGTTTGAATGAGGTTTTTTCGCAGGGGTGGAGAAGCTTTGGACAGGACAGATAACATGTCCCCATGTTTGACTAAACGTGGAGGCAGTCCTTTCCTTTTCTTTCCTTGGGGTTTAGAAGAGGAATGTTTTCTGGAGGGGGACATCTTTGCTTGTGGGTTCCGGGACATTCAGCAAACAGACACTAACATCGATGACTTAACACACCCTTTTTATCTTTTTTGGGGGACTATCGCTTTGTCATAAAGGTGACAAAGTTTTTACCAAAATCACCAAGGAATCCTCCCCTTTGTTGACGCCTCTTTTTCTTGGAACAACTGTGTCTTTTCTTAGGGTAACGTCGATGCTTGGCTAAGCGCTTTGTCGGATGACGAGTCCGCCTTTGTGTCTTTCTTTTTTGACTTCTTGGAGGTGACATTTTTTGTAAGTTCACTGATACCCTTACTTGGTTGCAGGCCTTTTTTATACTGGAACGCGTCGCCACTGATTGTCTTTACTTCGTATCAACTTGAGGACAGGCATGATACGTCCTGCAGGGGTACGTAACGGACTAAATCGAGTCAGTTCTTGCTTGGACAAATCCAGTAAACTTTGTAACATGCCCGATCTTTCTTGGACTTTGATTTTGGGAGCAGGTACTTTGTGAACCGCGGACACTGCCGTTAAATGGGAAGGTCCTGCCACTGGGGAAGTTCTTGGGGTCATCAGCGGAGAAGTTCTTGGTGTGATCAACGTATCCAAATACTTTTCAGTTCTTGGTGTCATCAACGGAGAAGTGACTGAACCTGAGGCTACCGGAGACGTGGTCACTGCCGTGGCAGGTCGTGGTTTGCTAGTGTAAGGTTGCGTCCTGGCCGAAGTGCCTCTCTTGCAACTAGTTTTCTGGGGGGCTTTTCTTTTTCTGGGGACTTTTTCTCTGCTTTTTTTTCTGGGGGCTTTTCTTTTTTCGAGGTGGTGTCTGGTAAGAGGAGGGTCCCGCCACTGGAGAAGTTCTTGGAGACACAGGTCTCCTTGGGGACCTGGTCTTGACACTGTGGCTCTTTTTCTTCTTCTTGGAGCTTCGTTTGACTTCTTTTTTCTTGGGGAGAACTTTGGGAGCATTAGGATCCCATCTTAAGAGAGAGCGAATGATGACCCCTCCTAGAGTACCGCTCCTCCAGGTTTCAAAATGATTTGCTTTTTGGTTTGAGTGTCGATGCGGAGATCGGCCAGTCGGGTCAAAGCGACTTTGTTTCGATCAAAAAAGCGTTTGGTTTGATGAGGAATCTGAATGATCCCTTGCAGTAATTGACGTGCTGTTACCGTGAACCATCGTAGACTTCTTTGAGACTAGCTTCAAAGGCACGAGCTCGTTTTTGTGGATTTTTTTCTCGACTGATGCCATACAAAGCACGAATCAATTTGACGGGAAGAAGTGATTGAAGGGACGTCATGTTCACACTGTGTGAGACAGACGAAACGTGTCTGAGGTTTTTATAGATTTTTATGTAGGGTTAAGTCGAAGACGGAGACGTGTACAGGACAGGCCCTCCGTCTTGACACCTGTGGTGAAACAATTGGGTACGAAATCGCAAATCCTCTGAGGTCGTAGGTTTCAAATCGACGAGTAAATAAGCGTGTGGAGTGTGAGTGGCATCGTCGTACGTTTGAGTCAGCCAAGGTGTTCCTAACTGTTTGGCTAAGACATGCTCTTGCGATTTATCTCGAGGGCTTTTAAACAAGACCACGTAATGCGCATTGAGACTGATGGTGCGATGGGCTTTACTTTGTTGAAACAAATGTTGGGTGATGTAAACGACACTGGCATTACGATGATGCCCTTTGCGCGTGAACCACAGTTTAATTTCTTCTTCGTCTTCTCCTAACGTGTCGTCGAAAATGACCAAATGGGTTTGACTGGAGTCAGAGACGATGCCGTCGTCTTCTTTAGGAATGTCTTCCACAAACACGATGGAATCGCTTTGACTTTCTCGCAAGAGGCTGTACGCCGATTGCCACTCTTTGTAACAGCACACGATGCGTTGGGGTGGACGATCGATCAAATGATGTTTATGTTCGATCAAACGTTTGACGAATTCGGTTTTGCCTGAACCGCTAGGTCCAGCAATGAGCATGTTAAAAGGATGGCGAAGATACAAAGCCTCCCAAATGGCACGATCTAAGTGTTCGTCGATGACTTTGATAGTAGAGGAAGAGGGAGCAGAGACAGCAGAAGTAGCCATAGTGTTAGGAATGTCACTTGTGACACGAAAACAAACAAGACGAGAGTTTATATACTTTTTTCAGGACACGTTTTTTGAATGTTTTGAACATGAATACGAAAGACAAAAATACATAAAAGCCAAAGGCTTAAGTACAATGATAAAAGGCACATCGAAACTATCAACGTGGAATAGAAACAAGTGTCTGTACAACATGTTTTGGGTAAGGTTCTGACCAGTTCTATAGGGGTTAAGGTCACACAAGTGTCCTCCCGAAAGGGTCTTTCAGGCATGTTCACGACAGTCCTGTTCTGGGTGACGAGTTTTTCTTCTTCTGGCACTGTCACTAACACAGATTGAAAAGTAACGTTTTTCCTTGAACAACTCTCGTGCATACTGGGCCACTTCATGGGTCCAAGCCTCAAAATCCCATTCTTTCCAGGCACGGACATCTGTCCAATGGGGGTGTAAGTCACAAGCTACACACACATCGTCATACACGTCTTGGGTAGCTAAACGTTGACGAATCTTTTTTTCCCGTAGAAGTCGAGAAGCATCCAGATGAAAACGTAAGGCTTTGAGCAAAAGGAGTCTTTCGTGACCATTTAAGGCCATTGGGGTGGTAAGTATTGATCGTAAAGAGTGCACAAGGAATCGGCTGGTAAACGAAATCCCAGAAAACAAGTCACTAAGACACACACCACTTGTCGACCCAAATTGAATGGATATAGTTCTTGTAATACTTGATGGTAATGATCCACGGTTTGAATATGGTCATTGAGTTCCTTCCACGGAATCTGTTCAATAATATGTGACATAATCCGTGGCATGGCAGCCTGATTTTATAGTCTCTTTGTTTCGGAAGCAATAAAGGTAATTTCTAACTAGACATCTTCGTTCTCCAGTTGGGAATCTAAATCTTGCATACTGTAACCTACACTTCAGAGTTTGTTTAGATGTTTCCTCTTCCGCTAAGCAGATTCCACGTAAAATATGTTGGCAATCCTTTAGCTTGTCTTTCTCAATACGTTGCTCTAGGTGAATCTCGAAGTAACCAAAATTATGAACATTTCGTTCATTCACTAACTCAAAGTGTTGAACAAGGTCTGACCACTGAAACAATTTGTGACGAATCAGTTCTTTTATACCATTCAGGTGCCAGTGGTTAAACATCTGGTGACGTAACGTATGCAATTGTTCTTTACGTTTCACTTGTATTTTGACCAGCTATCGGTAAATGCGTTCTCTCAACTCCACAGGTAAAGCATGAATGTTCTCTTGTAAAGTATCCATAAACAGGTTAGTCAGTACAATTCACAATCTTCTCCTAGAGCAAAAGTAATTCACATAGTGAGTAATTTCTGACCACTGCCATTCAGGGTAACGTCCAAGAATCTCATTGAACTCTTTTGATGTAAACGGTCTAGAGTGATATAATAGGATCAATGCCCACTTGACCAAGAGAAATCTAACACACTGATTAATTTTTTTCACTTTCCTCTTGTGAATTTCTCGACACAAAAGTTCTACAATTACAAATTGAGATTTCACTCTGCCAAGTCCCTGCCAAACTTCCTTGTAAATCTTCTCTTGCAGTTCTTTAGGTAATGGTTCAATATCGTTTTTGAAATGAAGTTTAAATACTGGTCTCGGTGATGTCCAACATTTGACTCCTAGCCAATCTGGTTTCTTCTTCAACGACATGGTAAGTTCCTTCAATGTCTCGGTCCCACTAAGGGTAAGTAATGACAATTCGGTGACCAACGAGCATGTTCTAGGTAGGCCGAATCGTGTGGTTCCCAGTGGTGAAGTGACACACTGCAACTGAAACACTTGACTTTATCTCCTTCGCCCAAGTAGAAAAATCCGGCTCTGGCTAATTCTTCGGGGGTCGGTCCTCCCAGATACTTAGGCCATTTTCCTTTGAACGATTGAAGACGATTTTCAAAGTCGCAGTATTCCGACAACCGCACAGGGAACGAATATTCGTCTTTCACAGGTTCGTTTCGATGAGGGAAGAGTGACATGGACAGGAGTTTGCTCAGGGCTGGATGACATCCGTAGGGGGGTAAACGTGAAGGTGAACATCCACATCGACCATGAAACCCAATAAAGCGTCCACGATGACCAGGGACATCGATTTTGCATCCCTCAGGTTCGACACGCACAGAATCACTTTCCATGATAGGGGCAGTGAGAACAAAGTTCCATGATGCTTTACGGCATCGCTAAGGTCACAGCGTACAGCATCGTTCCCATCGCAAGGCTCACAATCGCATTCTACCTTAGAGTCTCCAAACTTGAAATGTACCTGTCTGAACTTGTTTTGTGTTTCTCTGAAAGTATTCATCTTGTTCGCTTGGTCTTGGTAGTCACAATGAACTATCGATCTTGCCTAGGGTTCCTTTTTATATACAGGCCAATACCAACATGTCCATACGGTAAGGTGAAATGATTGGGAAGTCGCACTCGCTTCTGGTACACGATTTGATCGAGTTTTTCCAAGGGTCGACTGGCGATGTGGTGAGTGGGTAAACGTACAATCTTGTTGGGTTGATAGGTGGTCACTTTAAAGTGGTCATCATTTCCAGAGTGTAAGGCGTCTTTCAATACGCCAAAGTTGACCACTCGACTGGTACGATAATTCAGAGTCAATCCTTTCACTTTACACTTCGTGTGCACTTCTCCTTGTTTGTCCCGGTATTCGTAGCCGTAATTTTTAGGACCGCCACTGGCAAAACTTAGAATCTTGTCGTCGGAGTGTTCGTCTGTCCAGGCTCCTAAACGGTCTCCTTCAATGTCAGGGTGCTGTTGACTCGGGTGATCGATGTAAATGCAACTGTCCGTGTCAAAGTACAGGACACGTTCCCCTAACAGTTCTAAAGCTTCGTACAATTTTAAGCGAGCATGAGCTGTCACGTAAGCCGCAATGATGACATTTCCAAAGGGGTCGGCTTTTACGAAGTCCAGATCTTCTTCGTAATTGACCAAGATCAAAGTCTCGCGAACGACGTACACGTGTTTCATGAATTTAGTTTTGTCGTGAATCATCTTAAAGTAGAGGGAAGGTTCTGTCAAATATTCCGTCTTGGGTAAACACGGACGTTGTGCCATTTTGCCCCACAAGCAATTTAACATCACTTTGGCAAACGATCGCCTGCCTTCGTTTTTCTCGATGTGATCTAAAGTGATGCCTTCTTGTGCCCAGTATTTCTCTTTGAATGTCTTTTGGTCTTCGGGAGTGTGACACCAGGACGGATAGCCGCTAGCTTCTTGTTTCAGTTTCAAAAAGGCATCCACGTAGTCTGCGAAAATGCCTTTCTTCGTGGGGTCACCCTTGTGGTAATGTTGTGTCTTGGGAAAGTGACAAATTTCGTACACTTCTAACAATTGGTATCCCATGTCCAGAGCTTTGAACAATTCTACGCTGACCCAGGTTCTCGTGAAGGCCCGTTCTTCCTGGGTGTGCTGACAAGTCTGTTCTTGGTTGCACGTTTCGGCACAAGTACGGCACAAAGGAAACATCAGTCTGCCTTGGCAATGGTGAGGTAAGACGGGATGGTACAAGTCCGTGGGAGGCAAAACATTGCACTTGATCAAGCCTTCGTATTGTCGAATGTTTTTCAGGTCGATGTGTTCCGTCAGCAGTTACGGGTGCCCTGCAGGAAAGCGAGGACTGATGACAGCCACAGTGTTTTCAGGCATGAATCGTTGCCGGTAGACTAAGGAACACGCTTTGCCAATGGTGCAAGCTTCTTTCAAAGGATCGACCCCTCCGTGTTCCATGAACAGTTCTCGAAATTTTCCACAGCATCGACGTAAAATGTCCACGTCGGAACGACAATACTTTAGCATTTCTTCCTGAAAGTCGAAAGGGTCGGAGGCATGGACCTGGTACCAAGCGTAGAAATCTTCTCGTTGTTCGGTACGCATGTTGTCGGGGTCGTAGTCTTTAGCTTCAGGCAAATTGGGTAGAACGGCATGTTGATTGGTTTCCGTATTGAAAAAGTGTGGAAAGTACCCTTTAGCCATTTCTGTCATTCCAAACGTTTTAGGCATTCGACTCAAAGGCATGGCCAAGCACCTCATCGAATCTTTAAATTGCACTTGTCCCACTTGCATGAAAATGATTTGGGCTCCGTTCAAAGTGACTTTAGGACGCTCGGTGCCTTGTTCCGTATAGTATCTCAGAAGAAACTGTTAATCGTACCCCGAGAAATTGTGAGCCATCACTGTGGCATGACGATGACAATCTCCGTAACGTTTGATGTCCTCTTGGCTTCACGTCTTGTCGATTGGGTCTAAGCCCCATCGGGCGAAATCGGCTAGCGTGTTCGGTCCTCGAAAGATTTTTTCACGCCCTCCAGGAATCTTACTGCAGTGAGGGCAATGACTGAAAATAGGTTCTTGAATGCACTTTTCGCACGCTCGATGAGCCACGCAGAAATTAGGAATGTGAATGCCGGTCTCTTGCATGCATTCGAAATGGAAAAAGATGAAATTGCCTTTTTTATTCTTGTGACCGTCCTCTTCCTCTGGTTGGGGTTGGTATTTTTGCACGTAGCATTGGTGTTCCAAGTCCACGATGTGGTGACAAATGTGACATTTTTTCTTTCCTCGACATACGTGTGCCTTGGCATTATTGGTAAGTATGCCTTGTCCACACGTAGGGCACAATCTCGGCAGTTGACAAGCACATTTCTTCTGTGAACCTTGCGTCTTCAAATGTTGTTGGTAACAGGCAGGGCTGACAAACGTGCGCAGAGAAGTTGAACAATGCACTGGTTCTTGTCCTTCGCTCAAACAGGGTGGAGAGGCCAAACATCCTGAGCATTTCGATCCACAATGCTTGTGTTGCTGTCGATTGTTATAGCCATAGTTACATTTCTCACAGTAATAACCATATCCCAGGAATGCAGTGATACTGGTAATGGTATCGAAATGGTCATCGTGATGATAAAGGTGAATGTATTTTCCATCCTTAAAGTCTTTCCCTCGAAACAACAGAGGCCCGCGCACTTCTTGAGGGTGCACTTTCAAGGTGTAGCGTGGAGCTAGGATATCTTGCAAGTTTTGCAGCTCAGGAATGCCACAGGGTGTATCTGTGGACAGACCAGCTTGTTGCAACAGGAGTTCTGCTTCGTTTTGTTGTTTGGCTCGGTCCGATTTTTGAATAGTTTTCCAGGCTCTTTTCCATTCTACCGTGTCGTTCTTGTTGGCATAGGTTCGTCCCACCACGATAGCCCTGGCTAAACACATCTGGTCTTGAGGGTTGTGAATTTGGAGGAGGCTACGCTTAATGCTGCGAAGGTCGTTCACCAATAAGGTCTTTTGCGTTGTCCGGTCCCTTGAGGAGGAGAGACGTGGGTCATAAACAGTGTGGCTTTTCCGTCGGTGATGTCAAACTGGTCATTGGATTGTTACACGTGTTGAATTTTGTCCATGACTTTGGAAGGGGTCAATTCTGCAGGGCTGCTAAACTCGATCCAAACAGGGGATTTCAAGCCGTCGTGTTGTATGGAAAGTTTCAAGTGATCGTCTTCTTTGGCTTGACATTGTCACTTGAGTGTGGTGAGTAAAGAATCCCACATCTCTATGATGTACCCTTCTGCTTTCTCTAACGGTAAGTAGGACTTGAAATTTTTAAACTTCACCCTGTACGTGTAAGCCGTGGTTCTAAATTTTCTAGAGGAGCGCTTTTCTGTCTCTCGAATGGAAAAGTATTTTTCAGGGTTAACTAAGGGTGGTGAACTTTGTTTAGAGGGTTTGGATTCTGGTTCACTCATGTCCTCTTCAAAATCACTGGCATGAATTTGTGCCAAGACTTCAGCCCTGGTACGAGGCGATAGATCACGTTTCTGCCTCTTACTTTCTTCTTTCTTCTCAAATGAATTGGATCGTTTCATCTTGATAGCAAAACGTCAAGTGACTAAAGTTTAAACACCATGGGCTACTTTATCATCATGACAGACCAGCGTATATAAAGGGTATGTGTCTTGTCCTTTCACTATTCATTTCACTCTCAAACCGAGTAGAACGATGGAAGAGACTTTCCAGATCGAACGTTTCATCACAGCTTTGCGAGGGGTCATTAGAAAATTTTCTTCAGACCAGCCGTCGGACTACTCTCCGCCCTTGCGAGATAAAAGTCAAGATACTTGCTATATCTGTCAGAAAAAAGGGCATTGGTCTTCAGAGTGTCCAGGCCGTCAAAAAAGCAAAACAGGGGTTAAAAGAGACAAAAGTCAAGATACCTGTAATCATTGTCAAGAAAAAGGACACTGGTCTCCAGATTGCCCAAAAAAGAAACAAGAGGAGTCAGAAGAAGAGAGTGATTCTTCAGAGGAAGAATAGAGGGATTCTTCAGAGGAAGAAGAAGAGGAGGAAGAAAGCAGACAGGTAAAGAAAAAGAAACAGGAGAAGAAAAGAAGAAGGGAAGAAAGTGAGGAGGTAGAAGAGGAAAAGACTGTGACTGTGAAGAAATTTAAAAAACAGAGAGAGTAAATAATGAGACAGAAGAAGTCTATGAACATTTTTAAAAGTGTTTTGTTGTGAATTGTGAATTGAATTGTAAATATTTATAAAAGAATAAATTAATGATAAAAGGCAAGTGTCTTTGGGTTTTTGATTTTAAAATAAGAACCTATACTCACGCACTCATACACAGACACGTACTATAGGGTAAATGGGGCTTTTTTAGTTATTGGCAATTGAAAGTCAATCTCTTTTCGAGAGATAGGGGTGGCCCTGAAAAGGGCCTTTTTGGTGTAGGGGTGAATTTAAGCAATCAACTTTAGCTGCCTTAAGCCTTTGCCGCGGCCAAGGCCTACTTCTGGTGATGATTTGGTTGAAATCACTAAGGGTGGTACGGTAGGCTTAGTCACAGGGCTGGAGTGTTTAGCTCGGGAAGGTCGTATTCTCTTCGGTCATGATAAGGAAGTCTGATACATTTGTATCAGACTTCTTAACTCTGCTAAAATGTCCAACAGTACCGTGACGGTTTGACTTTCACCCTCTTGTTTCTTTGCTGCTTCTTCTTCTTGTTTTTTTTCTTACCTCTTATTCTTGCTGCTGTTGCTGTAGGAGAAAAGCTTGTTCTGCTTCCTTTTGCTGCTGTATAAATTTCTCCAATTCTTCTTTCTGTCTCTGTCTAAAATTCTCCACGTGTGGTAATGAAGGAGAAGGTGACGAAGGTTCTGGAACAAATTCTTGCGAGGTAAGAAAATCCACATAATCCCAATTCACCTCTTCTGAAAGTAAGTCCGGGTTCCCTTGTGTAGTCTCAACGGCTGGTACACCCCAATTGATCGTTTTCTGAGTTTCCGTCATGTTGAAAAACTGTCGCATGGATTGACTGTGCACAGGCGCTAGCGAATCTATATAGACTATGTGACGTCACAGACTACTCTCTTCGGATTGGATGTGGGCTGACTGAATTATGTAACGCGTGTTTTGATTGGTCAACGAACTCAATACGTTTCATTCCTTCCTCTCTCTATAAATAAGTGCAGTTCACTGCATTCCTTCACCTGTTACTCGGCGCCTCAAGATGTGTACCGACGTACAATCTTCCACGCTTGTGTCTTCGATGATGTTCCGGACGGACATACCCATGTATGTCCGATCCAACTGGACAGTTGTCCATAGGACAGACATGAACCTATGGATACGTAGGATCTATGTAGAACGTCAAGGATGCCTCAAAAGAGTGTTAATCTATGGTCCTACAGTGAGACGTAGCCTAAGGACAAGAAGAAGACCATTGCGGTGCTCTTTATGTTAAGGGATACATTAACATAAACCCAAAGGCCCTTTTCAGGGCCATTCCTATCTCTCGAAAAGAGATTGACTTTCAATTGCCTACCCCTTTTTATTTTTTTTATTTTTAAAAAAAATCCCATGTTAAATTTCCCTTGTCGCTATACAGTCCCACTATCTATTCCCATGTTAATTTCCCATTGTTGCTCAACAGTCCCAAAATATATTTCCCATGTTAATTTCCCTTGTCGCTATATCGTCCCAGGGGTTTTCGTAATGTTAAATTTCCCACTGAGGCTATATCGTCCCAGGGGTGTTTTTAATGCTAATTCCCATTGTTGCCCTATCGTCCCACTTAACTACTAATGTAGCCAAAGGTACGTACATTGATAAAAACATGTTTAAAGAAATACAGGAGGATCAAAAATGTGACTACGATTGAGGCAGGAGGAGCACAGTTAGTACATATCAACCAGCATCTTGCCACATATTCTAAATTTCATCCCTCAAATAATTAAGGACTTTGCACAGCCATCTTTCTAAGGAAAATATTTTTGTGCTGTATATTGCTCATTCTCTCTCTCTCTCTCTTTGTATTTACAATAATAATAATAATAATAATAATAAATATAATAATAATAATTAGAGTGCTAACAATATTATGGTGCCTCCCCCTCTACAAAATATCAAACTAAACAAAAGTGATTAAAAGCTAAAATGGTGTGAAAAATACCAGTGTTGTCATCATTCAAAATCAAAATATTCGTATATGGAGATCGAAATGGTCGCATAGAATTCATTCATTTTTATCATCAACATTTTATTTGAATTTTGTTGGGTGCTCTTGTGCTTAATGGGCAATCCAGCAATGTATTAGCCAGGCAAAGGATGGTCCTCAAACTAACTTTCTATCTAGCATTCCCCCAGGTCTTCAGATATCTTTGATGAAGCATGTTAATGTCTGCCAAGGAAAATAAACTTTGGCAGGGATACACTTATATTACGTATTAAATTACTTCGAAGTTGTAGCCTAAAAAGGAATAATAATACCAAACAGATCCCTGGCATACCAGAATAAAATATAATGACGATTACTATAGAGTCAGAACAGATTTGAATGCCGCAGTTTTCCTTTAATGGGTTGCAGCATAAAACCTCTGCAGCCTTCGTCATGGAAATCAGTGCAAGGAAGACCAAAAAGATTACCAACAACACCAAGGTGCGATGCTAGAAATGGTCCACAGCTTCAAGAATTTGGAGGTAACTGTAAAGATGAAGGATCGAAGCCTGAAGTACTCTCCAGGATTGTACAGACAACCGTAGCACTAACAAAACTTATGCCGAACTGGAACTACAACAACATCGTACTCAGTTCAAAGGTCAGACTGATGCACTCACTGGTGATCTCCATATTTCTCTACGCCTAAGAACCATGGACCATAACAGCTGACTTAGGGAAAAGGATACAGGCCACAGAGATGAGATGTTGCCGAAAGACCCTCGGTGTCACATACAAAGACCATGTAACCAATGAAGAAATGTGGCAAAGGATAAGACATGCCATTGGGTCTCACGATGACCTCTGATCACAGTGGGGAAAACAAACATAAACTGCAGTGGCATGGACATGTCTCACGATCATCAGGACTTGCCAAGACAATTCTACAAGGCACTGTACAAGGAAGAATAAAGAGAGGCAGACAAAGAAAGATGAGGGAAGATAACATTTGAGAGTGGAGAGGCTTGATACTGAGCGACTCACTGAGAAAGACGGAAAATCAAGAGGAATGGAGGAAGCTGGTTGTTCGGTCTTGTGTGGTGCCCCAATGGTATACCATACTACGGAACGGATAATGATGATGATGATGATGATGAGCACAATATTATTCGATTAAAATTTATAAGGCTTCACATGGAGCTCTTCGGTTGTCGCATTCTAGAATTCCATCAGCTACTCGTAGTATTGACGGATTTAGCATAATAATAAGCAGACGGCTTGTACGTGGAAGACATTTGAAGGAACTATTCTGTCCCCATGTTTATTGAGAACAAGATTAAATGAAGGAGCTTGATAGATTCATAAAATATATAGTTGAAAGTTGAGTAGCCTAAATCTCCACAAGACAGTCTTTTCTGTTGAGTTGGTGTAAATGCTTTAAACATTAAATTCAGGGTGCTTGAACCCTCCACTCCCAACCCCGACTGTTGTTTTCTTTTGCACCACACTGTCCATGGGGGGGGGGTGTGACATCACTGCAGTAGAAGAATTCCATCTCTGCTGCATAGTTAACGTACTCATACACACAGTAATGCTCAATGCAAACTAACAGCACCGCTATAAATCTCGGACTAGTATTTCAGATAGATTATATACCATTGCATAAAAACGATGTGTACAGCTGTCCTAAATGATAAACTCAGATCCAACATAAAATTAAAAAAAGAAAAACAACAGAGTTATTAGTCCGTGAGATAAAAAGCACAAACAACTTTCAAATGCTTCCATGTATTAATGTAGGCATTCTACTTATCAGGACAGCATTTTGTTTTGATACGAATAATACAGATAATAAAAATAACTAATATAAATATGAATGACAACAATCTCGAATGTAAGTATCTTGATCAGATTGTTGCCAATAATGAGATCATAACATCTTATTAAAATATGTTGAAAAAAATATAGTATTTAACTTTGTTGTAAACGGAACATTTAGACACATAAAAAGGTAAGTTACTAAGCCTTATACTGTTATGTGTCAGTTTGAATTATTTGCATTTAAATGCTTTCACTACTTAAAAAAGTCACAACGTTGATACTGTAATGATTCCAAAAGTATTCTATCCAAATTTCTTTAGTCAACTTTATAACTCCGCCACAAAGAATTATGTCTTACCTTGCTAATGATAACAACCTTTGAATTTTCCTCATGATGCTGGTATTACAGTAATATAAACACCTGTTCAAGCTAAAAAAATTAATGCTGTTTACTTGCTTAGGTTTCATAGAGATTTTTTATTAAATATTAAACATTAAACACGAATCAATTACTTATATGCAGCTTTATCTTTGTTTATCTCTGTTATATCCATGGAAAAATTGAGGATTTCATTGAACTTGAGAATTTCCTTACCTTTGTTCCAATATTGATAATAACATTCCAATGTGTTAAATATTACAATAAGTATTTTTTCGTCCGTAATTCTAATTCTGATTTTGAGAAATATTGAACTAGAGTGAGAAATATTAAGTATAATGATGTAAATCATAATGTAATTTTGAGAAATTTAGTGATAACCTGCCAATGTTACCTACGCGCAAAAGTCATAATGTTAACAAGAAAAGTGAACATAGAGACAGATATGAAACCAGATTTTATGATAGAGATATAGAACTTGATCATTTTTGAGTTTATACATGTACTGTAGAAGAGAATCAGATTCTTTCAAGTTAAGCACCTAGATGGTATGAATGTTTTAAAGAAATCCAGCTTAATATCTTTGCTTTGTGCAATTTATTTTGTGTCAGAGAATTTTGTCTTGGACACAGTAAACCGGACACTACATTGATTACAGTTGAGAATTCAAGAATACAAATTTAATTTTAATAATTTGAGGTATATAAAAAAGTCCATGTCAAGTGTCATATGAACGTCTTCTTTTCTTAGTGTTTCTCTGCATAAAGAATATTTCATCGAATCATCTATGATCATAATTGCAGTATGTTAATAACTGCTGGATTAATCAATGTAAACATCCACCTTTAGCCTGTGATCCCACTGCTTCAGAACCATGTAAGGACCTTTAATGTGTGAACGTTCCATATAAATGCATGACTGTCATTAATGATCCAAATGCTACGGATTACATACTGCACCTTCGTGCAGGGTCACACTCTTACTTAAAGCTTTTGCCCTCAATCTTCTTGTCTCCAAACCAACTCATCATATAACAGGCTATCTACATTTTTGTCGACCACCCTTGATCTCAACCAGGCTCATGAGTAATAAACTGGATCTACTAATGAGATCGCTTCTTCTCATCTCATGCCATAATCTTCCTGGATCTTCTCAGTTCTAGATTCCTATCTAGACCTATACCCGTTGGATCATTACTCTAACCTCAGAAATACCTTCTATGAAGCCCATGCATCAACATATTATCATTTTGACCATCAAGATGTATCTTTCCCAATTTGATAGAGGCTGAGAGCTCCATATCACCGATACAGCCTGCCAAACAATTATCAGAAGGCAAGTGGGGGGTCATGGGTGGGTGGCTGGTCTTTACAAATCAATCACACATATCACCTCTGTCCGCATGAGCTTGAGTCTTGGCTCGATCAATATCGGTGTGAAAAAGATTGCCAGTAGCTTACTGTAGATCATTGGTTCTTTCCCTACCAAATATGCTGGCCACCTTGTGTAGTCTATCATGTGCTAAAAAATGGAAATAAACCATAC
This sequence comes from Sinohyriopsis cumingii, assembly GCA_028554795.2. NCBI lineage: Eukaryota > Metazoa > Mollusca > Bivalvia > Unionida > Unionidae > Sinohyriopsis > Sinohyriopsis cumingii. The sequence continues at coordinate 71,484,544 of CM068829.1, read as the reverse complement.
AAAGCCAGAAATCGCGTGGCAAATATTCATTCGATATAAGTAAAGACACCGATAACCCCTTTTTGTTTTCAAAGAAGTATCTTGCACATTTTCAGGTAGACAGTGATGAGAAATTTCTTTTCAGTCAGAATTCTTACATACATTTAAAACTCCTGGAAGTCATTCTCACATAATTCATAAGCTTATCAAAGTATACGGGGCCACATGTTGCTTCCTGTTTTCCATACATTAAAGGTCAAATCACATCATCGAAGAGTAAAGGCTAATTTCTTCATCACCAATAGTATAGACTGTTGGATTGGAAGCTTGTTCTATCAGGGTTACAACTAAGAAGTGAGAAATGGTTACTCTACACTAAATTTTATGAAATATTAAGCACAATTCTAAACTGTTCAAAAACAAAACTGTACCAGTGTTAACAAGAGTGTCAAATGGACTTGCACTCTACTGTCTGAAACAAATTTCCAGGAACTCAAGACCATTTCTTCTTTCAAACTGCTTAGTGTCGAAATCATCTCAGATTCTTGAGTGACAAGATTTTCAAATTAACAAGGTTGGAAGCCATATTGGATGTAAAATCTACACCATTTAGGACAAACTAGATACCATTTGATGACTTTTGCAGGAAACTCCCCGTTGATGTGACCATCCACTCAGATAAATTAGTGACTCCCATGGATGAGGTTAGATTGGCAGCATTAAGTAGTACACTGGTGAATATCCCATGTCAATATTACTTTCCAATAAAATGGAGGAGCAATAACAATATTTTCAAGATGGTCACCATATTTGACATCTTTTTAGCACTATTTCCATTTAGAACCAACCAGACAGGATAGAAGTATTTTAGTGAAAACCCCAAGTTGATATGACCATCCATTCTTCTAAAGTAGTTTATAAACTTTTCCATATGGCCACTACAGCAGCCATACTGGACATCAGATCAGCATAATTTTCATTTAGGGCCAGAATAACATCAAGATAACTGCTGTGTGGCCATATTGGATGTCCAAGATATACCATTTTTATTTAGTACAAGTTAAACCATGGGATGATTGTGTGTGTAAAGTCTGATGGCAATCCTCCAAGTGTTGGAGTAGCAATTTTGTGCAAATGAACAGGCCACAAAGAACTGGCCATCCCATTAAGATTGACTGGTGATCGATCAGTAGAGCTAAAACTGCACATAAAAATTAGGAAGGTAAATCCTTCAAAATAAATATGACCATTAAATACTAACACTGTATTGTGTAGAATCGATTTTCTTCTTTTCGTCAGTGATCTTGAATGTCTGAGCCCTAAAAAGACAGGCCTATAGGTTTTGTAATTCTAGCTAAATTTTTATTAAAGTTAAAGACTATAACAATTTTGGGACTTTGAGCAGGAGTTTCAAGAATAAAATTCATGGAATCCAGGCAGGTCATGGTACAAACTTTAGGCATTCAGTAATTCTTATTAGAATTTCAGTTGAATACAGGAACTGATGCAAAATAAAGGAACTTAACCTTGTTGACAAAAAAATTAACCTTAAAAAATGATACCCATGTCTCATCATTCACATGTCAAGAAAAAATCGCAAACAAAAAAGAATTTATAATATACAACACAACCACCCAAACAAACAATAATTTATAACAAACAACACATATGGCACAATATAAGCTCATGTGATATTAACTACTACTGAAGGGATGGAGAGAGAATGAAAGAAAGAAAGAAAGAATGAAAGAAAGAAAGAAAGACAGAAGGTATTCATTTTAATGAAGTTTTATTTCAGCACATCAATTAGCACTGATACAAATAGTTGAAATGTTGTATTGGCAAACAAGAATTAACTGGTAAATTTCTTTCAACACAGCTATCACTTTCTTTTGTCTGAGCAATTTCATCAAAGCATGCTGAGACAGCAATCAAGAAACAATAAAAAAGGTTAAATTAAGAAAACAAAGCAATGCTCAAGGTGTTAATCTCAGACAAAAAAAATCACAAAAAGATAACACAAGAAATAAAGTGCCTTCATCTCAACTTTGAGGGTACAGTACAGCTCATGTGAATTTTCAGAACCCCACACATCATGGTGTGGGACGTAATCCCCTCCACTTTTGCACCATAATAATGATCTGTGATGGCAAGATAAATACCTACAAATTACTGCTGTGCGTCAGCCAGCACACTGACGGCATATCCACTGTGGAAGGGCTGAATGACTTTACTGCTTAACATCTGAACAGCCGATGAATGAAGAAAACCCATGGATAGACCAAGATGTCAGGAGTGATTTACAACCAGATACCATTACAACAATCAGTGATCTTTGTTTGATTATATAAATAAATGGACAATAAAAAATAATTTCAAAGCTTTGTATATTCAGTGCATTTATAAAATACTTATCGACTTATTTTGAAATAAGTTACTGCTTTAACTTTATTTAAAGAAATCTTAACAAACTCATTCACTGACATGACAAGAGACACCTTGTTGAGCTTCTCTTGAACAGTGTAAATTTGACCCACTGTTCAATCACGAAAAGTAATCCTGAGGTATGACAAATTAATTCCAGATAATAGCCACTTTGTTTAAAAATGCAAACAACAGAAAACTAAATTTACACTTAAATGCGAACCACATGTTCTGTCCTTAAGCAGTAATGGATCCATTATGAGGTTGAACATACATGTATACAACTTTGACCTAGTTAAATTCTGACCCACGTGTATTGTGAAGGACTGGTTATTTAATTAACAAGGCTAAATTGTTCTTTCTGACTGGGCTATTTTTAATTCTTTCATTAATCACAAGAAGAATTTGTTTAAAGTAAAACAAGGGATGGCATAGTGCTCATTCTATGCCACAAAACAGTTTTCAAGCATTTACATCCCCCCTTCTTAAGATGCTTATTCAGCAGCAATCAAGGCAGTGACCATTGTAAACACTGCTGTAAACTGTTAGCAGCAGAAGATGTCAATTTCAGCTTGGGAAAGGTGCATTTAGAACACAAAAAGCCACCTGACTTGGCATGTTTAATAGTTCAAATTATAGTCCCCTAATTAACAACCAAAGTTTGGTAATTGTTCATAATTAATCTAACCTCAATGTACTGCTGAAATGAATAATAATATTGTTGTTGGTTTTTGTTAAACAGAAGTGGCTGTCATCTGGAATTTAACTGTGCATCCTTCAGAGGACTGCGCTGATGTTTCAAAAGTAGAATAAACTACTGTTCAAGAGAAGTTCAAAAAGGTGTGCCTCTTCTCAAATCTGTGTGCAAGTTTGTTCAGATTTCTTTAAATAAAGTAAAAACATCAACTTATTGCAAAAGATGTTGATCAGCCTTTTCTAGATGAAAAAAATGTACAGTGGTTTTAATACAGTTTGCGAGGTATTGCAACTAAGTTAATAATATCTAATATTTGATTGGCATTCTATCTATTACATTATCTTCAGCAGAACCAGGAAATGTTATAATCAGCTGATATTGATGTATGTAGATCCATCAGAACCACTCTCTCTCCCTATGAACCTCAAAAAAGCATGATTGCAGAGATCATACAGTAAACCATGCCCATTTAATAGAGACCATGTCCATTCTGCAGTGGTCATCCATCATTATGCGAGAAAGCTCTGCATGCAGAGTAATTCTAAGTGAGCCATCGTGACCACTCCATCACAACATGCAGAGCGATGGTGGAGGATATTTTCTTAATCCTCTCCATTCTCTCTCTCCAGCCCCACCACAACTTGGGGTTCCAAAAAATTGAGCTGTAACATAATTTTGTTGCCTTAGATTATTTTTTGTACGTTGCTTTCAATTCTAAAAATGTTTATATTAACGTACATATCATGAGAGAAGGCAACAAGTTAATGTATATGGCTGCAAAAGTAGGTGTACTCAAGAAATCAAGAAAGGATGATGAATGTTTACCATAAATACTGAATGTTGATAAACAGGAGAAAATATCTAAACAGGAAATTCTAGAACATAAAATCAAAACAAGATCCGAAAAATTGCCCCCACAATTAATTACATGTAATGCCTCAAAAAGAAGTGATATATTGTTAACCAAAAAAGCAACAGTGTACATAGCAGTGGTTTCTATCTTGAAAGAGTTTAAAAACATTTCAATTTTACAGCCATATCAGAAAAATGCTCAATCGACAGGAACATACTACCATCAGTTATCATACATGCCAACCCCGGACGAGGAAAAAGTGTAATCCAAGTGGATAAAAAGAGGAATCCAAGTAGAAAAAGAGGAATCCACATATAACATGCTAAAAATTCAATAAACAATCATTTATTTGCCCCTCTCGTCTTTTAACATCCTTTTCTGCTTAAAGTTTTCATATGTAGCACTTTTTAGCTTTTGAAAGCAACAGATTTTCATGTTGTATTTTAAAACACTTTGTACCAGCTGAGACCATGAATGCTTTGCACACCATCTCCATAGAGGAATTTCTGGAGCATGTAATCACAGGCTGTAGCATAATAATCTCTAACATTATCATAAAACACCTTCACAGCTAGAGTAGAATTGTGTTCTATGAATTCTCTTGCTTCTGCACCATTAGCAAGATCTTTGTTATCTTTCTATTAAGAACTTGGTAAATAACACCTCTGCATTTATAACATTCATGTCCGCACTTTAGTTCTGCTGTAGATAAGAAGTTACCTTAGTATTGGAGTTTTAAGACGAGCTAATTCAATGTGTTTCTTTGTTTTCAAGTGTTTCTCCACATAAAATTTACCACCATGCCCAATATTAAAATCGTTTCCGCATAGACTGCAATGAGCATGATGCTGCCCTATAACACAGGGACTTGTATCGTTGCTTAAAACTGACGTCACCTGTCATACATGTACTATATAGTACAATGATATATGACAGGTCAATTTTAAGCAACGATACGAGCCCCTGTGCCCGAGAATGGAATGCTGTATTATGCCATTCATAACGCTGTATTATGTGAAATTCTTGGAAAAAAATATATGTGCTCTAACACAAACATCGACTAGAATACATTTGAAGACTTTAAGCGCCAAATAGTAAAATTATTTCCACACGGCCTGCAATAGACGTCACTTGATGCTGCCCTCGTGTCCTCATCTTTGGAGGATTCTGTTATTTTAAGTTTTGTTTATTTTTGGTCTTTTTCTAATCCATCTGTGAAATTATTTGAAAGGAGGCATTTTTGCTCTCATACACGCATCAACTAAAATAAATTATACTTTTTAGCGGCAAATACATATAGACTGGTTCTGTACTAAATATAAATTAGGAAAAAGAATCTGCGAGTAAAGATTAAAAATTAGATAACCAGTCTCTTCTCTCCTCACTATGCCATACAGCTGCTACAAATAGAATACGAAGTCAAAAGTTTGAAAGTAGAACCAGCATGTTTCTGGGCAATAGGATAGTTGCTATAAATAGAACATAATACCGTTAGGAAAGTGCATGGAGGAGCGTACTCTTATATCGTAGTTATGTAGAAGCCATCTTTTCTAAAATACGGTCTGTGGGATTAATGGGATGTTAATAAAAACGAGAAAACAATTTTTTTTTTTTGAAGATGGATATACCGAAAAAGCGTAATCCATATACGTTTACGAGTAAGGCATAATTTAGTGAACAAAATGTAATGGTTGGCATGTATGAGTTATACTACTTCAAACTTTCAATAAATTATTAGTGTGATAATATACAGAGGCACTGAAAACAGCTAATCCTCTATTTCAATGTTCTTTAGCTATTGACTATAAATATGTAATTCAGATGAATGCATACAATCGCCTACAATATACAAAGTAGAATAAGGTGTACAATTTTTCAATCTTGAGTTTCACCAAATATGCACACTAGAGAAAACTGCTGATGACATTTTTAATGCAGATAAGTTGTAAATCCTGTAATGAAATAAAGCATTTAGCAAAAAGGATGCGAGGTCCTAGATAAAGGACAGTTCACCTCAAGGTAACATTAAAGTTGTAAATCCAAGTTAAGAGTCACAGCTATCAATGGCGTAGACCAAAAACAGGAAATCTTTTGCCTTTGGTACTAATGGATTGCCAGGTTGAGCAACACCAAACCCCAGGAACATGAATGTCCGAATCAAATCGGCTATAAAAAAAGAAAGAAAAAATAAATGAATAAATAGGTATCTCAAATCTTTGGAATTTGAGCACGAACTTTGTCCAGATAATAAAGCCATGGAAATTGTTGTGTGCACAGAATCTGGAATAACATGTGGTAAACTGAACCACTTTTATGAATTTAAATACTAATCTCCAATACTTATTTTAACCAATGTTCACAAGTTACTTGTTTTGTTGGGAATGATGGGATCTAACTTTTAAGTCTACTGATCCAATATCATTTTGGCAATGAAGACAAATGTTGCCCCAAGTTCTAATTTAGCCATCAATATATGTTTTGGCCCTCCTCTTTCTAACCAATCACTGTTGTTATATGAAAGGAAACAGACAAAAATTTTTAAGTAAATTATCAAAACAGGAATTCTATGTTGGCAATTGCAATTGCCAAATTTTCAAATGGCGATTTAGTTTGACCAAACATTTGTGACTCAATATATAGAGGTTTGTACTAATGTCTGCAGATTTTTGTCTTTTAAGTCCCTGATATCCACTGGTGTAATTTATTACAGACATTGTTTAATTGACTAAATTCTTGAAAGGAAAACACAGCTATGAGGGATTTATAAATAAATCAAACGTTCCTAAGTTTGAATATAATTTGAGAGAAAACTTGCAGATTTTGAAAGAAAATATTTCAGACTGATAATGGCAAAAGCCAAATAGTAGCCAGACTCAGACAGAAAATTCCATATTTCAACCCTTTTCTGGTAATACATGCAATCAAACATGTCAATATCTATCTTGGCAAAGTCAGGCAACTATAGTCTGACAATACAAACCTGTTTGTTTGTACCCCTCTACCAATTTAAATAACAGAAACCTTTACTGTGATAAAAAGTGCAAGGAACTTGGTCAATTCATTCATTAATTTATAGTTTCTAACCTGACTGTGAGTAGAGTGGCCCTAACATTATGATTGTCTGCGCGTTTCATGCTTAATGGAAGTTTTCAATGTAACAGACAGACATGTTCGGATCCATTTCCAGTTCCTGGACAAGTCCATTTTCAGCAAATGGGTGTGTCAGGACTACAGATGTACATACATAAGTTGTTTGTTTTCCAATATTTACAATGTTGAATCAAGCAAAGGAAAATAATGACAACAACAAATTTGCGTGGATTTAACAAGCGGTTTAATTATATGTTCAAGTGTGCAAAGGGATATAATTCCAAACTCTCAACGTAATGTTTGCTGAACAGGATGAACTACATCATCATGTTGTCTGATGGAAATAAACTTGCCTATAGTGTATGCAAGATGGTGCCGTGTTAGTATGGAAAGTCCGTTAAGCATGAAAGGGTGCAAGAGATGCCAGCATTAGTGCCATTCTGGTCAGTCAGCTTAGAAATTATAAATCCATGATTCAATTGACTTAGTTCTGTGCACTTTTTATCACATTAAACATTTTCGTTATTGAAATCGGTAGGGAGGTACAAACAAACGGGGATGTATAGTCAGACTATAATTGCAAGATATTGGCGCTAGACAATTATATGATTAAAATAACATCTCCAAATGATACTCTTACACATGAAAAAGTGAAGTTACCTCGGTCAGTTCTGTTTCTGTTTAAACAGAGAATGACATGACTGCATTTCAGCTTTTCTTCTGCATACTCTAAGAGAGTAACTAGGCTGTGGAAAAGGAAAAGAAAATACAAAGTTTTACCACTAATAAGAGAACAAAAGAGATAGGAGCTTTTTAAAAACCGAATAAGTTCTTGACCAAATAAGCACTGTGCTCACTTACTAAAACAATAGCAACAAATTAACAAAATACACCACCATCACTTAACTACTTCTGTCACTTATAAATAAATATATTATAAAATGTATATCAAAAAAACTTTTTTTTTGGGCAATAATGTCACCACATTCAGCTGATGATTGTCACGACAAAGACCCAATATACAAAAGCTTTTAAACTATTCATGTATTAATTACTGGCTTTGACTCAATAGTCCAAAATAGAAAATAGAACAATCCAGGCAGTCTGGGACAAGCTACAAATTTTGCAGGGCACTTACACTCTTGCCCAAAATTATCGTTCTAAACATCGATGAAAAACAACAAGGGATTCCATGAAAATTGTAATTTAAGTAAAGAAGATCAAGTTGGAAGTTTTCCATCATTATGACACTCAATCCAATTACCTAATGGCACCTTTACAGCTGTATATTTTTATAGCAATTTGTATAAAGATCTGATCAGTGAACTTACAGAACAAACAATGTAAAACTTTAGTCTTCCTCACTACTGTTTCTTAAATTAAAAGAAAGAATATTAATGATTCTTCATTTAAATGTGAAATACAAATACAGAAAGTTATGCTATTTATTTCCTAACTGATTGGCATTTGAATGTTTGTTTCAGTGTAACTGTGTCCAACCATTTAGTGTCTGATCAATGATCTTACCTTTCATTTGATATCATATCAGGAATCTCAACGTAAAGCTTGCCATCCACCAGGTTTGTTTTCCATGTGATGGTGATACCTTTGCCCACTTTGATCTTGAAATTTAGTTTCGATGCCACCTATCATTTAAATGCAAAATGAAATTAGTTGAAAAATGCCTTTAAAGTACTCTTTAAAAGTCCATGCATAGTATATATTGTCAGTAACTCTTCATAAAATAAAAAGGGTAAATATTATTATTCAATGTTGACAGAAAGAACAATTTTACAGGTGAAAACATGCACATGATTAAATTTGACAGTCAATGACACAATATGTATTGACAATAAACATGTAATGATATTCAAGCATTATAACTTGTAAACTTTTGAAGTGTTTGCCCAACTTAGCCATCTGAAAGATAGGATTCTAAACTAATTTGGAAAATGCTTAGCCATTTCAGTCGGGGCCCCGAGTGGCGGAGTGGTCTAAAGCGCTCTCCGTTACGGATCACTGCCATCTCACCTCTGTCTGCGTGGGTTCGAGTCTCGGATTCGGCTAATGTGGGTATGTGAGAAAGCTTGCCAGTAGCTTCTCGTGGGTCGGTGGTTCTTTCTGGGGTTTTCCCGGGTTCTTCCTCCACCATTAATACTGGCCGCCATGTATAGCCTATCGTGTGCTGAAAAATGGCGTTAAACCCTACAACAACAACAACAACAACAAGCCATTTCAGTCAAAACCAAGAAAAAAATGAAACAAAAAGGTCATAACAATATTTTTAAAACCTTATGCTTTGTGAATAATTCAAAGAAAGATGGAGAGAAAAGGAAAAGCCCTGTTTTCACTCATTCCAGGAATGTGTATGCTACAAGGGTTTCACATAATGATACAAGTGACGCTTGTTTTCTAAACAAGGACTTGCTGCTTGTACATTTTCAGCTTATGACACTGCTCACCGGACTTGTATAATTTAAACCTCTACATTGCACAAGAGCATCTTGATGCCTCTACTGCATTCAGCGGAAGTATTTGGATGCCTGTACTGCATTCAATGGAAGTATTTGGATGTCTGTACTGCATTCAGCGGAAGTATTTGGATGCCTGTACTGCATTCAATGGAAGTATTTGGATGCCTGTACTGCATTCAGTGAAAGTATTTGGATGCCTGTACTGCATTCAGTGGAAGTATTTGGATGCCTGTACTGCATTCAGTGGAAGTATTTGGATGCCTGTACTGCATTCAGTGGAAGTATTTGGATGCCTGTACATCATCTGTATAGAACATCTCAATCCCTGCAGTAAACATCAACCATTGTTAGCTACTTTTCAAGGTGCCACTCCTGAAGAAAAGTAGATATTTTGGTGGGGTGGGTAGGTGGGTGGGTGGGTGGTGGGGTAAAATTAATTTTAATAATGTAATACATGTACTTATCTATTGCAGTTGCATAGGTAGTACTTTTCTGGGAGGAAAATAAATGACCCAATGATGAAAATTCTGTCCTCCCATTAGAGTGAACATGAATTTTCCAGAGAACTTTATCAGCCCTGCATGAGACCCCCCCCCAAACTTGGACATGTATGATTAATTATTTTAAGGGAGCAGCCTAAGGTGGGACATCTGTGCAAGGAGGCAGGAGGGAATCTGGCAAAAGGAACAGGGAAGTAATGCATCGTTAAAAGTTGTCCCCCCACAAATTACATTTTAATATCAGTAATACCATACATGTTGCTACTGTATAGCTGAATCTGATAGGTTTGTGGGAGGTCCTATGATCCCAAAATTCCTAATAAAAATAGAAATACTCATCCTCAGACTACTGCTGGATGGAATCCACTTGGGCCACTTGAGCAACAGTGATTGGGCCTATGTGATAAAATATCATTGCTTTTGATGGAATAACAAGCAAAAAGGAAACTATTGAGAATGCTGAAGTGTGGCTTTCATCACATCCTCCAAAGTTGAATGAATTACACAGACCCATAAGGCAGCACTGGCATGAACATCATGGTCTTTAATTTTCAGACTTTAGACAGGTCCCTATCAGTAATCCACCTAGAAATAGTAGAAGCTGAAATACCAGCTGACCTTTCCTATCTCACTGCCAAGCAAAAATGTAGAACTTTAACTAGACATAAAAGTCTATCTTGGTCAACCCCAGCAAAGATACAGCTGAGACTGGGTATCTCAACTGGGAATGCAGCAACTGAAGGAAGCAGTTTGATTTTGCTAAAAGAAACCTGGTTGGCATAGGAGACAAACTAACTTGTAATTCCTACTGAACATGACACAACCCTGCTCTATGGATAGGACATGGAAACTTCATCTCACAGGTGCAAAGACTAGCAAGAAAACTGTCTTCAGGATAAGGTGCTCAAAGGAAACTACACCCAAATGTCCATAGGGGGATTTATTTAGTAACCACAAGACACAAGAGAGACTCCATTAGGCATTAGAGAACAAGACACTGGACTCTGCATTTCAAAATATCTTATCAGGTCTGCTAAGTGAGAATCCATCCTAATAGCAAGGCCTTTTTGAAAATTTGTGCACGTTCACAATGGCTGCTTGATAGCCCTTAACAGCAGAAACTATGCATTGTTTCTCTTTGAAATGGAAGAAGAAAACAAAACAAATCAGCTACTGCACTCAGAGAGGGACAGACAGGATTGACACATTTTCTACTACACCAATCACATTAGATTCTGCACTTGCCATCATGTATCCAAAAGAGTTATCTTCTTGACGAATGATGCACTTGGTAACTTGGCTAAAAACTTTTCTTTATTGATATATCATTTGAGATGAGCTGCTGTGTAGGAGATAGCCCCTGTGCTGCAACAGAAGGTACCTCTCCTCTATGGTAAGGTCCTGGGATGGTCCACCAGACTGAGAAAATCATTGAACCACAACTGCTTGGGCCACAAAGGAGCAATACAAATGAGCTGAGCCATGGAGTGCCTGACTTTCTGTAAGACTGATGGGATCATCTTGAAAGATGGTTGAAGGTGTCCACTGCCTGGGACAAATGGTCAGGGATTGGAGAAATGTAAAATGTGAGCTTCTTTTTCAGCTTGGTTTCAAACAAGTCCAAGAGAGTCCCCCAAAAGTGGAACAGAAAGTCTGCTACAGATAGGTAGAGAGACCAATCTGTATCTCCTTGTCTCCTGAGATATGCTACCACTAATGTGTTGTTGGAGGAGACCATGACTCAGTGACTTCTTATTTGCCGGATGTATTATTGAAGGACTAAGAATACTGCCTTCATTTCCACATTGATGATGTGGAAGGTAGACTCTTCCTGAGACCATGAAGAATCAGACCATCCAGCTCTTGATGATCACCCACTCTTAATCTGAAGCATCTGTGAACAGGTAAGAGTGGGGGTGGGGATTCTGGCTGGAAGATTTACCCACCAATTTTAGATGGTAGAGGAAATTCCAACAAAGAGAAATTGGAGCATTCAATGGGACCATGTACAGTTTCTAAACTGATTAATTTAGAAACTGGAGCAAGGCAAGTGAAGCCAGCCTGGTAATCTGGTCCTCTGTGGTGTTCAAGGTCCCCAAAGAGAGAAAAAGTTGAACTGTCAACTCAGTCTTTACTCTTAGCATCTCCAATAGAGACAAGAACTTATCTGTTCTGTCCAGAGGGTCACTGACTAACACCCAGCTGACAGCTCCAGTGGTCTGAGTGGTTAGAGAGTTCACCTCAGATGTTGGAGGTTGTGGGTTCGAACACCAGATAAGTCATATCAATGACTTATATAAATGGTACTAGTGGCTGCCATGCTAGGTGCTCAGCATTAAAAGGTTAGTGTTAGGACTTCTTGGCCTGGTGTCAGGATAATGTGACTGGGTAGGGCATCATGCTACATGTCTGTTAAAGCTACATTAAAAATCCAAATCACACACACACACACAAACAGTTTGTGAGAAAATTCATCCCCAAGTTGACAAAATCTTGAGATGGATTGAACTTTGATTTCTGTAAGTGTGACAGAAGAACATGCCTAATTATTGTGGACCTACAGTGAGACAGGTCTAGTCTCACTGACTCAATATTGCCATTGTGGCTCAATCATCAAAATATTAGAGGACTGGGATACCTAATGTCCTTAAATGGGTTGCAACTGCTCCCATGATGCTGGTAGAAGCTCCAGATGCAGAGACTAGTCTGAATAGGTCTGAATTGGAAGACCTCCCCATCCAAAACATAATCAGAGGTACTCCAGATGCAGGAAAATCCAGGAATAGAAGGTTGGAGATTGGTCTTTTAACATCTTGTCTATTGCAATCAACTGAAGGTTGAGAAAGGGTAGTGGACCCAAAGGGTGGGGGTGCCACATCAGCCTACTTTGTATAAACAATCACTGGCTTTAATGAGGACAGAAATGACATCTTCATTCTGTACTCTCTCCTGGGAGGCAGGACTAAAAGGCCTGGTGTATCTCTACTTGAGAAATTTGATCTGGAAACTCCTCCCATTAAGTTAATAGACTGTTTAAAGCAGTGACCCCTGCTGGTGGCTCAGGGCAATTTTCCACCTGCCTGGACCATTTTGTGGAAAGTTTGTCCACTCCCTCATTTTAGACCCAACCTTGTAAGATGAAGTAGGTCTAAAACCTGCAGGTATGACCTTACTAAATATCCATGGTTGAGTGTAGGGAAAGGGCCAATAGTTTCCTTGCTGAGAAAACCCCATATACTATAAGGGTATTGAGCACATTCCCAATCCCCTGTCTGGTTGAAATGGTAGCCTGGTGAGGTTACCTCTATCCGAACCCTATCTCTGTATCATACTGGCTCCCAAGACCCGGTGCCCAGTCACAGGACAAGGTCTCTATTGGCAACTCAGATCTGTTCAAAAATCCATCAAAGAATTCATAAGACTCAGATCTTTGCCCTTCCTTTCTCAGAGGACTAGTCCATGTGAAGAAAAGGGTGCTGCTCCATCCTTATGAGAGAGTCATTACTCACAATTGGCCCTTACTAAACAGTGGGTCAGTTCAGGATGCTGCTCCCCCTCATGGGAGGTGCAACTCACTCTTTGCCATTTGGATGCAAGTGGGTGCTGCTCCAACAAAAGGGGATGACATGACTTGCTCTATCCTAATGGTAAAGAGAGGGTGCGGCTCCTTCCCATTTGGGTGGGTGCAACTCTCTGCCCTTAATGAATGGGGACAGTACTGCTCCTCCCTCTTCAGAGGGGGCAACTTTTATATATTTATTATTTATTATTTATACCTTCCCTTGGGAGGAGGCCCAGTAATCCTAGGAGACTCAGAGGAGACTTCAGTAACCTTTCTCTGAGACCCAAGGGACTCATAGAAAGAGAACCTGGGAAACTCTGACAAAGATGAAGATAACTTCTTCTATACTTGTTTGTGGACTCTCCACGAGATCCCATATCTCATCAGACAAGAAATGGACTGCTGTCTGTACTCTTACTGTGACTGCAGGATAAACATGTGGGGTGTGTGTTACATAGAGTTTTCTTGTGGCCACACTTACTCACACTTTCCTTAGATATTATTTGTGAAATAAAGATGCTGGAAAAAAATTTGATATACAAAAAAACTTCTAAGAAGAAAAAGTTTAAATATTAAAAAGGAAGCAACGCTAAGCTTTAGTACTGAAAAAGCAAAAAATAGGTCAATGAGGCTTAAAAACATAAAGGAACCACATAAAATTAGCACAAAATAATCCTCAGCTGGTTACAATTGCAAATTATGAGGATATATTTAAAGGAAGCGAAAGAACCTAAGCTCGATAACCAAACACTAACCAAACATGACAGATGATGCAAGGTGGTGTGCGACCTGCTTATTACATATAAAAATACCACAATTCATGATATAGGTAAGGTGAATAAAATAATTAGCAGGTGAGCTTATCTACTGCAAAAAGCAAGTATGGGGAAATTGAAAAATACATAACCTTTGCTGCTTAGAAATTATCTGCATACAAATAAAACAACCATATGAAAAACTAACATGCTAAGATTTGGGGAAAATAAGGTGCCAAGACAATGTTTATGCCATATGTAGGGGACAAATATCTAATAAAAACTCTAAATTATAGCTTGCTTAAACAGTTATCAAAACTGATCAGGGTATAATCATAATGTTCATGAAAAATACAGTATACTAGATGATTAATAATTTGCTTGTTGACCCATAAAGAGGCCACTAACCTTCTTATGTAAATGATGTTGAGCATTACAACATAGCAACCAAAAATATATTATGAGGGCTTTTGCATGCCCAAGATGTGTGGGGTTCCCATGCAGATCCAGTGTTCTGGAAGACTCTGGTTCACCTTACTGGGAGGACAGAAGTTTCATTAGTCATTAATATTTCCTCCTAAAAAAGTACTAGCTATGCAACTGCAACCGATATTAAATTCTACTATTAGAAACTACCAGCATTGAGGTAAATGACCATTATGACACATCACATGGTTGCTGTTTAAGTCATAAACTGCTATAAAAAAAAGTAATTTGGTTGGATTCTCTACTATCCACAATGGAGGCTGTTTATCTTTTGTTCAGCATTTTCTTCAATTTAGATGATTACCATTATGACTGAAAAGTTTCAATAAGTCCAATAATCACTCTGATGTCAATGTAGGCAACACTGATTTTTGATAATTGATTAAATTCAGATAATTTAGTGATTCAGATGTAGATAAAAAACCAGTAAATTTTGAGGGTGAGAAATGTTATCTATGGTTGGTTGGTCACACACCTTCACTGACTTGATTTAAAGACCTTTTTCTATCAAGTACAATATACAAAATACTGCTGCACATGTAATACTTACCAAGGCAACAATTAATATATTAAAAATACTGACTGCAAGCATCTTGACCAAGGGAAATAACTCTTACAGAAAACTCCCTCTGTTCCTGTTAGGTTGCTATCCATATACATACCTGGCAGTCCCTGGAGAGGTATAAGCATAATCTAATTAATGTACATGTACCAGCAAAAAAAGCTTTGAAAATTTTACATCTATTTTTAAAAGTAAACTTATTCTGCAGCTGGTTAAAGTTCTTGTCACAAATGAGCAAAATCCATGTGGAACAATTCAAATTGAAAAATTACTCATTATATATGCAACACACTTCAACTAGTCTTCATGTCAAACTTTTGCCAAGCAATTGCAAAGTCAGCTCCACAAACCCTGCAATGAGCATGATGATGTTCTCAGGCTGAGTGCTGTTAAAGCATTATATTCTTTTCATATTAAAAAAGAAATTAAAAATACAGTAAACCACAATTAATATGTCTTTTTTTCTGATCTGACAAGTTTAAAAGTTTAAAAAGACCCCTCTCCTCTAACATTTTTCAAGTGTTTAACATCTGTGAGTCACATTCATAAAGCCTGTTTCACTTGATATCATGTACGATTTTTTTAAAGTACAGACTGCTCTGCTAAATTTTAATTTCTTTAATGTACCAAATAATCACAATCATTAAATAAACAAATATAAGACAATTCAGTGAAAAATAACATAATGATTATGCCAAAAGCACAATGGTTGGTATGTGATAGTTTACATGTATGTTACCAGCTTAAAGCTTCAGCAAAACCTATAATATGATGCTTGCATTTATGGGGAAGAGTGGGAAGGATTGATAGTAATGCTACTGGCTAAATATTTTTGAAGAAACATAATTTACAAACAATTTCCTTTCAGCATCAAATACATTACCCAATCACATTAACATTAAGACAATAGGTAAGGAGGAGAAGGAAATGCATAAGCATCCAACTTCTACTCACATCACCCTTTTGGAGCATGATGGCTAACAAATGATGACTAACAAATAATGACTAACAAATGATGACTACTAAATGATTAACTTCTCCCAACAGGAAATTATATAATATCAATTAGCACACCTAAAGATTATGTGTTTATGCATGTGCAAGACCAATCCCTGTGGTAACCCATAATGTTATGGCTTTAAATTAAAAGTTTGCCTCGTGAAAATCCACCAAACGTTGCAAGATCCTGCCCATGGGTGAGGTTGTACTGTCATGAATGGCAATTATCATGCATATTTAATTTAAATTGTTTGTTAGTTTTTTTTGTTAATGATTATACTTCATGTATAATTGTATTTTGTGACTGAACTTAGTCCAAAATTAAGTTCATGGTGTACCTGACTGGGGATATGTATTTTGTAAACAACATAATACATAGCTAATATTTCTCCGCGTATATATTTAATAATTGGATCATTATCAGTGGAGGTAAATGTGCTTCTCTTAATCTGAGTCTAGGACATTGGTAATCCCCCTCGAAAACCCTTTTTTTTTGGATAGAGACATTAATCTGGAATTACAGTGAATTCAGACAACAAAGTCTTCAATTATATTATTGTGATACATCAAAAGACTGTTGGCACATCTCCACTTTCCAGACTAAAGGCAAATCAACACATTCAGTATTGAAACTTGGTTGGAATACCACTGGAATTTAATTGAACTCTATTAATTTGGACTTGACAAAGCTTTTAGGACTATTAGGGCTTTAATTCATAATACTCTAAGGTCTTTTGAAATTTTTCACTTTGTATTTTAGGAAATAAATGCTCTTTTTTGAAATTTCAGTAATCTTTCTTGATTTTTGTTTTCACTACTGTATTACCCCCAGATAGCACAACAATATTCTAGGGTGGCATGATATATGCATTGTAGAATATCCTTCTCTCTTCTTGATTAAGATAAGATTTGATTTTGTTCAAGAGATTGTGTTGAGTTAACTTTCTTAATGACCATATCAACTTGCATTTTCTAGCTTAAGTGTTGTCTATCACGGTGCCAACTACTTGTTTATTTTCAGACTGTTGTATATCGATTCCTTTGATCATTAATATTGTAAGCTTTTACTTTTGCTTAACTACCTATGATCATGACTTTTTATTTGGTTGCACTTATCTTCATATCATTGTGCTCACACCAGTTATTTATTTTTACCAAATCTTGATTTGTTGTTGTTGTATGGTTTAACGCCATTTTTCAGCACACGATAGGCTATACATAGCGACCAGTATTAATAGTGGAGGAAGAACCCTGAAAAACCTCGGAAAGAACCATCAACCCACGAGAAGCTACTGGCAAGCTTTCTCACATACCCACATTAGCTGAATCCGAGACTTGAACCCACGCAGACAGAGGTGAGATGGCAGTGATCCGTAACCGAGAGCGCTTTAGACCACTCGGGGCCCCCAAATCTTGATTTAATTTAGTCCTAATCTCATGGCCTGTTGATACAATGTTATATAATGCCATGTCATTTTCTGGCTGAACAAAAGTAGTTTGGTGCCCACAGGAGGGTCGCCAGTGGGCTGGAGAGATGGTAAGTCATTGATGGCTGGAAGGAGGCTTGTGGGAGGAGACGATTCTGAATTCAGATGAATGCTAATATTTTGTGTTCAAAAGATTTAATTCTCATCATGTTCCTTCAATTGCCTTTTGAAGATGCTAGACCTAATGTCTTTTGCCCATATTGCAAACACAAACGCAAAGCATGTCTTGTGGTTGTCCTCAACGATATTAAAGTGTTTGCACTTACTATACTTTATCAATGTATCTGAGTGTAATGAAAGGTAGAAGAAAAAACAAACAAGTGCATACAACAAATAAATAAACTGCCATTACACAAGTGAAAACTGGAGTGTTAATGACTGCTATCACATGGGCAATAACAACCAAAAAGGGGTCATAAATAGGAATTCAACTGTAGTATGAGTTATATATATTTGACATATAAATGGAAGGATGTTTCTCACATAGCATGATGTCCCACCCAGTCACTTAGTCCTTACACCAGGCCGACCAGTCCTAACACTGACCTGTTAATCCTGAGCACCAAGCAAGGCAGCTGTTAGCACCATTTTTGTAAGCCTTTGGTATGACTCGGCCGCGGATCGAACCCACGACCTCACACATCCAAGGCGGATGTTCTAACCAATAGGCCACTGGAGCGGTATCTCTATTGTTTCAAGAATTATTATCTGAGCACTATGAGGATTAACCATTTACCTAAATTTGCATCACCTCTCCTAACAAAGAGTCACCATCATAAATAATACATGTACCTATGTCTTGTGATTTAACACTGCAGATGAGACAACAAAAAAAGTCTTACTGGTTTTATTCCTGGGACCATGGGTCTCTGAACTGGGGTTCCTGGCATGGCTGGCTGAGCCCCAGGGTTGAGCAATGAAGCACCAGCTGTGAGAATGATTTCTTGTACCACTGTTCCCTGAGCAGGTACCAACCCTGGCATATTATTTGGTTGCAAGCCTGACACAGCTGGAAAAAGGAAAGATGATTATATCACTTGATTATTCAATCAAATGATTACTATTGTAGACTGGTATTCCTAATTTTAATGTAATTTTACAAGATTTTGTGATAAATAGTATGTGTGAAACAATACACTGGCAAAGTGTACCAATATATTTGCAATACACAGCATATGATACAATACATTATTGATACACATATCACTTTGAAGGTGTTTCATCTTTAAGAGGTAATTGTCAGTGGAAGGTGGTGCCTATTTATTTGTGTTGACATATTGGTTGTATTTAGAGTATGCAAATTACAGACACACATAGACTTGACACCCATTTATATGCCATTCCTGTCCGTGACAAGATAACACAAATTCTTTGAATAAACTACCTTTTAGTTGTCAGTGATTTTAATTCAACCTTTTAGGCCATTTCAAGCCGCCTCATTTTATGCATGACTGATCTTGGTCACAGCACCTTTTGTTCAGCATTGCATGAATGATTTAGAAACATCTTACCACCAATTTCAAGACTTCACCTTGTTACGCATTGATGCTCTTAAAATAAGTAACAGAAAAGAGTGTAAGACATCAAGCATTCTAAAATTTAACAAATAATTTTATTTCCCTAGAATATAAAGTAAAAATAGGCAAAAAGAACTTATGGTATTGCTAAATCCCAAAATAATACAAGAATTACAGACACAAGTCCTAATAATTTAAAGTCCTAAATAAAATTCAGTAAACATCCCGAAGAAATCCAAAAAACTGAAGTCAATGATGTGTCTGTGGTAGCTATTACAGTGTTGATGTATCAACAGTCTTTTGTTGAATCACAGAAATATAATTCCAGGTCTGAATTCAAACTAAACACCAGTGAATGCCCTCATCCAAGAAATCTATCAGAGCACTTTTGTATTTCCAGAGAAAATAATCACTTGAATTCAATAATTTGAAGAAAATAAAATTCAGCCCAACTGGTCACAACATAATACAACCTGAAAGTGCATGATGTTTGAGCATAAATGATCAAGTTCTCACAATCACAAGATTATATAGTTCTCTAATTGACATAATCTATAAATAAATAAAAAAATTACCTAATAGGAAATAACCTTCTAGAATTATCCTGATGTTTACAAAACAATAGCCTGGATTATGTATAATTCACTTAGGAAACTCGAAAACTTTGACCCAAATAAACATATTTACTTCTTCTATTAATAATGATCCTGATATCAAGCCCATACACAGAGAGAATAATATAGCTATGTATTAGTTGTTTACATAAAATGAAATATAAAAAAGTCAATCAGGTCAAGCAGAAATGAATTCAATTTTGGACAAGGTTAAGTCCAGCATACAATGTTACATTACAACAGCATGTAATGAAATAAAACAAAAAAACTAACAATTCGATAGCACATTCAGTCACTGATTAACAGACCTGTTTACCCATATATTTTCTTGTCAGTATTTTAAGCAATGACAGTCAGTATTTTAAGATGGCAGTCAGTATTTTCATTCAGTGTCTCTAACATCACAACACAGCACACGTCACCTGTGAAACTGCTCACAAATAGTAGACACTATCAATACACTATAATTACCATTATTTACTATTGCACAACATGCAGACTATATAATATTCTATAAATAAGTCTTAGTTTGTAAAGACGCTGGTATTCAGGCAATTCTGTGTATCAAGGCAAAATCGTCAGAAATTAAACACCACTGACTTTAATGAAGGCTTTAGTTAGTCTATGGGTTTTTAATGGCTATATAATAGGCACTCTTTATCCTATCCAGCTGGTCATCTGTCAACTCTTTGGTAAAATTCTTTGCTTTTGATTTCAGGACCAATAAAGCCTCAATGGTCTGATTAGCTAGTGAGGATCTCTGATCAGTAACATTTTTCCTAACACAGCTGAAAATGCGTTCACAAGCAGCACTGCTATGAGGCACAGTGAGTAAGCTCAGCATGACATCACACAAAGACTGGAGATCAGGTTCCTTGGCAGAAACAGCAATCCAAAATTCATCAATTCTGTTTTTCAAACACATTGAGATGTCCATTGATTGGTACCGGCAAAACTGCTCTATGATGGTATCAGCAGTTACACTTGGTGGTAACAAGCATGGAAATCTTTTCAGAAAGTAATGTAAATTTATTGATTTTGCTGTTACTTGATTCCTAGGATCCACAACACAAATGTGTTGAAGCAGGGGGTCTTGTAGTGGCAGCTTCACCAAAAGATAGGCACAGATTGCTTCAAAGTAAGCCCTCACCGAGGAATAAAAGTCTGTTATTCTGCTCTTTCGCAGATGATTTTCTTCTGCTTTGCCCAGGAAATCTCTTGCTTCTCCTCCAATTAAAAGGTCTTCATCATCCTTTTGTTTCTGTCGATCTTTGAAACGGACCTCCTCCACAGTATGATTCAAAATAGCATCTGGCTTAATAAAACAGCTGTATAGATCAGTTAAGAGATTACACAGCAATGGCCGCACCTCATGGATCATGGGGTCCTCTGCTTGTAATTTCAAAAGGACTTTTTCAAATGCCTTGATGGTATAGCTGAGAAATAAACAATACAGCCTGTTTGTCGGAGAACGAACGAACTGGAAAATAACATCAACCTTCTGTGCAGAGTAGCCCCTCTCTTCAGATTTTCCTGGTTTTTTCTTCTTCTGTTCTTCATGGAAGAAATGCTTCAATGGATCCCAATTTTCAAGCAGTCTTGCAAGGCATCTGAAAAACAAGAAGGCAAAAAATTTGAGAAACTGCATAAATCAATATATTTATAAATTTATTCTGACCAGAAATTGACATTAAGGGCATTGACTATATAGTAGATTAACTATTTAAACAATGTACATGTAGCTGAAACATGGAAATGATTATTACAGTGTAAATGAATTGATGGCATATAACTAATGAAACTACAAAGATTCTGATCAGGAAGTCAACAAATCGGAACCTTTCATTACATTCAAAACCTCAACGACAGTTTGCTAACAAATATTATTGTGAATAGTAATCCATCAGTGTCATACCTTCCAATGCTCAGCCATCTGGTTCTTCCATGCTTGAGCATCTTTTTTTGTTCGACGTCATATAGTCCCTGAAGTTCTTTCAGATTTGACTGCCGGACAGTACTTTTTTTAAAGAAGTAAAAGATGTCTACCAGGACTTCATCAACTGGTGGCAGGCACTCTGCACCTCTTTTTGCTGCAAGATGAACTAGGTGAAGGGTGCAGGCAGACAAGAAGACTTCAGGCTGTTCCTTCTCCACAAAGGATAAAACTCCTTTCTTCTTCCCAGTCATTACATTGGCATTGTCAGATCCAAATGAGATGCAATTCTTCCATGGAATCCCACGGATGAAAAGCTCTTTGTGCACAAGATCAAAGATCTTTTCACCTGAAAAAGACATATACATAAACAATCAGAATGCAAATGGTGGAAAAGATAATAAAGAAAAATAACTTTAAAGAAATTTTGACACTTAATATTCTCAAAATCAATACAGAGAAGAATGATGAAATTGTTTTGAACAGAAATAACGAAATACCATATCAAGGGAACAAAATACTAATGTTGTAAAATGAAGCACATAAAGCCTATACCTTGTAACAAAATGTTCAGTCCGATCTTTAGTTTTATAGATAATGATTTAAAGAAACTAGCAAGACAACCTATCATTATCAATAATCCCGATCTGAGCAGGTGTCCTTTGAAAGGCATCACCATCTCCTCCCTGAAAAGTAGTTTTAAAAACATGTAACTAAAAAATTTCTCACCAGTAGCAGAACCTTCACATACAGGTAGTGCCAACAGCTCTGAGCTGACCTGTCCTAATTCTGACTGCTTGGTTCGAACCACAAGAGGAAACTGTGTCTTGTCACCTTCATTGCTTCCATCAGTGGCAATGCTGAATGGGAACTTTATCATGCGTGCAGTTAGGTCACTCATCTGAATTGTTGACATTTCCTTTATAACAGCAGTTGCTTTGTTGCGACAGCACCTCATTCCTAAAGAACGCCAGCAATAACATTACAAAATGGAAACCACTGGCAGAAAGTTTATATTATGAAGCCTATTATTTACCAAAAAAACCAAAGCATTTCAGATATTATTCTAATATCTGCAAACTAATTAACTAAGGACAGAGTATAGCTAAGATACATACAACTGTAATAACGTGCATAACCTGAATTTTTTAATATATTTAACATTTACACCGAGATCATTGCATTTAGTATCTACATCTATGAAATTCTATCCTATTTTGATAATTTTTTTATAGTCAATACTATTTATGGAAATATTTAATGTTTAAACAAGTTTAGCAGCTTTCATGCATCTAGCAAACACAGCAGTATGGGGGGGGGGGGGCGGCGATTCTTTGACCTTAAACTGTGATTGTTTAGTTTCCGTTTTAATTTTTATTTTAAAAAACTATTTTTAAAAAAACAAGTTTGGATCTGATATGAAAGGAAAAAGAACCCACATCGGTCTAAGGACAATGTGTCAATCTGAAGTTATAAGATTAAGAGTGTGCATCTGTGTTTGTGTGTGTGAGAGAGAGAGAGAGAGAGAGAGAGAGAGAGAGAGAGAGAGAGAGAGAGAGAGAGAGAGAGATTGTTTCTAAGTACCTTGTGCAATTCTGGAATCTGGGAACATATTTTTCATTGCTTCCGTTAACTTGTCGGCTGTGCTCAATGACAAATTCATATTTACGATAATCTCACATAAAATCGCCTCAGCACGGGTTATTTGCTTTTGAAATATGTGTTGATCACTGACTTCCTTTCCCTTCATCATCGACAGAATATTTCTATTTCCCTTCACTAATGATGCCAATTTCGCATGATTTTCGGATTCCACATGCCGTGAACAGTCATTCCTTCCACCATGTGCGCAGGAAAAATCAACGTTGCAAACAGTGCAAAGCACAAAATGTTCTCCTTTGGACGATGGTTTCAGGCATGGCCACAGAGTATGATAAACTGGAAGAAAATGCTGTTTTCTATGTTTCGACTTTGCATTTTCATCATCAGAATCCTGCTGAAACTTTCTTGTCGGCGGCATTTTCTTTGTTTAAATAACCGGATGTTGAGAATGTTAAAATCAGTGATGTGGCGCAAATTGCGGACACGGACACGGACCAAAGAGACGAGACAACGAAACGAACCGGAATTTAAAAAAACGTAAAAAATAATTTAAAAAAATAAAAAAAATAAATGCAACCTCAAATCGTATTTTCAGATCAATGACCGTAGGACCGTACGGATGGGCCTTATTCCGTACAAATACGGTAAAATACGGATGGGTAAACAGGTCTGGATTAAATACCTTGACAATTTAAGTACTTTACAGATCATTTAATAACCATGTTTGAATGAAGTTTCTCTGTTACTCTGCCAATACTTCCTGTGTGTAACACGGAATAAGCTACATTAAGTGATGACTCATGGTTATTGTTTACCCTGGACTATAACAATGAACTTCCAATCAGAATTAAATTCAATATATATCACTGCATGACACACCAGAAGTGTAGCCATCAAATTAGACCAAAAGAGACATTAGATGTGAACCGACAGAGTAACTTCATGTAAAAGTGATTATTAAATAATGAGTCAAGTACTTCCCCATTATAATGCATGTGTGTTTGGGATTTAATGTAACTTTAATAATTTTTCAGTCATATTGCTACAATGTCTGCAGTGTGACAGTTTAAGGTAATGTTAGCACTGGGGCATCATGCCACAGACTGCAGCATGAGGTCCCACCCAATCATATTATCCTCACACCAGGCCAACCAGTCCTAACACTCAGGAACCTGTTAATGCTGAGTACCATTTTTATAAGTCTCTGGTATGACTTGGCTGGGGTTTGAGCCTGTGACCTCCTGCATCTGAGGTGGATGCTGTAACCACTAAGCCACCAGAGCGGTCAATATAATATAGAACACAACTGAAATGTATCCTTTATGCTGAACATGCCATTGGGATAAGATAAATAGCATGTAATTGGCAAGGCAGGGGGTGGGTACATTATGACCTATGTCATTTTGTGTTAATATGTAGAAGGTGAGCAAATGTTGTCAACAGTTTTCTTTTTAACTGACAAAAACGATTGCCTGTACCTGCAACATGTCTCAGATGAATTTTCAATTTAAAGAAAAAAATGGTAAATGACCAATAAATACTGCTAAATAATAAAGTAATTTGTATAGGACAAGTATTGTTTCATATTGATTCTCCACCTCTTGTATCGATAATTGTATCAGTATGGCAAAAGAATTGATGCACTGATAAACTGATGACTTGTTAAAATCACCCCCAATAACCACACTAAACAATCTTGGGTAAAATTATAACAAGTTATCTATATTCACTATATTCTTTTAGTTGATTGTTTGAAATAGATTTAATGCCACTTTCAGAAAATAACAGGCTGCAGATGGCCACCAATACTCCTGGTGGGGGATGAATCCTGGTAAACCCCCATGAAGAATCAGCAGCAGATTGGAAGTTACTGGCAAGATTTTTCACACACCCCTATTTGCTGAGCTTGAGACTCAATCCATAATGCAGACAGAGGTGAAATGTCAGTTATCTTTAAAGGCGACTGCCTTAGGCCAACCAAAACACCTTGGGGTCCCATATTCAGTCGCTTTTATGACCTGTCTAATAATTTTTGCACAGTATGCAAGAACAGATTGGCAGGTAGATTGGGAATGTGAAGAAGTGAACTTTATACAATGTAGAAGTCGCAGAATATCTCAAGTTTATGTTTTCAACTAAGACTACAAATCTGAATAGTTTGAACTTTCAACAACTCTCTTCAAGATAAACATCAGCAAACTTGTAGAACCATAAATTGTCTATTTGATTCATCTGAACTACTTCTTTATTTGCACCATTTCACTGATACCCCCCATATATAGTTTCTAATATTTAGGTTGCCAGTTAATTCAGTTTTGGAGCTCAGTTCATATCTGAAAGACATCTTAAGAATTTCTGTGAAAAACAGTAAAACTAGAACTGTTGTAGGCTTCATGTTCTTTGTTCTTGTTTATGGGCTGTTTCTAGATTTTTAGCTTTGATATTAAATAGGGATCTTCAGACTGCAACAGGAATGAGGTTGTCAATGGAGTGACACCAAATAGTCAAGTAATACCCAAGTTTGACAGTATTTTCACACAATCTCATTCTTTATTCCAAGTGTGATGTGTATGATGATTGGAAATGGGAAAGGCGTCCACCATTTTGATCAATTTACATTTGGATTTTCGACTTCACTTGTGGTCTCTAAGGACCACTCAAAAACAAAATGGCTCCAGTCGTCTTGCTATCATTCACCCATCTTACACAACTCAACAGTATTGAGATAATACAAGCGATGTAAACTATCTGTTAAATATTATATCATGTTACAGTATATGGTTTAACTCATTGAACTATATCCTGCCAAAACTTCATTCTATAGTTCAAGGCATAATTTATATGCTGTTTCTTGCTCATAAGTCTTTAAATCTTCACATAAAAATACTTACCAAGTTTTATGGAAGTTTTCTAAGAAATAAAGACTAGATCTACTGTAGAGTGCTGAAATTAGCTCCGGTGTAGGGCAATGATAAAATAAGCTTAAGGTGGAACAAAATCCAATTGGAATTTGGTCTCCAGTGGTAACAAACTTAGCTAATCTGATACAAGATTAACACATGTACACATTAAGGTAATTTAACACCAATGTTTGGTATTTTAGACCTTCATCAAATTTGACGTGGAAATTTTGGCAGCCCATTTTCAAATGTTACCACCAGACTTGGCCTCGATCATGCCACCTTAATATGTAAGTGAACACACTGAATGGGACACTGCCCTGTCATGGATGAGGTTATCATCTGACACAGTATGTATTTTTGTACGTATCTGACACAGTATGTATTTTTGTATGTATCTGACACAGTATGTATTTTTGTATGTATCTGACACAGTATGTATTTTTGTATGTATCTGACACAGTATGTATTTTTGTATGTATCTGACACAGTATGTATTTTTGTATGTATCTGACACAGTATGTATTTTTGTATGTATCTGACACAGTATGTATTTTTGTATGTATCTGACACAGTATGTATTTTTGTATGTATCTGACACAGTATGTATTTTTGTATGTATCTGACACAGTATGTATTTTTGGTCCACCAATAAAATGTGTACCTATTTAGCAAAGTGAGGCAACAAAATTCACTGCAAAGGCAAGTTGTGGCCAAGGTTAGTATGGACAATAATGTTTAACACAATGTTCCCTTTACTAACTACAAAATAATAAACACAATACACTTTTGGTAACTTTAGATATTAACAAAGAATCTGGTTACAATATAATGTAAAATTTGCCTCGCTTGGCTGCGTCTGTCTGATTTGGATTTTTAATGTAGCTTTAAAAAAAATTCAGTCAGGTCCCTACATTTAATACAACCAGTCAAGGGCACGGCATTCTGCATAAAAAATTTACCCAACGGTTGGTAGAATTATACATCGTTTGCAAAGGCTGGCAATAAAAATTTCACTGCAAAGGCCCAAAATATGCTTCCTTATTTTTCTTTAAAATTACAGAGATCACTCATTGCTGTGTTAGCACTATGTGATGCTAGAATGGTCTTAACATCTACCACCATGAAAGACACAGAAATGGAGTGAAGTAAGGTATGACCAGTCAAAGATGCCCAATCTGATTGCCTGAGCATTTTGGATAGATTATACAAATATGATAAGGGTAAGCACACAAATGATCCATACAGTGATTGTATCTCAAATGATCCATACAGTGATTGTATCTCAAATGACTCAAAAGTTGTGCAACCTGTGAAAATTCTGGTTAAGAACTCAATAAATTTAACTTGTGATCAGTTCAATTATGATTCAATTACAAATATTTTTTTTTGTTGGATGAGTTTTCCCCTGATTATAATATTTTTGAAAAATTAAAGTGCTTTCCTGGTTTGGAACAAATCCAACTTTTCCCCCAATTTACTGTGGGAACCTTGCAGATATGAAAATCGGAATCTGACAGAAGTGGTCATAATGGCATAACCTGAGGTTAAAAACTGCAATGGCTCCACGAAAATTGAAATCACTAGCATCTCTGCATTAGTTTCTCTATTTAAGATTTAAAGTGAACAGTGTAAACCTTTATCTGCTGGCATATTATGTACCTGAAGATCCAGGTCTATGCTATTTGTAGCCGATTGCAGACTATACACTGGTACATTCAGCAATTTCTTTCAAGTGTGTTATCTCGTTATTAGGTCTAAGCAATTGCATGAATTCCCACTGCAATTTCCACATCAGGTAATTGTTGCATACAATTCAAGTAAATATGGATGAAGAAAAAGTCAAAGCTGTTACAAAGGTCACCTGCATGGAACCCACCATTTTCTAAAAGTCAATTTACTGAAAGTCCTAGTTTCTTTCTTATGACTTATTATTTATATATATTTATAACAAATTAAGTAGAATTTCTTACATTCATTTTTGAGACTTCCATTTTCAACAGTTACAAGGCATTCCTTTTATTAGTTGAGATGAGAAAACTCACTTTGAATATCATTTCAAATATAGTTTTGTTAGTTTGTAATAAAAATAATTTTTTTTCCCTAATTACTTTCAACTGATGATCAAAATGCATAGCAAAGTTTAACCCTCACTTACTTCCCATGAATAATCTACACAGATAAGTTTGTAACATAAAATGAGATTAAAAAAAGCTATTGTCAAGGTAATAACCTTGAGTCATGTGTCCATCCCTGCACTCAGGCTCAGGGTACTTGCTGGATGGTGCAATGTACATACTTCCTGGGTCAGATATCCTGTGGGACCTGGGAGGCATTCCTTTTGGTGGACATTGTGCAAGCTGCTTTGAGTAATCTTGGTATTGGGAACTTTTAATGTTTAGTCCCATCCTTGAACCAGACTGACTTGTACCAATGCTTGTTGCTGATGAGTATGGTATATTCATTCGATTTTTAATCATACTATTTGGTGGGTTCGTATTTCCCATCATACTGTTTGGACCATTCATTCCTCCGATCATGTTTCTTGATTGGCCTCTAATTTTACCAATCATGTTTTTGGACTGTGATGAGTCATTTCCCATCATGCTGTTTGATCCTCCACTCACATTTCCCATCATTCCTTCTTGTGGGCCCAAACTGTCTGGCATCATGTAGGGCCTGTCTGCGTCACCAAACTCCATGGCATCTGGGTTCATCATGGGGACATATGAGCCTTTTATCTGGTCTGGTATCATCCCTGGTCCCATACAGCCCGAGAAAGGATCATTTGGCACACACTCATTTGTGACCATGTGTGAGTATCCAGTCACACCCTGTTGGCTGGTAGAGGTGCTGGGAGTGCAGAATGCACTGCCAGACCCTTGAGAACCTGTTAAATGAAAAATATTGTTTTAGATTCATTACACTGTCTTTGTAGAGACTATTTCATTAACTTCTTTATAACAAGGATCAACACTATTGGTTGCTGGGGCAAGTTAATCTGAGTTCAGGGCAAGTGTAAACAAAACTTACCTAAACAGGCTGGTACTTTTAGGTGTTACTGATGAGGATAATCAGCTGGAAATTTTGTAACAATTGTAGCTAAAATAACTTTTTATGTACCCTCATTACTAAAATTACCCAAATTTTTAAAAAAATATCCTGGTCTTTACACGTGAAAATAATGTCAATCTGCAATGCCTCATGTTGTCCAATTTGATCCTTTCCAATCTAATTTTGCTTGCATATCAAATGTATGATGTGATAAATGTAAGTATCAAAGATATTTACAACCAGTATTGCAACAGTACTCCAAAGGCAGGAGACACCATGTACTCCTCTCTCTAAATCTGGGAATATGCACCATTTTAGAGAAACCAATGAAAATAACAGTACATAATGCCCTTTTCTATCATATTTTCCTTAAACAATTGCATTATTACAATAAAAATGTTATCATGTACTCAAATAACCCATATAAATATTATCTATTCAAACTGATGAGATGCACCAAGGAATTTTCCATTCTGGATCTAGGTTTCTCATTTAGCTTTATTGTACACTCAAATTATCTATCAGCATTTATTATACATTTTCCAAATACTTTTCCATCCAAACTGACAAAACATTAAACAAAATCCTGTAATAGCATGAATTAGTCTCTTTTGACAACCCAAAAATAAATTAAATCTTCACTGCAGAGGTGACTTTACTCTCAAAATATGTTACACTAATGATTGTCAACATTTTACACTGCAACTCAGCTGACTATCACAAATTTAAATATTTTCATTGAGACAGATTGTTTTAAAGTATTCATTCATTATCACCTTAACAGGCATATCACCTTAATTTTGGAACTTTGGACACAAAAGAGACGGGTAGGTATACACTAAAGAAAAGTTGCAGGCATATTTTTCAATCCAGAAAGGTGCACATGGTCCACATTTGGGGGACATAGGACAAAACTTGTGGGAAATCTGAAAACCCATGCTCAATGTTCAAGAATGTTTACAACATTAACTATTTAAAGGATACATTTAAATTAGGACGTGTAATCAAAACAAGCAGATTCTTCCATTTTAGCAATTAAATACCCTAATTATTCTGTCAAACATAAAGTAACACTTAATGACATTATTTAAAACTAATGAAAGACACAATTACATGATTTTAATTTTTTCTTAGTTTTCACTATTAAGAGAAAAGGACACAGTTCACATGTCAGGAAAAATTAATAACATGACAGAAAAGATGAATACAGAAATTATGAAACAAATAAGCAGTTAAAGAGAGTTCCAATAAAATTTGAGAACACATATGGCTTCATTTTAGTGATGGGCAAGTAATTAATCGGTCAGATCAGGTAGAGTTGCTCAAAGGGACCAGTGTTACTGATTGAAAAGAATTTCCAAGAATCGTTGTTTTCTGTCCTTATATTCCTTTTAAATTCTGAGAACTGAAACTTGGCGCCCCGAGTGGCCGAGTGGTCTAAAGCGCTCTCTGTTATGGATCACTGCCATCTCACCTCTGTCTGCATAGGCTCGAGTCTCGGATTTGGCCAATGTGGGTATGTGAGAAACCTTGCCAGTAGCTTCTCGTGGGTCGGTGGTTCTTTCCAGGGATTTCCCGGGTTCTTCCTCCACCATTAATACTGGCCGCCATGTATAGCCTATCATGTGCTGAAAAATGGCTTTAAACCCTACAACAACAACAAGAAGAAGAACTGAAACCATCTTATATATTACTTGAGAACTTCCAATATACCAAATTCGAAATATTTTCTTTTATAATGAAGTCCACAAGATACCATTTAGGACAGTACAGAATTTTTTTATCTCAATTTCTTGGCTGATGAAAAGCCGAAGAGTGTTTAATAAAAAGCAGGGAAAAACACAGGGTGCCAAGTAATAGAATACGCCCCTGCATGAATAACTCACGCACAACAGAGTAAACAAAATATAAGAGAGGGACCTATAAAACAGAAAGGGTATGTTATCCCTGCTGTGCACTGACAACAAGAAGATGGGGATTCTGTTTAATGGTTGTTATTGTTGTTGAGTGCTTAACATCATTTGTCAGCACATTAGCCTATGTATGGCAGCTAGTATAACTGGAGGAGGAAGATCTTGGGTAAACTCCAGTGAAAACCACTAACCCAGATGAAAGAGGGGAGGGCTTGTAAATTCTTCCCTGGGTGCCCCCAACTTTGATTTGGGCTGTGTGGCTTTAAGGAAATGTGCCAACTTACCCTGTGGCCAATCATGATGATTTTGATAGGCCAGTTTGGCTGGGCCAGGAGTGGATGTGAGGGGCTGGTGCTGGTGGACTCACATCCTGAGAAGACTGAGAGGGAATGAGCCTTGCAAAGGGAGTTTCTGCCTCAAAGGCAGCAGTCCTCAGTCAGACCTTGGATGTGTCCAGAACAACATCCATGTGAAAGTGGAAGCGCCATTGAGCCATGGACAAGGATAATGCATGCATAAGTCTTTGCAGTTGCTTCCAAAAAACAACAAGAGGCAACTGGCAACAGAGATTCCTCCTTCATCACATTGAACGAGGCTGCTGAAAAGATGTCAGCATGCTAGACTACAGTTACTACTAATCTAGCGTTTTGTTCTAAAGTTTCCACAGCTTAAGCTGGATGGTTTTCCCAAGTCCCCATGAAAAGATATTCAGGGTGGCTACTGTGGCAGCCATATTGGATGAACAAGCATCACCCTTTTTCACTTAGGACAACTAGACAGCTTAAAAAGACTTCTGATGAAAACATCATGGCAATATTGCTTATCATTCAGAGAGTAGCTATAATAACATTGCCCATTTGGGGCATCAGATTGAAAGTATTTTCATTTGGCACCAACTAGTTTCTAATGGATTATCTTATGTTCATATAACGACCCATTTAGGAGGAGTATCAATTCAGGACGAGTAGCAATAAATAGATCTTGATTTTCAAGATGGTTGCTGTGGTGGCAATATTGTACATCAAACAGGCGCCATTTTCATTTAGGACCAACATTATAAAAAGTCTGCTAACGAAAATCTCACGTCAATGAGAAGGAGTTGGGATAAGATTTTCAAGATGGCTGCTCTTGTGGCCATAGTGGCCGTAGTCAGATCAGTACCAATTTCATTTACGACCAACAGGACATCATAATACATCTTTTGTGAAAATCCCATGGTGATATGAAAATCCATTTATGAGTTTATGAGAAGCGATTTAAAAAATTAAAAGATGGCCTCTGTGGCAGTCATTCTATCCATGTCAGTTGACAAAATGTTTGTCAAGTTGGCCGCTATGAATACCATATTTCAATTAGGACAAAACAGACAACATAAGTCATTTAGCTGAAGCCCCATATTGATGTGATTTTCAACATAACTGCTGTGATGGCCATATTGGATGTTCACAATGCCATATTTTCATTTAGGACCAAGACCATGTGATGAAAACATTAATGGCAAACCACCATTTTTTTTAGTAGGAGTTGTGATAACAAATTTGTGCTAACTGGTGGATAGACACTGAATGGTGGACAGCAAACCATCGCAAGAGTTCTTCTGGTGAATGACTAGCAGAGCTAACTAGTACTTTAGACTCTTTAGATTCACTTTCAATAAATGTTTAACACGTGTCGTATTCATGTTGTATTTTATCTCCATCATTTGCTACATGTATTGTACTTGAGTGAAACATCAAGCAAAATATTTTATATGTAAATCATCACTGGTATTGTTCATAAACTGCATTAGTAAGTGTCATCTAACCTATCATATTATGTATTACATATCTATGTCACACTGTCCCTTCTGTACTGAACACTGCATAGAACACTGTGATATTATTAGGATTGTTATTTAATTTTTATTTTTAACTTGATCAAGACAGATACATTGCTATGGTAACCTGATAAAAATATATCAAGTCTCCTTGGTGATCTCTCACTTCTCCATGTTCTGCTCAGTGGGAGAAATGGTTTCTCCTTCCTGTGGGAGCCTAATTCTCTGCCTATGTTCCAACAGAGATTTATTTTATATTTTTTTGTTCATGCTGAAGCCAAAATTACATACAGCCAAACAATGTAGAACTGCTCGCATTCAGAAAAATCTTTAACGTAGCTTTAACAATTTTTCAGTAACATTGCTACAATGTCTGCAGTGTGACAGTTTATAGTGATGCCTAGCACTGGGGCATCATATCGCAGACAAGTAGCATGATGTCTCACCCAGTCACATTATCCTGACACCAGGCCGACCAGTCCTAACACTAACCTCCTAATGCTGAGCGCCAAGCGAAAAGGAGAAGATGATTCCTATATACCCCTGCCACTTAAATTAGTACAAATTAGTCAATTTACCATTGAAAAAATACATACATAGCTCACTGTAAAACTCTGTGACCTCTATAGCACGGTCTGGAATTCCATCAGTATTCCTTCTAAAGCCAGAGGCTATCTGATGATTCTGCAAAATATAAAAGAGTCATGCTAGTAAGGATTTACTTGAAAATTACTGTGGTATGTGTACAGGGATCAAACAATCAATTGGCCAGAAATCTGGGGCAAATTTAATATGCACAACAATATGAGTCATGACACAGATTCATAGCTTAGACAGACAACTAGCAATTAACTTTTGAAAACCAGACCTTCTTGACTCTGGGGGTCAAGTCAAGGTAAATGCTTGCATTTGTAAGCTTAACTGAATAATAAATTTTGACCATTGTTAAGTTGATAGTCAGCACTCAGTCATTGATTTAAAGGTCAAATTTAAGGTTTTGACTTGGTTTTCATCTCTGATGGCATTGGAAAATGCCAGCACAAACTAGGATAATTTTTCATTAAATTCAGTTTGTGAATATATAAAATGAAATTCCTTGAATAATACAATTTCAGCAGGGTCCACACATGGCAAACTGTTTTCCATGATAGGACCTCTTGCACTCTTGCCAGAATAGGTGGAAGTTGTGGAAAATTGGGATAATGTGTTAAAACTGATGATTAAAACAGATATTTTACCAAACCTTTGAGCAAAATAGCATAAAAAGATGCTCCATTACAGAATGAGACAAGACCTATGGTAGAATTCCACCAACAGATGACTCACTATAGCTATAACTCACTTTGATAAGTGTGTGACTTACCTCTTTAAAGAATACCCTTCCCCCACTCTGACCTCGAGGGAACAGAAGTTTCTAACAATGGTCTGTATCTTCCCTTACCATCAAGAAGTGGTTCCATTGATGGAAGCATGTCTTGCTCACTCTCCGCACCCTTAAGATTTATGGCTTGTACACTGTCAGAAGAGCCACACTTAACAAAACACCATTCAAGGGTGTATGCAGATAGAATATAATATCCCACTCAGGCTAAATTCACACACCTAATGGTGTCAAGAACAGTGACAGATTCATAGCTACTGATCGAAATCCACACACTTAATGGTATCAAGAACAGTGACAGATTTAGCTACTGGACTAAATTCACACTTAATGGTATCACAAACAGTGACAGATTAATAGCTACTGGACTAAATCCACACACTTAACGGTATCAAGAACAGTGACAGATTTAGCTATTGGACTAAATCCACACACTTAATGGTATCAAGAACAGTGACAGATTTGGCTACTGGACTAAGTCCACACACTTAACGGTATCAAGAACAGTGACAGATTTAGCTACTGGACTAAATCCAAACACCTAACAGTATCAAGAACAGTGACAGATTTAGCTACTGGACAGCTGCTTTAGAGCCACTCATCCAATTTGAAAAGAATGTCTCACACCAGTTCCTTAGTTATTCATTCTGAAAGCCTGATTTATCCCTGCGTCACAGCAGAAAGCCAGTTTTACGTTGCTGAACTGAGCATTTGTGTGTACCCTGCAGTTGTCGACTATCAGTAAAATGTTGATATTTCCTCTTCAGCTTACTGTTTACTGTTGCAAGCCAGTTATGGAAGATGTCAAGATGTCAGACATCTTCCATGACTTGCTGTTGATCCAACATAAGCAACACAAGATATCTTAAACTGTTACATGTTTTTATTTTAAATAAGGGGTTCAGTTTTCTATATTGCACTATATGCAAGCAATCATGTAAGCCTTTTCTTCATTTTTATCCCCTCCTTTACAAACATCATCTTTCTGCACTAGTGACCTGTTGGGCAATCCTCTGTAGAAGAATCCCGTTTCATCAGCATTAAAAATATCTTATAGGTTATACCCTTTATTGATGGACGGTAGCATGTTTCTACCAGTCATTAACTGTTATTAAACTGACATCAGCTGATTCTCCACTGAATACACTAGCTGTAATGATTTATATATTTCTAAGTGTGTGTTACATTCTTTTTGATAACAAAAACAGCACAAGTCACTTCAAAACAAACCATTTTTTCCCCTTGTATAAAATAGTTTTTTTAAGCTAAAGAGCTATAAAAGGTTATGTGCCCAACTAAGTGGCAGTTAGTGACCTCCCCTTGATACAGGAATTATTGCCAAATCCTGTTAAGTTCTTAAGTTAGATTGGAGTAGACCACACACTATCTAGATGGATGACACTGTTAACAGGCTGGGAGGGGTATGTATTATGATTAGGGAAGTATTACTGAGCATATTTACTAAGGTAGAAAAAGTTGGTTAATTTCATCAAATGCATTACCCAATTCTAATACCTTAGGAGAAAAGGTAAGAAGTGGAGGGAGCTACTTCTCATTACCCCTGATAGACAAAATCTGGTTCCCTAAGTCCTAGCTGGAGAATGATGTCCATATGGCTGGAGCTGGCTTTCAAATGGAAAAATTTGCCTCCTACAAATCAGCTAATTCATGAAGCCATGTCCTTATGAAGCTGTTGAACAATTGGGGAAAGGTAACATTGTTGCACATGATGGCTGTTGGTCCCACATGATCTTTTAGGATCAAAGATCTGAGATAAAGGCTTCAGAAGTGACGTATTCTGATCTCCATCCCATTGCATGGATATTAACAGTTAGAGAACAGTTTTTCTTAAATGCAATCTTTGTGGTGACTGCCCTATCTTTTTAAGCTGAGATGTGAAGCATTTAATTCATTCAGTCTGGGAATATTTTCTGTTATATGTGAAATAAATAACTCACTTTATCAAAGGATAATAGTGTCTTTTCTGATATGTCATCCTTTCCTCTGTGAGATGTAATAAGAGATGTGATCTCCTTGACACAACAGCCTGGTTCTTCTTAAGTACCATGTGCTTGAGAGCTTGCACTGGGTAATGTAGACCACCTTGAGATGAAGTGTCTAGAGTAGACAGGAATTCATTACAAACGTTTTAATTTCCATGAACTGGGGGCCTGTTCTTGGCAGGGAAAGTGGGGCCTTCCTAAGCAGTATTAACCCATCCTGTTTGAAGTACACGTAGTTCATGTCCATTGATAGTGCATATATTTTGCAGATTCTGCCTGCCATTTACTTACGCAGTGATAAGAAGGTCTTATTTGAGAGATGAATTAATGAAGCTACTGAAATATTGTCTTGTTCTGCCAGATTAGTACCCATGATAAATATACTCCACTTTAGGTACAGAGCTAACATCATCTTGTGTATTTAATCTAAACTTGACAAAAGATGGAAGAGGTCTTTGTTTTATCTGATATCCTTTCTTCCATGATGACAGGATGCAAGTAAATATGGAACAGTCCGCAACATTGTCTGGAAACATGGCAGGTAAAGTCGAATTAGCTCACATTATCAAGATGCTTGCTAGCATAACTAAAAGCCTGTCAAGACCTTTTACCTTAAAATCACTGTCAGACAGCTGACCACCAACAAGATCACAGAAATACAACTAAATACCAAGTCTGGTCAAAATCCACCTACACATACATGTATGTCACCATGTACATAAGACCAATAAAAATGCAATAAATGACCTTTGACCTGATCACATCAAAATTTGCTATTTTCATATAAAAAGCAATTTTGTCTATACTATGTGGCTCAAGGATTTAGTAAAACAGCTGTTTTAATCAACAGTTTTAAAAATACAATTCTATCCACTCTATACTAACTTCTCCCCCATTTCCAGTACCTCCACCTATTATGGCAAGAGAAAGATCACTTCACTTGAAAGGTCTACAATTGAGGAATTGTATTTTATTTATCCACAAACTGAGTTTAATAAAAACATATGTATACTTGTTTGTGTTGGTATTCCCCAAAGCCAAAGATAAAAACCAAGAAAAGACCATTGACTTTCAAATCAGATTGCTGACTGTCAACCTGCTAAAAAACAACATTGAAACATAAATGGTAAACATTTACCGGCATTTGTAGACATCCCTGTGTTGATAAGCTCAGTGAAGTACATAAATGCAAGCATCAACTCTGACTTGACCACATAATGAAGCAGGTTTGGTTTACAAAACTTGTTCACAATAGTTTCATCAAGGTCCATAATGTGGAACTCAAGTTACCTTGTATCATATTATCTTTGGTTTTTTCAGTCACAATGACATTGACCTTAGAATTTTGACTCCAGAAATCAACATTTTTCTTTACTAGTCCAAATCTTGCCATTAGGTACGTGTTCGAGAAACAAAGTTATTATGCCAAATGACAAAATAACAGATACAGATTAAAGCTAAAAGATTTGTAAAGTTCACAAAACCCTTAATTACCTATAGTACAGTTGCAGTTCCAAATGGCATAGAGTTTAAAAGTTTCTTGGCTACTCTTCCAACTTGGCAGTCTTTGGGTTAACATCAACATTAATTTTTTTCATGTGGAGATGGCTATCATCTCTCCTGCCATGACACATACTTAAATAAACACATTATGTTCAAGAAATGTTAGTGTTGCCTTTCCTGCTTCCCCTCCCAAATATTCTGAATATTTCTTTATAATCCATATGTGCTGATTATTTAACTTTTAAGAGGTTTATTGTATTTTTCATCTTCAATGTGTTTTATTCAGTGGACATCAGTTTTAGAAAATGCTATGTAAGGAACAGCTTAACAATTATGGTGTGTTGCATGAATAAAAAAGACAACATAAAGTGCCTGATGAAATTCACTGAATAATAATGAAACCCAGATGTGGATGAAACACAGAAAAACCATTTATCCGGATTTGATCGCAATGGTAATATTTTCATAATTTGTGCTATTATTCCCTAAGTCCATAAATGAAGGATCATTTCTGTATGACTAACACTTTAATCATAAGGGCAGCATGTCTGTAGACAGACAGACAGATAAACAATGTCACAGCATGATATACTACATCATGTGGTGGGCATACTGATTCATACATGATGCTATAACTTCCCAGGACTTCACAGGAGAAACCATTCTATCCAACAAACTACTGGTTTAAGAACCAGGAATTTCCAGAAAACTACAGGGCTTTGGTTTTGGAAGGCTGAGAATTCCCATGACTCATTTATTCTCTTGGCCTCTGTTGTTCCAATATCATCCTGGTCTGTCCTGGTACTAGAGACTTGTCCTGGTTCTGGAGACTCGTCTTGGTACTGGAGTCTTGTCTTGGTAGTGGTGACTTGTCTTGGTACTGGAGTCTTGACCTGGTTCTGGAGTATTGTCTTGGTACTAGAGACAAGTACATCTCAAGACAATCCCTGTGGTACCTTTCTACTACGCAGACACAATTCCAGGGCCTTATTAGCTTACCTCAATATCCTCTTGACAGATCCCTGTGGTACCTTTCTACTACACAGACACAATGACAGGGCTTTATTAGCTTACCTCAATATCCTCCTGACAGATCCCTGTGGTACCTTTCTACTATACAGACACAATTCCAGGGCTGTATTAGCTTACCTCAATATTCACTTGACAGATCCCTGTGGTACCTTTCTACTAAACAGACACAATTCCAGGGCCTTATTAGCTTACCTCAATATCCTCTTGACAGATCCCTGTGGTACCTTTCTACTACACAGATACAATGACAGGGCATTATTAGCTTTACCTCAATATCCTCTTGACAGTCATCCAGCTCATATGAGAATCCCATGTTATCAGCCATGGTTCTACTAGCTTCAAGTCCAGTAAAAACAGAAAAGAAAACGTTTAATACAAAATATTACAAACTGTGAGAAAATTATGAAATTTACAAGAAGGATTTTTCCATATTCATCAAATAAAACTCAAATAAAATTGAACTGATACTTACCAACCACGACAATATGGAAATTATTCAATGCAACTCAAGGTTTAGAGGATTCTCTCTGGAAATTTTGGAAGAATATCCGACTAAAATTTATACAATATTCTACTGTAAAATATTGGTTTGCCAGTACCCATCTGACATAATGTCCACACAAGACATTTTCAGATTATCATTTCAGGAAACATTCATCTGATAAGGTCAGTTAACTGTATCAGTCTCAGATGTGAGGAATGAGTAAATGACACTGGACATGAGACACTGGTATATTTACATTTACAATAAAAAACAACATAATATCAAACACCTAGATGGTGAATATATTTAGGCAAATATCCAACATTTTCACATTATGTTCTACCTCAATTTAAATTCCAAAGTCTAACCATGACTAATTCATACTGAAAGACAAAATGTTTTGCTGGGATAGAATTTTTTTTAAAATCCGGATTT
Organism: Sinohyriopsis cumingii; assembly: GCA_028554795.2. Classification (NCBI taxonomy): domain Eukaryota; kingdom Metazoa; phylum Mollusca; class Bivalvia; order Unionida; family Unionidae; genus Sinohyriopsis; species Sinohyriopsis cumingii. The sequence continues at coordinate 71,444,489 of CM068829.1, read as the reverse complement.
GTTCCTGGGCAAGCAGCTTTGAAAAACTGCTTGCCTGGCAGTTTTTTTTGGCTCACAGTCCAGTAAATTATTTCAATGCCATCCAATATTGCTGTGAACAAAACTATTCAGCAATTTTTGTCATATATATACAATACTTGAGTTGACCATCAGTCTTGATAAAAGAAAGTGTCACACATTTTTACTCACTTATTTAATCTATCGGAGATTGGCATATAAACAATAATAAAACAACTTCCTTTTCCTTTATAGCATCTTGTAATTCAAAAAATCTTCCCCCAACTGATAATGGTACACCAGGGTGCCATTAGAAGTACATGGCAATATCGGTATACTGATTTAAAATGGACTTTTTTCCCAGTGGTATGTGCTAAAGTACATTTTCACTATACTTCTAATCAGTAGTTTTCACCAGTAAGGAATGTATGGAAATTCTGGAGTAATCCTATTACAAATTTAGCGATATTAACAGTATATTCTCTTTTCATGTGTGTGTGGCATTTGGATTTTTTAACGTAGCTTCAAAAAAAGTCCATCCTATCATTACAATGTCTGCAGAGTGGCAGTTTATAGTGATGTCTAGCACTGGGGCATCATACTGCAGACATGTAGCATGATGTCCCACCCAGTCACATTATACTGATGCCAGGCCGACCAGTCCTAACACTAACCTTGTAATGCTGAGCGCCAAGTAAGGCAGCTGTTAGTACCATTTTTATAAGTCTTTGGTTTGACTTGGCCTGGGATCGAACCCACAATTTCTTTTCATGACAAATACTTGTAATTAAAACAAAATTAATTTTTTTACAGAACGGTTGAATTTGTCAGAAATTAATTTAAGATATTACTAATTATATCCATGATTCTTCAGTTACATGTTGGCCACGTGTGCTGACATTTTGGCCGAAATGGATGAAGCAAAGATATTCATGCCAAATCCAGCATTTGGAAAAGATTTGGATTATAGAATTAACAAGTCATTAATTTTAGTTACTAAGTACTAGTGTGTGTTATTTTGTGTTGTGCAAAAAACATGTTTACCTTTTTAAGACTGCAAATCATCCTAAGATTTAAAATGACAAACATAACTTCTGGACCAACCTGTTTAAAAAAAAACAGGATAGACCATCCCATGGAGATGTTATTTTAATAAATAAAAAGCAGTACTGTATCTATGTAATTCGGGAAATTTTAACAATGGTATCAGTGACTTTCATAATATAAATTTCTTGCTGATCAGTGGAAGAATGCCAACAATAACATGCAGTAAATTTGCATACCACAGTTTTAAGGATTTTAATTTTAATGCCAACCTATGGTCTACACCTTTTCATGTATGCCTTATATTTGAAGATCCAAGTAATGTCTATTGGTCCTTTAAGCAACTCCTCACCAATGTGACCGATGACCATACTTTAGTCTAATCTTAAACAAACAAGACAAAGAAAGCCCTCAGCTCCCTTTATCAATGGCAACCTTAGAAAAGCAACACACAGAAAAGATCAACTACTCATAAATACCAGAGATCTAATACACCGGAAAAATGAAACAACTACAATGAAATTCAGCAACTAAACTCAAGTGATGAAGTCATACAAGTCTGTTTTAAAAACTGCTCAGGCATAACAAAAAGTAAGGATTCCTCATGCACCATTAGGCCCTTTCCAATAAACAATGTGTTTTATCACAGAACTAAATTATATTCCAGCAAATTGATGAGATTATCTCTAGTCAGACCTGTGTAGAAGAGGTCTTTAATGATTAATGTTGCAAAAGTTGCTTTCTCAAGTGTTTTTTTCACACAATAAATTTCAGAAATCTTGGTAGATGGAGTTTTTTTTATGAAGCACACCAGCAGAAAAAGGGGAAACAAAGATAAAGGGGTGGGGTGGGCAGTTATTCTTTGCACATACTGCAAAAGAACACATCGACATACATCTGACTAGGATTCACTTGGAGAATCCAGCAGAGAAGTAATTTGAACACCAGGACCATCCAGTCCCTAGTGAGTGTAGTGATGAACACTAATGGCACCTGCATTACTTTCAAACCCCTTTCAACCCTATTGAATTTATAGTCGAATTATAGCTATTTCAACATTGTGTGACAATATTAAAAACGGGAAAGTTTGGGCAAGTGGAAATTGTGCGTCTGGGCTTGTGGAACTTCAGTCAGGGATTGTGTGTCTAAAAGAAAATTTATTTGAGCACTGAACCATGAGACATACAATGAACACCCAAGCACACAGGCTGTCTAAAATGAACTTAAATATGCCTAACAAGTTTATTTCTCTCCCATCACTGAAGATTCTACAGCTAAACCATATCAAATAACAGTATTAGAAAGGCTACTGAGATGGATCTTAATTCATCAAAATGGTTTAACTGGGAATTCAATCGCTGACTGGACCTAAAACCAAACTCGTTAACTACAGCTGTGACAGAAACATTTACACAACAGGACTCAAGGTAGCCCAGTTGGTCCAGATATATTAGAGAAAAAAATCCAGTTGATGAACATAATATCATCCTGTCAGTATTCTCCCAACTGAAACTTCTTAAACAAGTTAGCTATGATCATATCACTAATTACTTTGAAAATATAGAATTTCTACTCTTGGAAAGGTTTCAGATGTTGCACAACGTGACTGTGACTAAGAGAAGACTTGTGCCTAGCCCTAGACCAAAACAAATATACTGCAGCTATTTTTATGGATTTATCAAATGCATTAGACTGTTTATCCCACAAACTCCTTCAGAGACTGGCAGCATATGGACTTTCTGATTTAGCAGCAAATACTATGACAGATTACCTCTCCAACAGAAGACAATGTGTCAAAATAAGAAACTCAACTAACAGTAGTTCATAGGCAAATATCTATAAAGGGGTACCCCAGCAATCAATTCTTGGTCCCATACTTTTTGATATCCTTATTAATGACATCTTTTTCATAAATGAATCTCATTTATACAACTATGCTGATGACAACACACTCTCCTATGCTCACCATAACTTTAATGAGAAATCTATACACTATTAATTAGAGTCACTGTATTTGGATGCTTTCAACAATGTATTTCAATGTTTGTTGTCTTCTATCTCATTAGTCCTACAATGTAAGATGTCTACCCTGATATTTATATTGTTTGGGTCAACCAAAGCAACATAAATATCAGGGCTGACATATCAGATTGCAACTTTGTAAGATTAATACCTCATCACTTTAACTTCTGATACAACCAGAATTAGAATTAACAGTGATCCCTCACTTGCATATCTACTGTACTGTTGGTGACCCAGTAAAGAAAATTATTATCAAATAAGTGTTGATTATCACAGGAGACTGATGTTTCATCATTACAGTACAACGAAATCTATGACGACATGAAATCACACTATCTGTAATACAATTTATAAACAATAGATTATCTGTAGGCCTAGTATAAATAGCCATAGTACACAGATAATGTGAGCTCGTGGTGTCGTCTCTATAAAGAATAATAATGAGGACTTTGTATAGTGCCTGATCTTTAGAAGCTCTAAGTGCTTTACAACATTAAACTTCACCTAAAAAGTGAAAAAAACATAATGATATGACTGCAAAAAACAAACAACATGAAATTAGGAAACATGAAACATGCTGAAAATATCTAAGGTAAAGAAACATTACTTGGTCTTTAAGTCTGTTCTTGAAGTCGAAATAGGTGGGCAATTCATTCCACGTAATGCTAGGCCCTGGTATGCAAAAGGATATCATTTTCATAGTGGGACTAATGAGAACATGAGTGTCAGAAGAGGAGTGTATCTTACTGGTGTGTACACATGGGTGAGGTTGGATAGGTATGTTGGATTGAAGCCCGTTAGTGAAACATAGCACAGAGAACAAATTTTGTGTTTGATTCTGGATCAAATGAACAGCCAGTGTAGGGTACAGAGCAGGGGGTTGGTGTGCTCTGATCATGGTACTCTAAGGATGATCCGAGCAGCTATGTTTTGAACTTAATGAAGTTTCTGGAGTAGATATTGAGATAAACCAGATATAATTGAGTTACAACAGTTCAGTCTTGAAAGTACTAAGGAACACACAAGTGTTTTAGTGGCATAAACTGAGAGATAATTGCGAATGGAGCTGATGTGTGTCTCAGCTCAAGATATGCAGCCTTGCATATGTTCATGACATGTTGGTGCAATGAGAGAGTACTGTTGAGAGTAACACCTAGGTTTAATACTGACTGCTGGTGTTGCTGGCATTTATTGTTTGAGGTAAAGGATGTGAATGAGAAAGTCTGTGTTAATATCAGAATGGCTCGTTTCACCATCATTCAGTGTATCCCCTTGGGGTGCAAGACTGAAAGTCAAAAATCACCATGATGTCAAAATTGGGGTCAGACTGAGTAGAAAACAAACTTTAGTATCAAAACTGGGGGTCAAATTAAAAATCTGGGGGTCTCTGAAGCACAAATGAGGGTAAAGGGAAACACCGATTCATTAGTGCAGCCTGCTACATGTCATACATAATTTCATATTGGAAATGCACCTCTCAACACCTTGGATGGTAGCATCAACTTCAGTTGGGTGGCAAGATTTGTATATTTGGGTGTCATCTGAGTGTACAATTAGTGAGACACTGGATGATGATCTATGACACTTGAGAGCGGCTGAATGGATAGAATGAAGAGAACAGGTCCAAGAACAGACCCCTCTAAAACATCACAACACAGATCAACTGGGCTGGAGTTTATTGCAATTACTGACAAAATTTATAGGACTTGAACCACAGTAAGGCTTTATCATGAATGCCAAATACATGCTGGAGATAGTGAAGCAATATATCATGGTCTATTGTGACAAATGCTGCGGACAAATCAAGGAGGGTGAGGACTGTAATCTTTCTGCTATTCAAAGCAAAGGGAATGTCATTAGCTACTTTAGAAGACTAGTTTCAGTACTGCGGCAAGCGTTAATTGTACATGGCTAAAAAGACTGTTTGAATTCAGATGATATATAAGTTGGGATAGAACAACTTTTTCCAAAGATTTTTTTACATGAATGTGAGATTAGAAACTGGGTGGTAGTTCTTTAAATTGTCATGGTCGAGTGTTGATTTCTTTGGCAGAGGCTAGTACAATGGCAGTTTTGAAAACGATGGGAATTCCCAGGATGAGAGAGGTATTTTTAAAATCAGTTAGTGAAGGCAATCTTGGAACTAAGCACTCAAGCAACTGTGATGTCAGAATCGGATCAAGTTTACATGACTTTGGTGCACTCTTGATTATGATTTCATGTACTAAAACCAAAGAGACAGATTCAAATGCTGCCAATGGTTGCTGCTGAAATTCTGTATCGCAACTGTATGGTGACGCGTCAACTGAAATTGTGTTGTCAAGCTTATCTCTAATGGTTTGCACTTTGTCATGAAAGAAATTTGCAAACAGGTCCAGAAGATCGACTAGAGAGAAATTAGCTTTTTAGTAATCTCGAAGAGCTCTTTGCAGCTGGAACTTTCCATGATCTTAGTAGTGTCGTAGGCTGATTTTGCTGAATAGACTATATTTGTGACATTCTTCTTAGCAGCTTCATATATTTGCTTATGAATAGTGAGTCTGGTGGAAAGCCAAAGCCTCTCAGCTTTATGGTGGTCTCTTTTAGCAGTGAGTGTGAAGCTGGTCCCTAACAATGTTATACCACGGAGAACACTTGACTTTATACTCTGTGCTTGGTTGCTGGGGCATGTTCATCAGGCAATGAATGCTGGCAGTTATCAAGTTGTTCTGCTGTAGGAGGTAACACAGTTGTTAGGTTTGCTTGGATGTCGTGCGTTAGTTGGGTTCTATTTATCATACGGTGGTTTCTCTTTGTAGCAAATAGAGGTGGAGAGTTAGGGACTAATACGTCAACATGGCAGATAATGCGGAGGTGATCTGATGCAAGTTCGTGGGACACCAGGTTGGACTGTATAATATCATCAGTTCTATGAAGAATTCAGCCTAAAATGTGACCACGTTTATGGGTGGGTTGGCTAACTGACTGTTTTACTTTGAAACGTGAATGGAATCTACGAGTTTTTATGTGTATGGGTTTCCAGGATTGCCAAAGTGAAAGTTGAAATAACCATAGTATAGATATATGATTTCGTCGTATTTTATTGATAAATCGCCAGACTCCTGTGCAATTATTGTTAATTAACATTATGTAACTATTAATTAATTTACGTTCTCTTACAGACACTTTGACTCTGTTCTTGGATTTATCCAATGCACTTGTTCTAATATGACGTGACGGGTACAAGCACAATTACACAAAACTGCAACTGCGGGTACAGGCTGATTCGGACCGTGCTCGATGCGGTCCAGATTTATTTTCTTAGTTGGATCAAATTATGAGCTGATTTGGACCATACCACAGGCTGACCTGGATGGTAATACCTGCTGATTCGGATAATACGAAATAATAAATTTCATCGCAAACTGTAATCATTTACATTTATTTCTAATCTATTTTTCAATATTTGCCACGTACTTTGAGCAGTTCGGAAATAAAACCACACTTATACAGGCTTTAGGTCAAATGGAATAATGTAGATCTGTATATCTTTTACTGTCAATTTAATAGTGAAATATTATCATATCAGCCCATTCAGATTTGTGCAAAATTGAAATTATTTATTTTCAATGAGATATAATGTATTTTCTATCATAGTAAAACGTGAAAACCGGGCCCATACAGTAGCATTTCGTGCCAAGTAACACTTGTATACTAAAACGTGAAAATGGGTTCTGTCAAATGTATAAATTAATTCAATTCAATATCATACGTCTATATTCTGCTATCTGTGGACCTAGTATTGTCATATTCCGACTTTATGATCTTAAACAAAGTAATAGAAAAAAGTGAAAACCAAGAAGTTTTGTAAAATATCGCAAATAATTTATTTCCCTACAATTCAGAGTGAACATTTAAGAACTTACAGTATTGCGAATTAAATCTCAAATAGTCCACACAGTTCTGTCACCAGTCCTACTGAATAAAGTTCTAATTAAATTGCAGCGGTGTTTGAAATAAGATCCAGCACTGAAGGCGTCTGTCGCCTATACTATACTAATGTACAAGTGGCCTGAAGTGTGCTGATGTACTAACCGTTTTCCAAATAACCACGATAATATAGTACAATTGTCCTTGTCTGAATTCACAATAATTACGAATTAATGTTTCTATTTAAGAATATTAGTTAAGAGCACATTGTATTTCAAATGAATAATATTTGAATAAATAATTTCTCGCAAATCGAATAGTGAACACGACAGTAAGACTGATTCTGTCCAAAGATGTTGAAGCAAGAATGAGTCATTTTTCAAGCAATCAAGATTATGTAAAACAAAAAATATATAAAAAAGACACAACAGATAAATCAGGATGAGGATCCAGTTCATTTCTAGAAATTTCTCAGCTGTCAACAAGATAAAGCCTGTTACTAAAGTTACAAGAAATAATGTGGTAAAATGAGGTACAAAAGGTTGTTCCATGGGGAATACCAATGTCCTACACCCAGACTCAAATAAATATGTTTACATCTATTGATAACGATCCTAATATGTAACCCACAGTTGCTGGGAAATATCAGCTATGTATTATTTGCTTAACAAAATAAAGTTAATATGAATTTGATTTTGGACAAGGTCAAATGCAAATTACAATTAAAACATAACACATAATGAGGGAAAAGAAAAAACTTAAATACAAATTAAATGTACGTACCAGTTATAATAATGAAAGTCACAACAATGAACACGGTAGTGTTGTTTCTTTTGAAAGATGAAATATATTTTACTGATCTCGGTGTAAAGAACTTTATGTTAATTTAAGCTGAGTCGATGGCTTTCTAATCTCGAGTTCCAGTCTAGGAGAACTTTCATCGGCACCATCGTTCTCTCCAGGAAATCCACCCGTAAGCTCAATCGCCCATTGCATAAGGGGTAGGTAATCCTTGCTCTCAGCTGGCACCTGTTGTACGACCTCTAATACAATCATATAAAAGTGCACTTCGGCGTTGTTGGGAAGTTTAAGGGCGAGTGCTGTGGACTGCCCATAACCGAGCTTGTCAGCCTCTACCAGAAGATATACTCTATTGTTTACATTTATTCACTCTTATATCAATGCCAGTAGTAAATGGGGATACCCTACGGACAATGGGAATTAGCATTAAAAACACCCCTGGGACACTCTACGGACAAGGGAAATTTAACATGGCAAAAAATCGTGGGAAACTCTACGGACAAGGGAATTTAACATGGCAAAAAATCGTGGGATACTCTACGGACAAGGGGAATTTAACATGGGATTTTTTTTTAAAAAAATTTTTTAAAAAAAGGGTAGGCAATGGAAAGGCTATCTCTTTTCGAGAAATATGGCTGGCCCTGAAAAGGGCCTTTGGGGTTTTTCTTCTTCTTCTTTTATCTTCTTAACTTTTTCCAACATCTTCTTAATTTGTCCATCATTCCTTTCTTCTTTTTCTTTTCTGTTTCCGGCAACCAGTTCGGGTGGCCCATGGCCCTGAACTTCTCTTGGATTTTCATCCAGTTTGTGTTCAGTTTTTCGAATTCATCCTTTTTTCTTCTATTTTCTTCGTCTTTTCTTTCATTGGACCACTTTTCTTTGATCTTCTTGACCTCTTTGGTCAGCACATTCCTCATTAGTTCTTCAGCTTTCTTAAGTTTTTCTAACCCCCACTTTGCGAAACACCAATCTGTCCATTCTACAACGTCTTCTAAAAAGCACCTTGCACTTGTCACATGATCTATTGCTTCTTTTAACTTACCCACTTTGACATACGGTGGGTTAATTAAACCTCTGATTCTCTTCTCCTCATCCTCTATCATTTCTTTCACGATGTTTACGGCTAAGTGCAGGCTGTTTACTTGTCTTGACACGAAGTCTTTTGTCACTTCATACCTCCATTCCTGTTCAACCCTTTCTGCTACACTCAATCCATCTACCATCCAATACCAACTTCCCATAAGATCGTTGTATAAAGCTGAAGCTGCTGGCATCTTCTTGTTTGCTTATTCCGTAGAATGAGCTCCAATGGCCAACACTGTTAGTTTTATACTGAAAGTGCTGACGTGATGGAAAACATCCCCCCTAAAAAACATAAAATTGATCTTACCTAGATCATGACCCAATAACGCGCGGACGTGAAGGAAAACATCCCCCTACTTTTTCATTTCATATAATATAACCCCAACTATTCTCTTCACATACTCTAAGAAACCCATAATCTACTTTATCACTTACAAACACAAACACACAATCACACAAACACTTACCCTCACATTTTTTAAAGAAAGAGTTAGTGTTTATATTCACACTACTCTACCTACACACATTGGCAAATCGATCGTTATTTCTTTTCTAGAGTATTGGGTAGCCCTGAAAAGGGCTGTTTTGTTTGGAACTTCATGGGCACCTGGTTAATGGTGGCACCTTCCAGGCCTGGCGCCACATACGCATCTTATCCCCCAGTTACTTTTTACCTTTTGGGGGGAGAGAGCAGAGGCAGGATATGTCGCTTCAGAATCCCAATTTTCCCTCTCTGGGATTTTGAAATTTCTTCTCTCCTTTTCCTCCTCCTCTTCTTTGTTTCTTCTTTCCTCTTTATATCTTCTTTCTTCTTCTTCTTTATATCTTCTCTCCTCCTCTTCTTTGTTTCTTCTTTCCTCCTCTCTTATCCTTCCCTCCTCGACAATGGCTTCCGCGGCCAGTTCATTTAATATGCGCCTGGCATATTCCAGATGCACATGAAGCTCCAACAGTTTCTCAAGTCTCGTGTTCATTTTTTGGTGTTGATCAATCAACAAGGGTAGCTGGACTGCCGAACGAGTTTCAATTTATACTGAAAGCGCGGACGTGAAGGAAAACATCCCCCTAATAACATAAAATTCATCTTACCTAGATCATGACCAAAAAAAAACAACAATGCGCGGACCTAAAAGAAACACTCACTCACTTTTTATGCTACCCATTACTATTTAAAATTTTTTATAAATCACTTCAATGGACTATCCACATACTCAAATCAATCCAATCTAACCCCAAATTTACACCTCAAACACTAAGAAAATATATCATTTTAATCTACTATCCACACCAACTTATTTTTTTAAGCTCTTACTAACACTAACTCACCAACACATACCCTCACATTTTTAATAGCAAGAGTTAGTGTTTATTTTCACACTACTCTACCTACTCACATTGGCAAATTAATAGTTATTTCTTTTCTAGAGTATTGGGTAGCCCTGAAAAGGGCTGTTTTTTTGTTTTGCTATGGCATTCTTTTTTTAGTTTCTAAGAATGCGATGTCCTCTGAGGATAGACTTTCTGGCAATAGGTCTGCTTCTTCGGAAAGAGAAGAAGAACTCTTTGGTGTCGATACGGCAATCGACAAAGCCTCTGTCAGGTTCAGGTTGCTGCTGCTGCTGTTCTTGTTGTTGCTGTTGCTGCTGTTTTTGAAGTCTGTACTTCTCTGTCCATTCTTCTTTTTCCCTGTTCACTTCTTCTCTGAAGAGCTCTTCTATTAGGTCTTCAGTGATTTTTAACATTCTCACATTCTCTATTTCTTCTGGCTTCGGTATCAGACTGTGTCTGACCCTATGCAAATTCACGTAGGCTTCGTTGAGCTTAGCTAGTTTGGAGCACATCTTCTTAGGAGGATGAGTCGACAATGGATGGTTAGACTGGGAACAAACCGGTTCTTAAAGTTAAAGCGCGGACGTGAAGGAAAACATCCCCCACACGGTTTTTCTAGCCGCAACGTTCATGAGAGAGATAGTAAGAAATGAAAGAGCATCAATCCAACATTCTTATAGCTAAACAAACCACAAAAGCATTTTTTTCAAAACACAACATTTTTTTATTCAAAAATCACTTAACACTTAACAACAACATTTCTAACATTTTTAACAATAATCCAACACTATAACATCAAACAATTTTTTTCTCAATGGACAATCTACTTTAAACAGGGCTGACAACGTTGTGAATGAAATTGTGATTTCCACTGTTGGAAATCATTAGGCCATTGATGGACACTACGTTTCCTAGCTTGAGACAAAAGATAAGCATAATGGTCACAAAACCATCGATCTACTTTCACATCGTTTCTAGCAGAAGAACGAGGATCGAAATGAGTCACTAAATGTTCTAAGGAATAGCCCAGGCTGCGATGATGCAGAAAATACACACAGTACTGTCCACACACCAAGGAATCTGTGCCTTGTAATTTCACATTATTGAATCGGGTGGTTTGAGCATTTCTTCTCATAAAGTCAATGATATCGTCTTCCAAAGGGGGCAATCCGTCCGAATCGAAATATTCCACACATCCTTCTTGAGGAAAGTAGACGGCTACCCAGTGGGTTCCTGGGAGATGACTGTCGTCCGTGTTGATCACGTAAGCTTGATGGTCTTTAGGTTTGCGATGAGGGAGTTCATCTTTAGCACAGACGACAGGATTCCAAGAAGCCGTATACGAACTGTGGTTCAAAAGGTAATAAAGTTCCCAGGTATCCATTTGTGTTGTTTTCTTCTTCACAGGTAATAATAAGTCATCAATTCGATCCTGACTTTTTGCTTGAAAATGTCTGACGAATAAACGGTTATTCGTTCTGTTTCCTCACTCTGATTTAGGAGAGCTTCGATACGATGGATCTCTTGAGTGGTTAATGGTGGACAAGAATGTTCACGCAAGTCTTTATACCACTGGTGCAACACGTCTTTGTTCGAGATGAGACTCCAAGCTTCGTCCAGATACTCGTCCAATTTTTCTTCTTGACTCAACATCAGGCATTTATCGTGTTGAATTTGACTGGGATGATCGTTTTGACATCCATAACAATTTTTCTTGATCAATTCCGTCATTTTGTCAACCAAGTGTTTGGCAAAACAGGAGACTAAATGGGCTTCTTGTTCTGGCCATCTCGACTTCATCATGATCACTTCTTCTTTTTCCTCACATTCCATCTCCAAAGTTTCTCCACTAGGTAAAGAGGGACAACAGTCTTCCATGGTTTCTAGTAATCTAGGATGACTTCTCTCAAACTGTTGATTTCTATGGTATTATCGAATTCTGCATACAGGATGACGTTCACTATCTCTTTCAGTGGTTCTGCAAACTGAAGTTCCACACGAATCTGGCCTGATTTTATAGGGTGGAAATGTCCCTCGTCGCTGCCTTGGTCTGGAGTGAAATCGAAAGCCCACAAAGCGTAGCCTCCTGCATAATCCTCGTACGTAATACCGTGACTGGTGTTGGTTCCTAACTGTCCGGTGGCTTCGTACAGGGACAAGTACGATCTCAAGTAATTCTTCTCTTTAAAGTCAGGTTCGAAAGGTCGGGTACACAAGGTTTTGCCATCGCGACTGACTTCGATTTTCTTCACGTTAAAGTGTTGAAAGTTGAAAGGATTTTGAGCGAAGGCTCCGTTGAAGGCTGAATTCGAGACCATACCAAGGATCAAACGTTTGGGTAGCTGTCCTTGGAACAGATGATCTTCGATCATGGAATGATGTCCAACGGGAATGGTGAACGTTTTCACTTCCACGCGTCGTATGGGATACTTGGCGGTCGTTCTGCTCAACGTTTGACTGATGTCGTTACCTACTTTGGGTAACACTTCCACGCGTCGTACGTAGAGTTTGGCCTCTTCGATTTTGCTTTTAGGAGCCTTAGCATCCTCAGCCAACAAATGGAAAGCGGTACTGCTACGATTCAGTCTCAAGCGGACATTGACTCCGTTCAGCAAATATTTCTCTTGCAACCACATGTCCAAATGCAAACGATCCATCAGTTCTAAACTCTTCTTATCTAAGATTTTGAGTTCTCTTTGCTCAAAGCCGCTATTGGTTCCATCTACAAGGTCGAACTTGCCCGCTTCGTCAGGTTCCCACAGCACACAAGCATTGAGATGGGTATCCTTGGCATCTATTCCGTACGTCAAGAGATTTTCCAGGTAGGCACGGTAAGGGTAAGTATCCATGCTGCTGCTGACCAGTTTGTTATTCAAGTACAAGTCCACTCCACTAAACAAGGAATGCATGAAATTGTTGACGGGAGCTATATTCTCAGTGTCATCTACTGCACCATCATCCTTATCTAGAACTTTGACTTTCAAGTACAAGTAACTGCTATTCAGATCGATGTAATCTTCGGGCTGTCCTTTGATTTCAAACTCGATGGGAGCTGAGGCTGTCAATGAGGAGACGGGATGAAATTCCACCCATTGAGATTCTTGCATCGTCATCATGGTGGGGGGCATGGCAAACAGATCCAGTTCCGTCTTGGAACAAGCGCAAGACTCTCGGTGCATCATTTTTTCTCTGTGTTTCAATAATCGAAAACGTCTAAGTCTCGAACGGTTCTTCTTTTCTTGGCCTTTCTCGCTTGAAGTCTGGTGAAAGGGTGTTTTCTTCGTCGTCTCTTTCTGCCTTGTCCTTGCTGAATGCCTGACTCGGTAGCGTGCAGAACATTTATAGGTGTGTCTCGTCGGCCCAAAATGTCTTTGCCCGTTTGCAGCAGGACATTTTTGCCAGCCCTCATGAAGGCTTCTTTAGGGTTTTGTTTGTCGATGATGACATTTTGGAGAAATTCTTTGCCTTGCGTCAGTGCCGCATCTTTCAAGGCGTGCAATCCGCGTGTCACCATCGGTTTCAAGACTGGGGCCACCGAACGAAAGGCCGATTTTAACATGTCTCCTAAGCCGTGTCCTCGCTGTCGTGCAACCCCTCGGTACACTGGATACATGACTTACTTACGAGTCGTGAGAAAACCGTTTTCGAAAATGGAGTTTCACCGTGACTTTTCCTTTGGTGAATGGAATATTTTGTCCTAAATCTCCTTTTATAGTAATGTTGACCGTGTCCAAATACGACTTGCTGACAGGTAAATAGTGAGGATGGACAAATTCGCGGTGGACGTGGTAAGTGTTTCCACCTTCCTCGTCAGCGTTTGCGGCAGAATCCACTTTGAAAGGAATGACACGCAGTAACGGCACAGAGGTGTGTCCCACCACGTTATACTCCACCACATCGGAGTACACGAACATCAAATTTAGTCCTTGGTTCAGTTCTACCGGGGTACGAAAATACTTGGCAAAAGTATCGTTGTCAGAAATGACTAGTAATTCGCCTTTTTGTTGTTCTACTTTCTTCCTCAGCTCCATGTCACCGCCCAACATGTCAAACAATTCAGGACAAAATAAGAAAGACATGATTTTGGGCCCCTCAGGAAATTTTATCAGGAAGCGACGAGCTGTTTTGTGGTACTCCAGGGTGACACTTTTTTTGACACTTTCCAAAGCTTTCAGAAACACACTATTAAACCTGGTGGCTATGGTGTTGACCAAATGTTGACCACTAAAATAATAGCCTGGGGGAATGAACAAGTGATAGGTGGTCCACTTTAGATTTGGTGTACGGGTTTTCTTGTCATATTTGCTATGGGTATCCAAGTACTGTTGCATTTGTTCGTCATGAACTTCCACATCAAATTTATTTTGATTGGGAAGGACATTGAGGACTTGGGTCGGGTGAATCATTTCTACTAAAGCCACTTCCCAATGGGCTTCGTGATCTAAGGGGATGGCTTGAGGTAATTTGGCCGTGTAACAGCACAACGTGTTATTGGGAAACACCTCCATGGAACTGTCACTGGGTAAGGTCAAGTAAAATTGGTTTTCGTGACTCATAGTTCTAGAGTTCTGTGGCTGTCCGAGGGGATATTACTGGACGTCAGAGGCGTGTCTCCGCCCAAAATGGGGTTCTGGTTGTTGTTGGAGTGGTGACTGGCACTGGACACAACGTTCCCGTTCGAGGAGAATTTCAGGGAGGGATTGGGAAGCAGGTAACCGATGCAACTGCTCAATAAAATGGTCCACAATTGTTTGTCTCCTTGTTGCAAACTCAAATTGGCGATGGCTGCCCCGATGACACAATACACCACGAAGATTTGGCAGAAAAAGACGATTTGCGTTTTAGGCACACGTTCTCCACACCACACCCACAAGGGTTGTTTTTGTAAATCTTGCACAGAAGAACTAGGGGAAGAAGGAGTGGTCGACGTAGCTGCGTCTGATGTGTGAAAGGGCATGATGGTCACTTCTTCTTTTTATAGTCGATGACTTGCGAAGCGTCGATCCAAGAATCGAAACTAGGTGGATATCCTTTCCAACGTACTTTGACTTCTTTGACACGTCGTTTGCCCACTTTACGGGTTCTGCGTTCGAGAATGCTTTCGATGTCGTACACGTCGTCTTCTTTTTTGGTGACACGTTGTAACTCGGGCAAATAAAACGTTCCTTTGAGTACTTCTCCGTTCATGTCTTCCAATTTATAGATGGCAGGATGACGGCCATGCACTCGTCCAGTGACGCGAAACAATTCGGTCGTCCAGTTAGGTAAGTAACCTTTGTCGAAAGTGCGTTTGGTTTTGCCAATGCGCACCCAATCTCCTACGGTCAACTCTCCTCTTTTCTCGGGGACAGCCCTCGTCGGGGACGTACCAAACAGACGCTCAAACACCAGCACTTCGTTGTCGGGAGTCACGTCTTGCGGGGCACGTCCGATGCTTCGATGGTAAGATTGGTTGTACGCTTGCACCAGGTGCGGTAAGATGTCGATGTACTTCAGAGTGTGGTGATGCGTAAAATATTTCCACATGCGTTCTTTCAAAGTACGTTGAAAACGTTCCACGATGCTGGCTTTGGTTTCGGGATTCTCGGTGGTAAAAAAATGAATGTCACGTTTCTTTAATTCTTTTTGGAAAGCTTGGTTCAGAAATTCGGCGCCTTTGTCCGTTTGCCATCGAAGAGGGTGACGACCGCTTTGTTTCAACACCCGTTGCAGGGCTCGCACTAACTCGCTGCTCGATTTGGAAGTCAAGGGCACGACCCAAGCAAATTTGGAAAAGACGTCGATGACACAGAACAAATATTTGTAACCACGATTGTAGCTGGCCAAATGAGAGACATCGGCTAAATCGGCTTGCCATTGATGATCGATGCCTTCCACTCGGGTGCGACTTCTGGCAAACTTGCGTCGAATGGGTTTGTGTAAAGTGTAGGTAGCTTGTTCTTGTAACCATCGTTGCACTTGAGGTAAACGGAGACTTTTCAGTCGCGTTTTGGCAGCACGATACAATTTTTGAACTCCTGCGTAACCTGCAGGATGCGAGGGATCGTAGTAAATGCTGGCTAAGACTTTTTCCATTTTTGTGTTGGTGTGTTAATAAGTCACCCACTCTTCGGTGATGCTACTTTGGGTGGGTCGAAAGGGTGGTTTGGAAACGGATTTACGTGTCCGATGGGCTACGGGAGTAGAAGTCGAAGGTAGTGGAGGTGGCAATGGAATGGCTTTGGTTTTCTTTTCTTTTTTCGCTTCTGGTTTCCCTTCTTTCTTTTTCACTTCTGTCGAAGGAGGCGTGGACATCATCTTTTTAACCCAAGCTTTCATTTCTTCTCGTTGGGGTGTGGGGGACGGGGTCAACAAGGATGCTGCAATCTTACTCGAAATGGGAGCTGCTGACGGTGTTTGAAACACTTCGCGCATCTCTTCTTCCTCAGGTCTTTGTGGGGTAGCATCTCTGGTGACCCTTGGGGATGGAAGTGGTGGTGGTAATGATGATGGTGCTGGACTTTTCATCAAGGTCTTAAAATCTTTTAGAGTGGGTAAAGCTGTTTCGTCTAAAGCTTTCTGGTGAAAGAGTTGCAGTCTTTGCAAGAGTTGACCGTACTTTTGCGATTTTTCTGTTTCGGACAAATCTTGGCGATCCATCAAGGATTGCAATTCGTGTTGTAACTGGGACATCTCGCTCAAATTGGGATTGGGAGGTAAATGCGGGGTGCGTTGTTCTTGCCACCGATGGTATTCCATCCATCGTTTGTAAGGCACTAAAGCTAGTTTTCGTCCTTCCATGGGGTTGTCAGGGGTCGATTCTGAGATCTTGGGACTTCCGAGGGCCTTTTTATCTTGCTCCCACCAGTCCTCCCAACATGGTTCCCAAGACTCCTTTCAGTATGGGGCCTAACAAGAGAGGTAAAATGCCTCCACGTTGGACCAACATCTTCTTTTTTTGACGAATGGGAATTTTCTTTTGAACCATTTTCCGAAGAACGTGACGATGTTTGCCTAAGCATTGTTTCTGGTGTTTGGACAAAGGGATCGTGCCTTTCAAAACGTTCAAACAACATTCGCACACGGTATCGATGACCTCTTTGGAGGCCGTTTGAATGAGTTTTTTTCGTATGGGTGGAGAAGCTTTGGACAGGACAGATAACATGTCCCCATGTTTGGCTAAACGTGGTGGCAGTCCTTTCCTTTTCTTTCCTTGGGTTTTCTGGAGGGTGACATCTTTGAGTCTTCAGGAGCACCAAAAAACACTGATATCCTACTCGGTCACAGGCCTTTTTGATACTGGAACGCGTCGCCATTGATTGTCTTTACGTCGTATCAGTTTGAGGACAGGCATGACACGTCGTGCAGGGGTACGTAACGGACTAAATCGAGCCAGTTCTTGCTTGGACAAATCCAGTAAACTTTGTAACATGCCCGATCTTTCATGGACTTTGATTTTGGGAGAAGGTACTTTGTGAGCAGCAGCCACTGCCGCTAAATTGGAAGGTCCTGCCACTGGGGAAGTTCTTTTGGGGGTCATCAACGGAGAAGTTCTTGGTGTAATCAACGTCTCCAAGTACTCTTCAGTTCCTGGTGACATCAACGGAGAAGTGGACAAACGTGAGGCTGTCGGAGACGCTGTGGCAGGTCGTGGTTTGCGAGTGTAAGGCTGCATCCTGGCCGCAGTGCCTCTCTTGCGACTAGTTTTCTTCTGTGTACTTTTCTTTTTCTGAGGACTTTTTCTCTGTTTCTTTTTCTGGGGGCTTCTTTTCTTTTTTCGGGGTGGTGTCTGGTAAGAGGAGGGTCCCGCCACTGGAGAAGTTCTTCTCTTTGGGGACCTGGTCTTTTTCTTCTTGGGGCTTCGTTGAACTTTTGTCTTAGGGATAACTTTGGGGGCATTAGGATCCCATCTTAAGAGTGAGCGAATGATGACCCCTCCTAGAGTACCGCTCCCTCCAGGTTTCAAAATGATTTGTTTTTTGGTTTGAGTGTCGATGCGGGGATCGGCCAGTTGGACCAAAGCGACTTTGTTTCGATCGAAAAAGCGTTGGGTTTGATGAGGAATCTGAATGATTCCTTGGAGTAATTGACGTGCCGTCACCGTGAACCATCGTAAGACTTCTTTGAGACTAGCTTCTAAGACACGAGCTCGTGTTTGTGGATCTTTTTCTCGACTGATGCCATACAAGGCACGAATCAATTTGACGGGAAGATGCGACTGAAGGGACGTCATGTTCGCACTGAGTGTGAGACAGACGAAAAAGGGTCTGAGGCTTTTATAGATTTTTTGATGGGGAGTGAAATGAAGTCGAGGACGGAGACGTGTACAGGACAGGCCCTCCGTCTTGGCACCAGTGGTGAAACAAGTGGGTACGAAATCGCAAATCCTCGGGAGTGGTAGGTTTCAAATCGACGAGTAAATAGGCGTGTGGCGTTTGAGTGGCATCGTCGTACGCCTGAGTCAGCCAAGGCGTTCCTAACTGTTTGGCTAAGACTTGCACTTGCGATTTATCTCGAGGGCTTTTAAACAAGACCACGTAATGCGCATTGAGACTGATGGTGCGATGGGCTTTACTTTGTTGAAACAAATTTTGGGTGATGTAAACGACACTGGCATTACGGTGATGCCCTTTGCCCGTGAACCACAATTTAATTTCTTCTTCGTCTTCTCCTAACATGTCGTCGAAAATGACCAAATGGGTTTGACGGGAGTCAGAGACGATGCCGTCGTCTTCTTTAGGAATGCCTTCCACAAACACGATGGAATCGCCTTGACTTTCTCGCAAAAGGCTGTACGCCGATTGCCACTCTTTGTAACACCACACGATCCGTTGAGGTGGTCGATCGATCAAATGATGTTTATGTTCGATCAAACGTTTGACGAATTCGGTTTTGCCTGAACCGCTAGGTCCAGCAATGAGCATGTTAAAGGGATGGCGAAGATACAAAGCCTCCCAACTGGCACGATCTAAGTGTTCGTCGATGACTTTGACAGTAGAGGAAGAGGGAGCAGAGACAGCAGAGGTAGCCATGGTGTGAGAAATGTCACTTGTGACACGAAAAACAAACAAGACAAGAGTTTATATACTTTTTTCAGAACACGTTTATTGAATGTTTCAAATATGAACACGAAAGACAAAAATACATACAACCCAAATAGTGATGTACAGGAATATAAAACACAGCAAAGCGATCAAAGTGGAATATAAACAAGTGTCTGTACAACATGTTTTGGGTAACCAAGATGTCCTAGGGACAGTGTGTAATGTTCTTACAGTCTCTACATGAGGTATTGTCACACAAGTGTCCTCCCGGAATGACCTTTCAGGAATGTCCATGACAGTCCTGTCCTGAAGCGAGTGGTTGTTCTCGGTGACGGGTTCTTCTGGCACCGTCACTAACACAGGTTGAAAAGTAACTTTTTTCCTTGAACAACTCTTGTGCATACTGAGCCACTTCTTGGGTCCAAGCCTCAAAACCCCCCTTTTTCCAGTCACGAACATCTGTCCAATGAGGGTGTAAGTCACAAGCTACACACACATCGTCATACACGTCTTGGGTAGCTAAAAGTTGACGAATCTTTTTTTCCTGTTGAGGTCGAGAAGTATCCAGATGAAACCGCAAGGCTTTGAGCAAAAGGAGTTTTTCGTGACCATTTAAGGCCATGGAGGTGGTAAGTACTGATCGTAAAGAGTCCACAAAGAATCGGCTGGTAAACGAAATCCCAGAAAACAAGTCACTAAGACACACACCACTTGTCGTCCCAAATTGAATGGATAAAGTTCTTGTAATAATCGATGGTAATGATCCACGGTTTGAATATGGTCATTGAGTTCCTTCCACGGAATCTGTTGGATTACATACGACATAAGTCGTGGCATAGCTGCCTGTTTTTATAGTCTCTTTGTTTCGAAAAGAATACACGTACTTTCTAGCCAGTGATGTTCGTTTTCCAGTGGGGAATGTAAATCTTGCATACTGTAACCGAAACGTCAGAGTTCGATTAGAAGTTTCCTCTTCCGCTAAGTAGATTCCACGTAAAATATGTTGGTAATCCTTTACCTCGTCTTCCTCAATGGGTTGCTCTAGGTGAATCTCGAAGTAACCAAAATGATCAACACGTGAATCATCGGGGGCCTGGAAGTATTGAACAAGGTCTGACCACTGAAACAATTTCTGACGAATCAGTTCTCTTATACCCTTCAGGTACCAGTGGTTAAAGATCTGGTGACGTAACGGATGCAATTGTTCTTTACGTTTCACTTGTATTTTGACCAGCTCTCGGTAAATGCGTTCTCTCAACTCCACAGGCAAAGCACGAATGTTCTCTTGTAAAGTATCCATGAATAGGTCATACTAAATCCTCTTTGGTCTGACACAAGAAATGTACTCTTTGCACAAACATGGTTTCACTTCAGTGTCGAATTTAAATCGTTGAGTCACTAATCTACACATTACAATTCGTTCAGAAGTTTCCTCTTTCACTAAGTTGACATTGTGTTCAAGATGTTGGTAATTCGTTAACTCTTCCTCTGGAATTCGATGCAGTACGTTTACAATGATGTAACTACAATCGTCCATACCAAACCAATCCTTTTTAAAACTAGAGGATCGTTGATCAATGTCTGTCCGATGGAACACTTTCAATTGAATCAATCCTTGTATAGCTTTCAGGTACCAGTGGTTCAAACACCGGTGACGTAACGGATGCAATTGTTCTTTACGTTTCACTTGTATTTTGACCAGTTCTCGATAAATGCGTTCTCTCAACTCCACAGGCAAAGCACAAATGTTCTCTTGTAAAGTATCCATGAACAGATTATTATGGTAAGAAGTTACTTCAATGTCTCGGTCCCACTAAGGGTAAGTAATGACAATTCGGTGACCATCGAGCATGTTCTACGTAGGCCGAATCTTGCGGTTCCCAGTGGTGAAGTGACACACCGCAACTGAAGCACTTGACTTTATCTCCTTCGCCCAAGTAGAAAAATCCGGCTCTGGCTAATTCTTCGGGGGTCGGTCCTCCCAGATACTTTGGCCATTTTCCTTTGAACGATTGAAGACGATTTTCAAAGACGCAGTATTCCGACAAACGCACAGGAAACGAATATTCGTTTTTCACAGGTTCGTTTCGATGAGGGTTGGGTGACAGGAACAGGAGTTTGCTCAGGGCTGGATGACATCCGTAGGGGGGTAGACGTGAAGGTGAACATTCCCCTTTAAAACGAAACCCAGTAAAATGTCCAAGAGGACGAGCGGCATCACTTTCGCATCCCACAGGTTTGACACGCACAGCATCACTTTCCATGATAGGGGTAGGGGCACTAAAGTTCCCATGATGCTTTACGGCATCGCTCAGGTCACAAGGTACAGCATCGTACCCATCGCAAGGCTCACAATCGCACTCGTCTGCAAACTCCGTTACGCAATTACAATGGTAACCACATGGACAATCGCAGTTTCCTTCCGGACATTTTCCGTCGCAATGCATGGGTCTTATCCATCCAGTATTAGTCACACTAGAGGAAGATACAACTTTTTTACAATCCCCAAACTGGAACGATGCCTCTTTCAAAGTATTCATCTTGTTCGCTCGGTCTTGGTAGTCACAATGAACTATCGATCTTCCCTAGGGTTCCTTTTTTATATACAGACCAATACCGACGTGACCGTACGGCAACGTAAAGTGATTGGGAAGTCGAACTCGTTTCTGGTATACAATTTGATAGACTTTTTCCAAGGGTCGACTGACGATGTGGTGAGTGGGTAAATGTACAATCTTGTTCGGTTGATAAGTGGTCACTTTAAAGTTTCCATCCTCTCCCGATTGCAAGGCTTCTTTCAATACCCCAAAGTTGACCACTCGACTGGTACGATGATTCAGAGTCAGTCCTTTCACTTTGCACGTCGTGTGCACTTCTCCTTGTTTGTCCCGGTATTCGTAGCCGTAATTTTTGGGACCGCCACTGACGAAACTTAGAATCTTGTCGTCGGGATGCTCGTCTGTCCAGGCTCCTAAACGGTCTCCTTCGATGTCAGGGTGATGTTGAATCGGGTGATGGATGTAGATGCAACTGTCTGTGTCAAAGTACAGGACGCGTTCTTCTAACAGTTCTAAAGCTTCGTACAATTTTAAGCGAGCATGAGCTGTCACGTAAGCCGCAATGATGACATTTCCAAAAGGGTCGTCTTGTACAAAGTCCAGATCTTCTTCGTAATTGACCAAGATCAAATCCTCTCGAACGACGTCCACGTGTTTCATGTATTTGTTTTTGTCGTGAATCATCTGGAAGTAGCGGGAAGGTTCTGTCAAATATTCCGTCTTGGGTAAACACGGTCGTTGTGCCATTTTACCCCACAAGCAATTTAACATCACTTTGGCAAACGATCGCCTGCCTTCGTTTTTCTCGATGTGGTCTAAAGAGATGCCTTCTTGTTCGTAGTATTTCTCTTTGAATTTTATTTGGTCTTCGGGAGTGTGACACCAGGAAGGATAGCCGCTGGCTTCTTGCTTCAGTTTCAAAAAGGCATCCACGTAGTCGGCGAAAATGCCTTTCTGAGTAGGGTCACCCTTGTGGTACTGTTGTGTCTTGGGAAAGTGGCAAATTTCGTACACTTCTAACAGTTGGTATCCCATGTCCAGAGCTTTGAACAATTCTACGCTGACCCAGGTTCCCGTCAAGGCACGTTCTTCCTGGGTATGCTGACAAGGTTGGTCTTGGTTGCACGTTTCGGCACAAGTACGGCACAATGGAAACATCAGTTTGCCTTGACAATGGTGAGGTAAGACGGGATGGTATAGGTTCGTGGGAGGCAAAACTTTACACTTGATCAAGCCTTCGTATTGTCGAATGTTGACCAGGTCGATGTGTTCCGTCAACAATTGCGGGTGCCCTGTAGGAAAGCGACAATATTTGCACACGTAGGGATACAGCGAACACACGTCCAAGTATTTGATTTCTTCTCCTTTCTCTTCGTCGGCTTGGTACAGCAAACAGGTGGCATTGGTCCTTCCTCCGTACAAACTATCCCTCGGGTTCAACGGGTCCATGAACTGGTAACTTTCCACGAGGCGTTTAAACTCGGGATCGGTTTTCATACGGTGATCGTACTCGTGTTCCCACATTTCCACCACTTGGTATCCTTGCTGTTCTAACTTTAGGCGTCGCTGACAAGTGTCCTGGTACAGGTCTTCCATGGTTCGTTGCAAAAACTGATTCTTGGTGCCACGGTCAGGGTAACAGACCGGACATCCGTGAAATAAGCAACCGTTAAACTCGTACACGATCTTGGGGTTTTCTAAGTCCCAGCCATCGACCGAATACGTTCCGATGGTCTTTTCGCCCCCTCCGTTGCGGACATGCTGAATCCACTTGTCTTCCTTGTCGCACAAGTAATGTAACCAACGTAGGGCTTTGACCGAGTATTGACGTTTGACAAAGTGGGTCGTTTGAGGACTGATGACAGCCACGGTCTTTTCAGGCATGAATCGTTGTCGATACACTAAGGAACACGCTTTGGCAATGGTGCAAGCTTCTTTCAAAGGATCGACCCCTCCGTGTTCCATGAACAGTTCTCGAAATTTTCCACAGCAACGCCGTAAAATGTCCACGTCGGAACGACAATACTTTAGCATTTCTTCCTGAAAGTCGAAAGGGTCCGAGGCGTGAATCTGGTACCAAGCGTAGAAAGCTTCTCGTTGTTCGGTACGCATGTTGTCGGGGTCGTAATAGTGAGCCTCTGGTAAATGGGGTAGAACGGCGTGTTGATTGGCTTCCGTATTGAAAAAGTATGGAAAGTACCCTTTAGCCATTTCTGTCATTCCATACGTTTTAGGCATTCGACTCAAAGGCATGGCCAAATAGCTCATCGAATCTTTAAACTGTACTTGTCCCACTTGCATGAAAATGATTTTGGCTCCGTTCAAAGTCACTTTAGGACGTTCGGTGCCTTGTTCCGTATAGTACCTCAAAAGAAACTGTCCATCGTATCCGGAGAAATTGTGAGCCATCACCGTGGCATGGCGATGACAATCTCCGTAAAGTTCGATGTCCTCTTGGCTCCACGTCTTGTCGATGGGGTCTAAGACCCACTGGGCAAAATCGGCTAACGTGTTCGGTCCCCGAAAGATTTTTTCACGTCCTCCAGGAATCTTGCTGCAGTGAGGGCAATGACTGAAGATAGGTTCTTGAATGCACTTCTCGCACACTCGATGAGCCACGCAGAAATTAGGAATGTGAATGCCGGTCTCTTGCATGCATTCAAAATCGAAAAAGATGAAATTGCCTTTCTTCTTGTGACCATCCTCTTTCTCTGGTGGGGGTTGGTATTTTTGCACGTAACATTGGTGTTCCAAGTCCACGATGTGGTGACAAATGTGACATTTTTTCTTTCCTCGACATACGTGTGCCTTGGTACTATTGGTACGTATGACTTGTTCACACGTAGGGCACAATCTCAGGAGTTGACAAGCACATTTCTTCTGTGAACCTTGCGTTTTCAGATGTTGTTGGTAACAGGTAGGGCTGACAAACGTGCGCAGACAAGTTGAACAAGGCACTGGTTCTTCGCTCAGACAGGGTGAAGAGGCCAAACATCCTGAGCATTTCCATCCACAATGCTTGTGTTGCTCTCGATTATTATAACCATAGTCACATTTCTCACAATAATAACCGTATCCCAGGAATCCGGTGATACTGGTAATGGTATCGAAATGGTCATCGTGATGATAAACATGAATGTATTTTCCGTCCTTAAAATCTTGGCCTCGAAACAATAGAGGCCCGCGCATTTCTTGAGGGTGCACTTTCAAGGTGTAGCGTGGAGCTAGGGCATCTTGCAATTTTTGCATCTCAGGAATGCCGCAGGGTGTGTCTTTGGGCAGTCCGGCTTGTTGTAACAGGAGTTCTGCTTCGTTTCGTTGTTTGGCTCGGTCGGAACGTTGAATAGTGTCCCAGGTTCTTTTCCATTCTACCGTGTCGTTCTTGTTGGCATAGGTTCGTCCCACCACGATGGCACGGGCTAAACACATCTGGTCATGAGGGTTGTGAATTCGGACGAGACTCGTTTTGGTGTTGCGAAGGTCGTCCACCAATAACATCTTTTTGCGTCCTGTCCCTTGAGGAGGAGAGACGTGGGTCATGTCCAGTGTGGCTTTACCATCGGTGATGTCAAACTGATCATTAGATTGTTGCACGTGTTGAATCTTGTCCATGACTTTGGAAGCAGTCAATTCTGCAGGGGTGCTAAACTCGATCCAAACAGGGGATTTCAAACCGTCGTGTTGTATGGAAAGTCTCAAGCGATCGTCTTCTTTGGGTTGACATTGTCGCTTGAGTGCAGTGAGCAAAGAATCCCACACCTCGGTGATGAACACTTCTGCTTTCTCCAACGGCACTTCAGCCTTGAAATCTTTAAACTTCACCGTGTATTTGTAAGCCGTGGTTCTAAATTTTCTAGAGGAGCGCTTTTCCGTCTCTCGAATGGAATAGTACTTTTCAGGGTTGACAAAGGGTGGTGGACTTGGTTTAGAAGGTTCGGATTCTGGTTCACTCATGTCCTCTTCAAAATCACTGGCATGAATTTGTGCCAAGATTTCAGCCCTGGTACGAGGCGATAGATCACGTTTCTGCCTCTTACTTTCTTCTTCTTTCTTCTCGAATGAATGGGATCGTTTCATCTTGAAAGCAAAAAGTCAAATGACTCAAGTTCAAACACCATAAGCTACTTTATAGTCATAGCAGACCAGCGTATATAAAAGGGTGTGTGTCTTGTCCTTTCATTATTCATTTCACTCTCAAGCCGAGCACAACGATGGAAGAGACTAACCAGATGGAACGTTTCGTCAGAGCTTTGCGAGGGGTCATTAGAAAATTCTCTTCAGACCAGCCTACGGACTACTCTCCTTCCTTTAGAGACAAAAGTCAAGATACTTGCTATATCTGTCAGAAGAAAGGGCATTGGTCTTCAGAGTGTCCAGACCGTCAAACAAGAACAAAAACAGGGACTAAAAAAGACAAAAGTCAAGATACCTGTTATTATTGTAAAGAAAAAGGACATTGGTCTCCAGATTGCCCAAAAAAGAAACAAGAGAAGTCAGAAGAAAAGAGGAATTCTTCAGAAGAAGAGAGGGATTCTTTAGAGGAAGAGAGGGATTCTTCTGAGGAAAAAAGACAATTCTATTTACAAGAGGCAAAGAAACAGGAGAAGAAAAGAAGAAGGGAAGAAAATGAGGAAAAGACGGTGAAGAAATTTAAAAAACAGAGAGAGTAAACAAGGAGAAAGAAGAAGTCAATGAACTTTATATTAAAGTGTTGTGTTGTGAATTGGATTGTAAAAAATGGAGAAAAGAATAAATGAATGATAAAAGGTAAGTGCCTTTGAGTTGTGATTTTAAAATAAGAAGCTACACTCACGCACTCATACACAGACACGTACTATAAGGGTAAAATGGGTGGTTTTTTTTATGAGTTATTGGCAAATTGAAATTGTATTTCTTTTCGAGAAATGTGGGTGGCCCTGAAAAGGGCCTTTTTCTTCATGGTGAAGGGGTGAGTTTAAGCAATCAACTTTAACTGCCTTATGCCTTTGCCACGGCCAAGGCCTACTTCTGGACTGCGTAATGATGATGATGATTGAGTTGAAATCACTAAGGGTGGTACGGTAGGCTTAGTCACAGGGTTGACGTGTTTAGCTCGGGAAGGTCGTATTCTCTTCGGTCGTAATAAAGAAGTCTGATACATTTGTTTCAGACTTCTTAACTCCGCTAAAATGTCCAACAGTACCGTGACCGTTTGATTTTCACCCTCTTGTTTCTTTGCTGCTGCTACTTCTTCTTCTTGCTGTTGTTTTTTTTTTACCTCTTCTTCTTGTTGCTGTTGCTGTAGGAGAAAAGCCTGTTCCGCTTCCTTTTGTCGTTGTATAAATTTCTCCAATTCTTCTTTCTGTCTCTGTCTAAAATTCTCCACTTGCGGTAATGAAGAAGGTAACGAAGGTTCCTGAACAAATTCTTGCGAGGAGAGAAAATCCACAAAATCCCAATTCACCTCTTCTGAAAGTAAGTCCGAGTTCCCTTGGGCAGTCTCCCCTGCTGGTGCACCCCAATGGATCGTTTTCTGAGTTTCCGTCATGTTGAATCACTGTCGCATAGATTGACTGCACACAAGCGCTAGCGAATCTATATAGACTACGTGACGTCACAGACTGCACTCTTCGGATTGGATGCGGGCTGACTGAATTCTGTAACGCGTGTTAGGATTGGTGAATGAACTCAATCCGTTTCAATCCTTCCTGTCCCTATAAATAAGCGCCGTTCACTGCATTGATTCACCTATTCTCGGAGCCTCAACATGTGGACAGACGTTGAATCTTCAACCCTTGTGTCAACAATGATGTTCAGGACGGACATGCTCATGTATGTCCGATCCAGGTGGACCGTTGTCCACAGGACCAACAGCAGCCTGTGGATAAGAAGAGTCTATATAGAGAGACAAGGTTGCCTCAAGAGGACTCTGATGTATGGCCCTGCTGTAAGACGAAGTTTGAGGACAAGAAGATGTCGCAAATGCCCTTTATGTTAAGGGCATATTAACATAAACCAAAGGCCCTTTTCAGGGCCAGCCATATTTCTCGAAAAGAGATAGCCTTTCCATTGCCTACCCTTTTTTTAAAAAATTTTTTTAAAAAAAAATCCCATGTTAAATTCCCCTTGTCCGTAGAGTATCCCACGATTTTTTGCCATGTTAAATTCCCTTGTCCGTAGAGTGTCCCACGATTTTTTGCCATGTTAAATTTCCCTTGTCCGTAGAGTGTCCCAGGGGTGTTTTTAATGCTAATTCCCATTGTCCGTAGGGTATCCCCATTTACTACTAATGCTTGCATCGAACGCAAAGACACTGTACTGGTCGTTCAGCGGAAAAACAAAACAAAACAAAACAAAAACAAAAGTAAAAAAAAAACCGCCCCAAACAAACAATACAAAACAGGAGGCCGCAAATTCTACCATGATACATAACTCCATTGACAATACTCTCTTTGCAAATGGTTGTATACACGTACAGTATCGTCTGTATAACTATCCTTTATAGCTTTGGTCTTTCTTAACATGGCACGAAATTCAGGTAATCCAACCTTCGAAAATCCATTCAGCGTAAGAGGAGAATTTAAGTATACTTTGAAGTCATACACTTGATTACCTGATACATAGTTATTGCTTTTACAACTTTTGTATGTGCGGTTGAAGTTAGGGTCTATTTAACTATTCGATAATTTGGGGAAAACCATTCCATTAAACAAAATACTGAAAAATTTCCAGTCATTTTCTTTTCTTTTTCAGTGCTAGAAACCATCTTCATTATTGTAAACTTTTTGTAATTCTGAATTGTAAAATAATCGTTTTATATCTTCGTTTTGGAATCTTTAATTGTTTGCATCTGGATACCTTTGTTTTACGAACTGATTAGCAATCCTGTATCCTACGATGTATTATGTTGCTGATAAGCACGGCGGAATCGATGTTTTTGCAAACATTATAACCAACATGTCGCCATTTAAAACAATTAAATGATTCGTTAAGCATACTAATTTGTTTGTTTGTTTGTCTTGTTGTTTCATTTTTAATACATACATGCGCACACGTCTGCTTAATTCTAATCATTCGCGTCTTTGGGCGGTGAGATAATTTATACTTAATTAGGTTTTGCTGTAGACTGAGTTGTACAAAAATATATGCCGTTATCTTTAATAAATTTCTTCAACCACTGGTTGACAAACTCTATGTCTGAACGCAGTTCAGTTGGCCTATCATCTCGAAAGATATCTTTCATTGTGCTAATACAGAAATATTTTTCAACGTTTGACCTACAAAAACGTGGAGAAAATACAGTATCAATCAGAAACAATTTACACTAAACACTGTCGTTTTCGTTTGACAGGACATTCACCAACATCAGAGCTGTAATCAAACAGGTCATGAACGGAAGGGGCTCCCACATCAGTAGTTGTGTTGAGGATATTAGCCGAACTTGTCTCTGAAGAGGAAATGCATCTTGATTACTGCCTTTCGAGGTCAATGTATGCTAAACTGTCCTCATTATTTTCTTTCAAACATATTGCATAGTTTTAAGGTACCAGTAAATTCTGTTGGATTAGATACCCTACAGTAATGTTTGGAGGATTTCGCCCTTTTGTTTTTTGTTTTTATCAATCATTTATCTGTCGTCTTTGTGAAATGTTTATAAATCCTTTAAATAACTTTACTGCATCTCAATTTATATACTTTTTATTTTAAGTGAAACGCATTTTCTATTACAGCATGTCAGACAACATCACACAACAAAACATAACACACATATACACTTTCTTATAGCTATTCCTCTCTTGTCAAATACACTGTGCAAAGTGCTTTGCCTATATTATCAGTGAATAAAAGATAGGGCAAACGAGGCTTAAAGTGCAAAAGAGATAGGAATGATTTTCGAAAATGCAAAGAGAGATGACGAAAGAGAGACTTTGTCATTATTGCGAACAATATAAATTAAAAATAACAAATACATATGAGATTCAGCTATTTAAAGGATTTATAAATATTTTTTAAACTGTGTCAAGATTGTTCTCTTCCTACGATTATGTTTATTTTTCTCCTCAAGCGTTAAAGTTCAATATTTTTTTCTCAATGAGCTAAAAGCGGGTTTTCCTGATATGCATGAAGTTGTTCAAAGGGCATGTCAAGGACAGTGGCAGATTCCTTCCATTATTAAAACTCACATTTGCAGAATATCATCGCTGAATGATAACAACTTTCAAATAGTGGAATACATAATATATATTTGTGGTGTTTTTGTGAAGGGTAATTTACTTCTCATCCGTTAACAATCTTTTCTCTCTATCACTTCAATATTATCCATCACTGACTTGGCATAAATAATATTAAATTCATCCTCTAATACTGGTTATATCATCTTATGAGTTATAAATTGTATTGAAGCCATTTTTTTATCATTCTTTTGAGATGTTTCTCAAAAAGAAAACTCGGGTTAATTTAAAGCACTTTTGATAATGAGAACTAACTGACTTGCTAATACAAACAATTTAATTATCAACATTATAAATGAAAATGGGAGAGGAACTTACAGTATTATGAAGTGAATCCAAAGCCATCCTAATAAAAATCGTTGAAAGTCCTAAATGAACGAAACGTACCTTATATATTTCAAAACCAGAAGTGTATTAGTCCTCGAAGAACAGCGACATTGTCAAGATTTCATTTCCAGAATTCCTTCGAATAATTTATATCAGTTTCAGAATAATATTAATGTCCAAATAACAAGCACTTTCTATTTCCACTGAACAGTCCAAACAAATGTTTCGTTTTTCCTCTCGAATAATATCTAAATACAATATAATACAAGTCGGCAGAATTACTACAGGAACACAAGAAATGTGAATCACTAAAAAAAATTGGAATGAATCTGACTGCTTAATTATCTCCTTATATACACCGTATGTTTCGAATATAACACGCAATAGACCCCACGTGACATGATACACTACTCATTTAGTGTCGATTTGTCCTATTCACGTGACCTAGCCCAACGCAATGGGAAGTTACAGAATTATCCTAGATACGTCGAAACCCCATCAGCCTCTAAAAAATTAAGCAAATGGCACCATGTAAGTCTTATTATTTAGATGATTATTATTAATTGTCAATACCTACGTAAGTTCCTATTTATAGATCATATGTAACTACTAAGATCGTAAGATACTAAGGTCACGTAGGCAAAACTAATTAAAGTAATTCTGTACAGTTTACAACCATGAATAGTAATTATAAATATTAGATACAATAATGTACCAGGAGGTACATAAATATAGACATAGATAACATTTATGTAGAGCCCGTCATCACAGTAAAGGGCCAAAACTCTCCAGGCAGTGGACAAGTCACTTAGCTCGGTTGCACACTCTCATCGATCATTAAACCAATGACAAAATTGTTAAATCATGCGTGTCGTTTGGCGGACTGCGTGCAAATGTGCGGAAGTGCAGAGGCATATACTTCCAACTTAATGTGTACAAAGCCATTGTGTAGCCGACCCTGTTGTTTGCTTGCGAAACCTGGAGGGTGTACGTGCGCAGTGCAAAGGAGATGTTTCGATGGTTCAGTATATTTATCACCTTGACAAGAAATAAAAGATACTCTCTGGCTGAACATTTTCCTTTTCTGTACACACTCTTCAGCAAGACGTAAGGTTTAGTATAGTATATAATCATCAAAACACTCAGAAAACGACACGTTTACCGATGTTCACAACGAATTGGCACATTATATTGTTGTTGTTGTAGGGTTTAACGCCATTTTTCAGCGCAAGCTAGGCTATACATGGCGGCCAGTATAAATGGTGGAGGAAAACCCCGGACAGAACCACCGACCCACGAGAAGCTACTGGCAAGCTTTCTCACATAACCACATCAGCCGAATCCGAGATTCGAACTCACGCAGACAGAGGTGAGATGTCAGTGATCCGTAACGGTGAGCGCTTTATACCACTCGGCCACTCGCTGCCCCATGCACATTATATAATAATGTATCCAAATAAAAAATTGTATTATTGAAGGAGATTTCAATGCTTATAGCTAAAATAAATCACAGTTTATTACACATGATGAGCATTGTCCTTAAAAAGGGTAAAGCATATATCGAGGATGTGGACATACAGGATGGGCTAACATAGATAAAATAAGAATGGTGAGCCTTTTAAAGAAATGTTTGTCAGCTCACTCATATAAGTATGTGGGGACGATACAGGCATTGGAAACGAATATGCGATAACTCGGCTACAACAATAGACTGCCTACTTTTAGATCGATCATTACTTACTTGTTTAACTATCTTCAGGATTGGTCATAAGATTGATTCCAGGTGGTCCCAAACAGTCAGCTTTTTGGCATTTCGATTTAAACGGATTTCTTACGTAATACGGTCACCATAGTTGCATGAGCGAATAAATTGTTTTCAAGCAAGAGAAGTAATTTAGTGCATCATCTCGAGACTCAGTGAACGTCAAATTTTGGGAGTTACATCTCTTTGAACCCATGTAAACAATAATTCATTTTTATATATTTGTTCAATTTGTTTTAAATATTAAAACTAGACATTGCAAATATTGGACGCAGATGACATATTGAAATAAACCCTTTTTTTATTTTTATATAGAAACCTAAAACTGCTGTGAACTGTATGTCTGCTTGTTGTCATTGAGAGATTCCGTTTGCTTTAAAAGCCGGTTGGTTTAAAATTGATGAATGGAATTGCTAAGATTTTTGTATTTTTTTATATCTTTGATGGTTGTTGTTTCTAATCGGTGTGTGTGTGTGTGTGTGTGTGTGTGTGGTACAAATAAATGGGAGGGTGTGCGCTTACCTATACAGAAAGATTCAAAACGTTTTTGGAGACTACTAAAATGTTCCAAAGCCGTATTGAACGGTAAAGGAACTATATAATGGTACCAGTACTTTTATTTGAAATAATTAATGAGGTAGAACATAATTTAGGGCTAAAAGAAACAACTAAACCTCGTCATGAACAATTTTTGGACGGGAATATAACAGAAGTACAACAAGTTTCAGGAAGCGTATAATCTATTTGGGGAATGCTCTTTTTTAAAATGCTAGTCTGAAGACTCGATTATTTTTTTTGTAAACTGTCTGCAAAATCTGATTCCTAATATTTGATACTATAATAGTACCAGTTTGGAATTATGGATAGGTAGTTTGGGGTTTTAACACAGCAAGTGACATGGAAACTGTAGATACGTCATTTTTTAAAAATATATAATTAGTATTACAAAATAAATACACCAAATGTTTTATCTGTAATAAAGAATGCCAATGGCAATATTACAATGTAACAGAATTCTTAAGCACTGTTTCTGATTACTAAAGATGACTGATGATAGATTGGCAAAGCAAAAATATAACCTGCAGTTAAAAGGTGGCGAAAAATGTGAATGTTTTGCAAATCAAAGTAAACATCTAATGCTTTCATATAGGATGGGAGAGGTTTAGGCATATTAATTTATGGGCGATGGATAACTCTTTGTAATTACATTTAATCAATGATTTATATGTATTTTTATGCAAGAACTAAATGAAAAATAAAATTTCATAAACGACTTGAGTTGTCAATACTGCATAGATTGTTTAAACTCGCCAGTGTTCGCTTACTATATATGTTCAGAAACGGAATCTTCGGTATAATAATAAATATGGGTATATTTAAAAGATAAATTTTGAAAGGTTGTGCCCATTTTGTGCCGATAAAATAGATGAGTTTTGCTTTGTTGTTAGACATCTAATTTATCATAACTTGAGAATTTTTTTACGTTTTAACATTTACTGAAATACACATAACAATAAGTTATATTACTTTAAAGATATTTATATCATATAAAGTGTTACTCATTAGCTAGCAAACTCTTTAAGAGGGTCTATGTGTTAGTCCTAGAATTATTATGTTCCGTGGATGTACGATATGCTTCATGCAGGTATGCAGCGTTTATATGTGATAAAATACTATTATTATTATTATTATTATTATTATTTTCAAACCTAGCAGCACTGTTCTACTTTCCAGAATTTAAAAAGAAGTGCTTAAACTTTTTATCCATGATATGATGCCAAACATCTAACAACTGCAACAAAACACCGAACTACTGCAACGAAACACCGAACTACTGCAACAAAATACTTAACCTACTGAAACGAAACACCGAACTGCTGCAACCAAACACCCAACCTTCAGCAACCAAGCATCTACCGAGTACAAGCTCAGGTTTGTAAACAATCAGAAACTGTTTGCACGTTTAGCATAGTTGGAGCAGAGAGAAAACATAAAATAAAAAAAAATTCTAGAGTTAACGGAAGAGTTACTTTTAGGTGAAAAGCCGAAACAGCTGTTTAAACAAAAGAGGACAACAATAGATATCATAGCCACTGCGCGATATCTTACTGTTGCTTTGGCTCGTGCATAGGTAATAGAAGAAAACGTGGTTGTTTTGCTCCACCAGAACAAAGATGATTCGTTCGCTGATACAATTAAAGACTGGACAGTCTGATGCCTACCTTGCATGTTTTGGCTGTTTTGCTATTGGTAAAATGCTGCGATAGCAGAATTTGCTAAGTTTGTCAACTTATTTGGGGTCTTTCGTGGAAAGAACATGACCTTAAGCGATTTTGCGAAGTTCATCATCCCGTGCAAATTACATGCAGATTCTTAATTATCTTCTCCATATTCAGCTATTTTAAAAAGTTAAACACAGTTGCTTTTAGTTTCCTTATAAGTTATTGTTTACCTATTTCATAATTATTGTTTGCATTTTCAACTCATCATGTGTCACTTGAACGTCAGAAAAAGCAAATCGAACTGGCAAGCATGATGATGTCTTCATTTTAGCCACCTGCAATTTCTTGTAGTGCTGTCATAAATTTGGAATGCATTTATTTCTACATCGATACTAATAATAAATTTTAATCGAAGTTCAGCCGACTCTCTCAATTTCTGTGAATTTTGTTGTTGTAACTGGAAATACTACCCGTTTTCATAGCCAAGTCACCAGTAACAAAATTACACTATCCCCACCGACAGCCTAGTCCAGTTGCACGTTTGAATCTATGGTGCTTTATCAAGAATTTACCATAAAGTTTCCACCTGTGTTGTTACCCTGGTCTCTGAATAAATAATAGCTCCATCAACCTTTCAGCAGTGTATTATACTGTCAAGACAGACTGTGTAACAGTAGTTCTGGTTTTGTCAACTGTGCTACATGCATATAAAGCCACACTGTGATAACTTTGCAATTCGTTCATCTGTTAAATTGCAAATTTCTCTAACAAGTATATGTAAACTTGTCGGATTTTTATTTATGTTTTTAGTGTTTGTTTTCTTGCAGCAACTTATTGTTATGGTCTCTTGACCATACAAAAAAGAAAGCTACTTAAATATTCGACTCCAAATATATGTGCGTGCGATCTGATAAGTCAAGCCGTTCATTAATAATAAATATAGCATTGTGTGCATCAGACCAGTTTTATCCTTATGATATAATCGATATGACGAAGAGGACTGTTAAATGGTTTCTTGTTGTCAATGATGCTATTGTTTGAATAGAACATTCAGACCACAGCTTTCTTATCTGGAAGTAAATATAAAATATGCAAACATATTTGTCAAACTCATGAAGTAGCTGGTCTATTCAAGCCTATATGACAAACCGCAAATAGCTATTACAATCCATATTTCCTAGCTTTAATTATATATTGCAAACAGCTATTACCATCCATATTTCCTAGATTAAATCATATATTGCAAACAGCTATTACCATCCATATTTCCTGTTGTTAGTTTGTTCCATCTCTTTTAAGAAAACTAATTCTAATTTTTGATCATGCAAAAAGCGTGTGTCTTTGGAATATTTAAAAAAGGTAATGATCTGCATAATGTGTATCCATACTTTGTATATGAAATTTGGATTTACTTGTGCAAATATTGAGTCACTATTTAATGATTCTCCACGTTACAATAGACTCACTGTTGATTTTGCTCCCTCCAGATTGTTAAGTCGCTACACTGTAATAACATTTATTTCTAGTTGATTTAGCTCAATGTTTACATCTAAGGTTTTTCGAATTTAGGGTTTTCAGTTATACATCTCTCATTATTTGTGTTCTGTTGCACGTGTAATATTTTACAGCTGCACGAATTTCAAATATCGATTATGCCGTTTATTTGTGCAGTTTAATTTCAATAGTAAAATGTAGCATAATGTTAAATAAAAATTTTTGAAACTTTAACAACACTGTTTTAGATTTTAAATAGCATGTAAAAATCTTGCCATACTGGCTGACCTCAACTGTATTTCTGGTAATTTTTTGTAGCGGAAAGTTTTATTGACGCATTGAAATTGAAGATGGTAAATATTTTGTCCAGAAAATTACCTAATTGATTTAAAATTGCTTTATGCACTGCCATACCATCTTTGAAATAAAGCTGAAAGAAATTTAAATCTCCTAATATCTAAATCAAAATTGATGTGATTTTCATTACCCTTATTTTGTTCATGATAAATTTAAAAAGAAAACCTTTGCCTTTGATTTTGTAGTTGTTTTCAGCTTTGTAATATTTAGTCCGGATTAACTTCATATTTTGAATTTATCTCTTTTAATTCCTTCGTAATAACATATCTTGCACCGCCAGAACATTTTCTTCATTGCAGTTTTTCTTATTATGATTTTCGCATGTACCGTAATGTTCTTTGACTGTGATGCTTTAAATGTGCTTTCTTTTATGATCAAATTTTGTATAAAATTAAATGCACATGCAATTTATTTTAACTCCTTTATGCTATATTGTGTAATGTTCTACAAATTCGTTATGTTCCATAACTCATGTTTAGTGTTCTTTCAAATTTCCATGTATTGTACTTCCTCACCCTCCATGGTAATCGGGATGTTGAATCTCCCTTGCATATCATTTTGAGGCGACCTATGGAGACAGGAGCCGTTGTTGCTCAGTGGTTCATGCTAGATTCGCAACCGAAAGGGTGAGGGTAATATTACACTATCAACACTGGTCTTCACCATGTAACCTTGGGCAATTTATTTTACTAAACGCTCCTCTGCACAAAATAATCTACTTGTGTTAGTGTGCTACAATACTAAAAACCGAATCAATCCTCCTTTGATTTAAAGGTCATACAACTTTCATCTGTTCCACAAGAGTTGTAGCGATGTCTCATAACCTTTACATAGAATTACTTCATACTTTTCATCGTTCATTACTGAGGTCCTCAGAATCTATTAAAGGTTTGCATACTGAGATAACCCATATGTAAAACACTTACATCTTGTCCTCCAGCCTGAAAACGACTGGGTCACTTAAAATGACTTGCCTAATTTTAAATATGTCTGTGGTAAAGTTAGACAGGAAGCACTTTTCAAAGGTTCACAAAATCTTATATTTGGCAATATACAAACGATAGGTTTAGGAAATATGCAAATGTCAACAACAATGGTTATCCGTAACCAGGCAAAATTCCAGTACTGTTGTATATAGAACCATGAAAAACTCGAGTATAGTGGTATCCATAACCATGAGAAATTAAAGGAGAGTGAATCTGTAGTATAGATCATGTAATGTTTAATACATACTGTTTCAGGAATGGGTGCAACTTTTGGAGATTTTGATAATACATCCCTTAAATGGCAATTATTCACTTTATCATTGGATCCTCATACATCCATATTCCGTTGAAAGGTCATTATTTATACGCCCCGAGAAGTATATACGGCAAACTCAGAATGTTGAAGTACGTGGATAGTTTTGTGCAATAGATATCTACAGATGTAACGATCCAGAATGTCGCGCACTGGAATGCTTCAATTTAAGCTAGACATTTTCATAAACACATTCGTATTACCCTGCATTGTGACAATTAGACTCGACTCGCTCTTTTCTTTACTTAGTTAAGTACCTGGCCACCATTTTAAATTCAATAGCGATAAACAATTCTCGACTGGAAGTTTCTTGTTGAAAGTTAAGGTGTAGAGCATTCGATAATTAGGATTGAACATAATTTTGTTCAACAAAATTCATATTAAATTTTAATGCAATAATTTATATTTAAGTTGTGATAATGCGCAGACTTGAAATGCGTGACTTTGACTATAGAAACTCATTTTTTATTGTCACAACTCATAAAGACTTTATTTTGCATTAAATATGTTTATTAGGTTCAATAGCATACTACAAAACCGTGAATCAATTAAACAATTGTAATTAGTATACACAAATATCCATAATGAATTATTATAGATACTTGAGTTAAAAAGAATCAAACACACATAACTTAGTTTAACAACAGTTTCAAAAGAGATAAATTAAACAAATTTAAGATTACATAATCATAATCGCATATAATCAATATCTGTCATATTATAAAATGATTCTTTTAATCAAATACGTGTTTGCATATTGTTCACATATATGAAAGAAAATTCTACCCTATAATAACAAGCAACAATATTTATATCTGATACACGACTCGGAGAAAAGTTTTAATAATGTTACACAATCCATCGCGAGATCAAAGCGAGAAGATACAATCAGATTTTCACTATGCCAATATATCCCCTAAAAAGTAACTGAAATCAAATTATTCAACTCATGTTGTGATTATCGTATGGTCTTGGTGTTTTAAAATATTCTAAATTTCTATTCTGAAATTTCAACATTACTGTTTTAGATTTTAAATAGCATCACATTTGTACGAGAGAGGACTTAAACTAAATGGTCAACATCCATCAGGACAGGGGTCAAAAGGCGAGTGTATTTCTCTTTTTTTCTGTAAAAATGAGTCATATATTAATTTCGTGAAATAATAATTTCAAGGAATATAAAGTCACGATATATAAAAAGGAATGATGTTTAGTGTTTGATATACGTTGTCAAAATGAAAGAGATCAAGGAACAAATCCACATCGTCTACTCAATTTGATCATTTACTTTATGATAAATTATGTAAAATTGTTACGGAACAAATAAACATCGTGTACCCAATTTCATCGCTACTTTTATCATAAACTATACAAAATTAGCATTTGTTTTTGGCATATACGTGCCCAAAAGCAGAATACCAGATTAAGCTTTCTACAATACTCGTAAAATTCTGCCCACAAAGAAAAACGCGTTACAGCTTTCATTAATTATCAATTGTATATAAACTCATTATTGACTCTATAATGCACTGAATTTATAGGATACTCATCAAACATTCACGTATAGATTAATATTCACACAGCTTAGATAATCACCAACAATAACCAAGTCCCTTTCTTTACCTATAATAAACAAATCATACAGATTAAAACATTTGATGGACAAAAACCATAATTTAGCAAAAGGAAAATAAGGCACGTGCCAGGAATCTGCAGAGTTTAATTATTTTGAATTGGCAAGTTTGGGTAGCAATATTCAAGTTATGTAACGGCATTTCAACTCTCAGTGTGTTTACATGATTTTAGTGACAACTAGAGTAATGAGCTTAATCTAGCTTCATTCGTATCTGTAAACTTTACATTATAACATGAGAGTGTTCATGTACAAAACAATTAAACATCCCAGGACAGATCTGCCATGCTATGGTTTTTGTTCATTAAATAATCTTCAGATATCTTCAAAGAGATCGAGCGAATCGATCGACTGTTTGAAGTCTGACAGCGATTCTTGACTGATTAATCGAAAGATGAATCGGACTTTACTTCGTTCTAATCAGATTCTTACATCTAGGGCTCGGAAGTCACATAGCATTAGGATAAGAATTGCATCAGACTGCATGTAAGCTGAGATGTGTTGGTGCATAACTGCTAAACTGACGGGACTTTTCTATTTTGTTCTTCGTTTCCAGCTGTCTAATCAAATTCATTAGCTTCTTTCTTTCTTCCCTTTCTTGTTAGATCCGTTTGTATGACTCAGTATGAGTCCAATATGATATATTATTCCCAAACAGTCTTTAAGTGTGAGCATGGAGGTGGACGCGTTGTCGTTATGGAATGCTATCAGTCACGGATTGTTTTCCTTGCTTTGTCCACATGTTCAATTTTACAATTATGATATTGCATTTCTTAAGTAAGAGAAGCGAGAAAAAAACATGAAAAGAGTATCAAAGAAAATTTGGCGACAGTAGTTGTCCTTCCATCATTAAAGCTTTTCTATCCTTGACGTTTTGTTATTTCCTTCTTTCAAGTCACACGTCCATTTGCAATAGAAATGCCTCAAGGAATATTTTCAATGCAATTGAGTTGAATGTTTAGGTTCAATACAAAATACCAGTCAGTTCAGATTGTGTCATGAGAGAAGAAATAAGCATTTAAAGAGTTAATTAGCAGACAAAAAACCTTTGATTAGTACTTAAGGAACGACTAATTTTTTTATATCTATTTGAGAGAATAATGTACAGCCTTTCTTTCACAAATATTTGTTAAAAGGTCATGCCATGTTTTGCCTAAAAGTACTCTTTCCTGTCCGATCTGACTGTCTGGGAGTTTCCGGCGGAAAACCATATATGCTTGAAAAGTCAGACACTTTGTTCTGTTCCGAGAAGTAGCGATAGAGTAGAGTGGCTAACGTCACAAGTATGGCTAAACTGCCAAGTCCGGTGCCGAGTCCCACAGCCAGAGCATTTGAGGGATCGTCCTTCTTTTTTTGCTCTGAAACGAAAGAATTCAATTCTTGAAATAGAAAATATACAATGCGACCATGTTCATGGGGGAATAATCATGGATATTTAAATTGTGTCTGTTGTGACAGTCATGAATTTAAATTTCGAGCTTAATAACAGTCCTAAATATTTAGAAGGTGTTGCTGGGGATGTGTGCTCGTCAACATTGATGCAATCGGGGTACATGGAGATTACATGCACAATCAGGTACGTTTGGACAATCATGAACCCTCTCGTGTACCAGTTATCTGGTATCCATCCAAGAATATCTGAATTCAGGGTGAATGTACCAGCCAGTCAACTATCAGTGACTAAAACGAATCTTTATAGATGCAAGTGTATACTTTGCACTTCTTGATTCATAAGTTCGAAACGTGTTGGCGCAACAGAGTAGATTATGGCTTAAACGTCTATTGGCGGCAATTCTCCACGAGCATTCAAGTGTCCTTCTGGAAGCATATCTATATGGTGTGCTTAACCTTTGTTCATGATTGTAGATTTATTTTTAAATAGTGGCAATTTATAAACATCATGTTTTCATAACTAACATTTGTCCATGACGGTAAGTTATAAATAACATGTTGACGTAAATTGTCAGTTCAGAGCATTATAGAAACTGACATCTTTACGTAGCAAGAGCTCAAAGTTACTATTGTTTACAGTTAGAGTAGGTCGTTCCGTCGGAAATCTTATTTATACAGGTATGTGCTTGATAATCAAATAATTCATTCCTGTTATTACGACCAGTCTGTGGAGTCCGTTTGCTATCGGAGATTACAGTTGTGTTGAGCTGTAATTCGAGAGGAATTATTCATTTCACTCGTTCATTGGAATTACTCAGTGCTCACTATCTTTTCATTAACACATTATTTGGAATTATTTTGAATGCATTCAAAGGTATTCTGGATTGCATCGTTTGATACATCAAGACATTCAAATCTATTGGAATTCATTCTGAAAATTCTATTCTTTTGAATTTGTCATAAGACACTTAGTATTATCGGGATTGAAGTTACAATATTTTGTTTTTTAATTATTCACTTTATATTGTAGAGAATATATTGTTTGTTGATTTTACTTAACTTGCTGGGTTCGGTCCTTTCTGTTATGTCTAAGACCTGGAGTCGTAACACCGTCAACGTAGAAATGATCATACGTAATCCTTTGCGAATTGAAACTATATATTAGAAGCATGTAGCAGAGTATGTTTTCCCTTATTTCCTACCCACCATCTTTCGTTATTTTTGCTAAGTATTTCGCATTCATAGTATTGAGAATTAGGTTAGATAATGACACATTTAATAATAATACGTTTGTTATATCAAACTAGCATATTGAATCCTTTTTCAGCAATAATCGCCCTTAAAGTTGTTGTTTTTGCTGCTTTTGTTTATTTGTACCTGTGCATGTGAGTGGTTGAATCGCATGGAGGAAACCCTTGCAATGTATTGTATTGGACTGAGAACCACACCAGTCAGATAAGATTTATTTTAGGTTAATGTAAAATGCTTTCTTTATCACATCTGAAAAATGTATTATGAAAGAACTAATTTTAAAATTAAAATCAGAACGTTAACGTCCGTCGAATGCTCATTAGGGATGACTTTAAAAGTGACAATCAAGCATTTGAAAGGTTGATCATGATCTCCATCACCGTGGATTGCTGTTTGGTTTTATGCTGGGATTCTGCCAGAAACCAGAACTCGATGATGCAACCGTAACTCTGCATAATGCAGTTACGCAGTGAATAGATTTAAATAATTTCATTGGACTAGTAAATATATACTTGACAGTATATTAGATGAACACTTGTGTTTTCCGCCTGATCTAACAGTGTACTAGTAGACAGCGACACAAGTCCACATTCGTCTGCTATATACCTATTAGGCATTTACCTTAGTAGATGTGAATAATGAAATAAAATTAAATTCTTGAATTCAAAACAAAATGCTGTAAACATGACACCTTGTAAAACACTGACCAGTTTTGTAATTGAAATAACGATGACCATTTTTTGAGGTAAATATGTTTCGAAATTGTAGTTCATTGTTATGATTAGAGTAAATAAGAAATTTCTTTTGCCCAGCGGAAATGCCACAAATAATGTGATTCGTTATTATGAAAGCATATATATATATATATATATATATATATATATATATATATATATATATATATATATATATATATATATATATATATATATAATCTGTATTATATATGCAGTTGTCCAGTGCTACTGAGACTATCTTGGCTTGGAGAAACACAAGGGACTGTAATCAAATTACCTTGTATCGACGATGAATATTCGGGGACACAGTCTAGAGGTTGCAGCCTACCAGATTCTGTCAACGTAAAAAAAAGTTGTTATATAATCAGATGATTGAATACTAGTTCATTGACTTTGAGAATTTGTATATTTCTTTTCTTCTTTTTATCTATTTTTGACTGCTCCGGTAGCCTAAGTGGTTAGAGTGTCCGCCTCAAATGCGGGAGGTCGCGGGTTCGAACCCCAGCCGAGGCATAAGGAAGTATTAAAAATGGTGCTAGAAGTTGCTACGCTTGACGCTCGGCATTAAATGGTAGTGTTAGGACTGGTAAGGCCTGGTGTCAGGAGAATGTGACTGGGTGGGACATGATGCTACATGTCTGCGGCATGATGTCTCAGTGCTCGACATCATAAAACTGCGACAATGCAGACATCGGAGCAATGTAACCAAAATTGTTAAAGCTATATTAATATTTTCCAATAATCACAAACACACACACACTCTTTTAACTTCAATACGATTAATAGTTTCCAAAGGCTTAGGCCTTTACTTTGTGAATTTAGTCTTAACATACTAAAAAATGATCAGTTCAGTCAGAGACACAAAGGCCCCGAGTGGCCGAGTGGTCTAGAGCGCACTCCGTTACGGATCACTGTCATCTCATCTCTGTCAGTGTTCGTTCGAAACTCGGATTCATGAAATGTGGGTATGTGAGAAAGCTTGCCAGTAGCTTCTCGTGGGTCGTTGGTTCTTTTCGGGGTTTTCCCACCATTAATACTGGCCGCCATGTATAGATTATCGTGCGCTGAAAAATGGCGTTAAACCCAACAACAACAAAAAGAGAAGCAAATTTTAACATTTATCATTACATTTTCTTTTCTCACAGACTATTTATACATGCAACTATATTGTCCTCTTTCTGTTCTCCTCAGTGTTATCACCTGTTTGAGCCACTTAATAGCTGTGAGCTCATGTTACAATTTTTTTTCTTATACTTATATGTTATCTGTATGTGTTATCAGTCGTTTGTATTTCATGGGTTACTCGTTTTTGTTTCTTGCTGTCGGTAAGGGCTTTAGTGTCATTTATACTTTGGTCTACATACTAGATGCCTGTCCTGCTATTTTAAATTACTAAATATGTCATATGACTAGATTTCCGCATGAGATTAAGTCATATACAGCAGTTGAATTGGCAAATCTAACATGAATAGATATAACATGTTTAAACTGCCTCACACGACTGTACTTTAAGAGAAGATGTGCATGTTCTGAGACAGCTTCATATCATTATCAGTGAGAACGTTTTAAACTGGTATTTCCAATTTTGTTATTTGGCTTTCATTTTACTCTTCTAAATAAAAACCTATTATATCCCAAACATTTTATTTTAGTTCCATAGATTATAAATTCCAGCAGGGCAGACTTGTTAAGAAATTTAATAGACAATTTCAGGATCTTCATTTAGGTTGTCATTATTTTAATAGATTTCTACGGAGCCTCATTAGTTTAATCGGTTTTGGTAATCATTGCGTTACAGCTGTTCTCCATTATTCTAGTTGATGATAGTTTGTAAATGTTAGATTATATAATTAGCACACCTATTGTTATATGGAATACACTGGACAACAAATTTTTACAAAAGTCATGTTACTGAAATAAAATTAGTCAATTCTTATCAATTTTTATGTGCTGAACACGAATATGACAGTCAAATTGCAAAATTGGCTCTAGTTTTTTTGTAATCTGCAAGAAATTAATGTTTACATAACGAAATGCATTCCAATAGTAAAAGGTCAACTGTAATAGCCTACCTATAAAAAATCAAGTCATTGACTACATCTTAGATTTCTTCGCCTGTCTCTTGTACAGCTGTTCGGGAGCATCTCTGAGGAGTGTCCAGCAGTAGTCAGCCAGCATTGTAGTGGACCATTTTCCCTGGTATCTTTGTTCCATTGTTGCGATATCTTGATGAAAACGTTCGCCGTGTTCATCACTAACAATACCACAGTTGCTAGGAAAGAAATCCAAATGGGAATGAAGGAAGTGAATCTTTAGAGACATATTGCAGCCAAGTTTCTTATACTTCATCAACATGTCTTCTACTAGTTCCTTATAGTTTTCTGCCCTAACATTTCCGAGGAAGTTTGTAGAAACTAGGCGA
This sequence comes from Sinohyriopsis cumingii, assembly GCA_028554795.2. Lineage (NCBI taxonomy): Eukaryota > Metazoa > Mollusca > Bivalvia > Unionida > Unionidae > Sinohyriopsis > Sinohyriopsis cumingii. The sequence continues at coordinate 71,399,617 of CM068829.1, read as the reverse complement.
AAAGCATTCCATGCTTGTTTCGCGTCACCTTCCAGCAAGTTGTTGAACCGGTCATCTTTGAAAAGCTCTCGAATCTGAGGACCCACAAAAACTCCCTCTTTAATCTTTGCTTCGCTGAGTCGAGGGAATTTTTCATGCAGGTATCGGAATGCTGGCAAAGTCCGGTCAATGGCTTTCACGAAGTTCTTCATCAAACCTAGTTTGATGTGAAGGGGTGGTAGCAAGATTTTCTGAGCCTCAACCAGAGCTGGGTGTTGGATATTCTTCTCTCCAATGGCTACATTCTGCCTGTGAGTCCATTCCTTCCTCATGTAGTGCATTTCCCTTGCTCGGCTATCCCACTCGCATAAGAAACACATGTATTTTGTATATCCTTGCTGCAGTCCCATTAAAAGGGCAACTACCTTCAAATCACCACAGAGGTGCCAGCTGTACTTGTTATACTCAATGGAATTCAGTAGCTGCCTTAAGTTATCGTATGTCTCTTTCATGTGGACAGCATACGCTACTGGAATAGATGGAAGAATGTTTCCATTGTGCAAAAGCACAGCCTTGAGACTCAGTTTCGAAGAGTCCACAAATAGTCTCCATTCTTGTGGGTCATGAGTGATTTTTAAAGCATTCATGAGGCCCTCAATATCGGAACAGAATATCAGATTACTTTCCTTTCTGAAGAAAGGCTCCAATTGCTGGTGGCGCTTTCGATATGCAGTAATTGTGACATCTTCTTCTAGAAGATTCCATTGTTGGAGTCTTGATCCTAGCAATTCTGCCTTGTTCTTTGATAAGTCCAAATCACGAATTAGGTCATTTAGTTCTTCCTGTGATATTATGTGTGAGGTTGATGATGCACCACAGTGAAAATCTGGATCACTGCATGCTGATGGACCAGGAGAAGAACAGGTCGACTCACCTTTGTCTTCGTCAGATGAATCAAGAGAATATTCTGCTGGAGGTTCTGGAATAGGAAGTCCCTCACCATGTGGAACTGGTCTCAATGCAGACGGAATGTTTGGGTAGACTATTCTCGACTTCTTTCGCTTCGTTATTCCGCCGGAAAGAGGAGGAACCAAGCAGAAGTAACAGTCATTTAGGTGGTTGCTTGGCTCCCTCCACACCATTGGGACTGCAAACGGCATTGATGACCTTTTGCAATTCAACCACTGTGAAAGCTGTGTTGTACATGTAGCACAGCATATATGCGGAGCCCAAGGCTTGTCTTGGTCACCAACCTTGCATCCGAAGTAAAGATGATATGCCTTCTTCACTTGAGAATTGATACTTTTCTTCTGGTTGGCAAATGTCACTTCCCCACAAATATAGCAAAAATTGTCCGCGGTATTAACACACTTTCGAGGCATTACTGTTCTTTATTGTACGTAAATGGATAAAATAATAAGTTTTATGTAACAGTAGCTTGAACTGTCTCGCACAACGTCTAAAATATTTTAAATGCTGCACCTATCTGATTGGGCTTTATATAGTACACTGCTTACGTCAGCTTCAGCAGCCGCCTGGCATTAGTATAATAGGCCTACACATGTATAGTACACTGCTGACGTCAACTTACTTCAGCAGCCGCATGGCATTAGTATTGCATTGCATCAGAAAATGATGCAATCAACTGTGGATGATGTGAGCATGATGGTATTATGCAATGTTACATCATTATTCCGGATGTTGCTGCAGTCCTACTGGAGAAATTTACACAGTGAAACATAGAAAATGAGGTATATGATTATCTTCAAAACGAGAGCCAATACAAATTTTTCACGGTTATATTCGTGTTCGGCACACCAAAATACTACAGATTAGGGCCTTTTCAAGTCAGTAATGATTTCACTGTTGACCAGTGATATAAAAGAAGCCAGTCTGTTGTTGCAAATTCGGGCCAAAAAATCCAACTTGAATCTCAGATCTCAACTGTGTAATTATTTTGTTGTTATTTTTAGGGGAATAAAATGTTTGCAAGATGTGTACAGTATATGATTATACACATAAAGCAAACAATATCAGTTAGTAGTCGACATTATATTCTTTCTCTGCACAATGCATAGTCAATAGGAGTTGAGGCTTCAGAACAGCAATTAAGCAGATAATGTCGTATTTCACGTTTGTCCCGTAGTGGTTATATGTAGAAGTTGCAAGTGCCAGAATTCCTGTTCTAATCGGGCGTGGTATCTGTATCGGAGCTATTTTATATATCGGATAGTACTTTTAGAATCCTAACGGAATATTTAAATAGCTAGAAATTTGAAATATAACTGAATTGGGTTCTATTTATAAGTATATTTTGGAACAATCAACTACGTTCGATTTTCTGACATACATCCTAGTTGTCAAATTATGTTTTAGAATCACTAAAGCAAGTGGTATTGTTAACTATCTCATTTGTATTCTCATTAAGATTATAAAGTATGAAGACATAGAGAATATAATTTTTCTTTGGGAATGGGAAATCTCTGTCAGAGATGAACTTACAATGGAAGTTATTGATCATGGTTTGGAAGAAAATTAACTTCCAAACAGTAATACAATATCTGTCAAAATCTTAAAGTAAAGCTATGCACATCAATTGTCTTTCGCATCCAACAGAATTTGCGTAATATATCATCCAAAATAGAATAGCAAGAACTGAGGGTTTCACTCTGTTGTCATACGTAACTTTAGAGAAATTGTGTCTGACAGTTATACAAGAAATCCAAGCAAGCAAAATGTACAACTGCCCGCACTTTTATTGATTGTTCACCGTCACCTTATACAACCATTTAATAACTCACCACTCCAGATGGTCTCTAAGTCATCGAATTCCACTCAACGGTGTGTTTTTACCCAACGCATCGTTTTAAATTCTGTAATGAGTATATCCACCAAAACCACTATAGTTGATCATACTAATAGGAAATTGTTATATTAAAGAGTGTAATAAACTTGGGCGATATTATTCAAGCAATCTCAAAATTACTCATGTACGCATGCAATACCATTATAGTAGAGTTCCTGAAAGGTCTTTGAACAAAGCTTTGTGAGAAATGGAAACTCGCATAGTTATACAAACCTTTGGTCGTACTATCCGTGTCTTTCGCTTGTCCACATGCGATCCAATGGTACTTATTTCCAATAATTGAAGACACGAGAGTATAGTTCCAGCTCCCGTGCCAAAAGTTGTTCAATCTGCTTTTCACGTACTCCTTTCCAGAACTGGAAGGCAACAAATGTAAACAATTAGAAAATTATATATATATATATATATATATATATATATATATATATATATATATATATATATATATATATATATGCCATTTTCTTCAATATTCAAAGACTTCAACTGTACTAAAATAATGCCAAGACATTCGTGTGGCATACAAGACTATACAAATTGATTTTGAGAACTTCTGAAAATTTGATAAACAAGTTTATTTTTCACTCTTCTAAGGGTTGTTATGCTTTGCAAGTTGTACTGAAGCAGCGTGAGTATTGCTGTCATATTACACTTACAAAATCCTAACAATATATATAAATTTCACAAGCACATTTTACTTCAGAGATAATAATCAATATTTTGTTCAAACTTCCAAAAAGGCCAGGGTTTCTTGAAAACGATATGAAAAATTATTCAAATTTGCGCGAAAGGAGTTTAAAACAACCTCACACCTATAGTGATACTGACTGAAGGTATGGGGGATGATCACATCAATTCATTAAAACATGCAAATATTTGCAGACACTCTCTTTCGTAAATATTAGTGTATATTTCATAGACTTACCAGTACTTATCTCGGCTAATGAGTTACCATCAGTTGAAGGATTCTTTAGGTGATATAAGCATAATATTTCCGAATCAAATCCTATGCTTGACGATTTGTAAATCCACGTGGAAAACCTCAATCCTATATCATGCAAACGTTTTTAATTTCGGGCTAGATATGGCTGTTACAAAATACCGGTAAATGTTTAAACAGTTTTAAAGTGTGTTCCGGAAAGAATTGTATGCAGGGAAGTGCACATTTTAATGAACAGTTGATATCACACCCAAATATCATCATTCAGTTCCACACTGACTGGGCGTTTCATTTTTCGGACTAGCGAGAGAGCTGCTCAAAAGGACCAATTACCATATCTGTACAAATATTCATGCGAATAGCATTGAATTATCTTTCAAATTATTTTATGAGGGGAAACAATTATGTCAAACTGCAAATGTATGAACTGTAATACAAATGTGAAATATTTGACAGGTGCGAGAGCACAAATACACTAAATAAAACATTCTATCAATTTAGATTCTCTTATTTACAGGCTACTGGGCGTCCAACAGATCCTTCGTGTACCTAATCGAAAAACTACATATCCTTTCAACCTGTCACCAATCAAATTTAGCATTCATTGTTGTAGTATAAGCATAAGTCATGTTACCGTAAAGTTGACACTGCATGTAATTTTATATATATATGGCTGTTACTTAATATTATGCTTATATCACCAAAAGAACCCTTCAACTGATGGTAACTCATTAGCAGAGATAAATACTGGTAAGTCTATAAAATATACACTCATATGTGCAACAGAGTGTGTCTGCAAATATTTGCATGTTTTAATGAATAGTTGAGATCATCCCCAAACCTTCTGTCAGTATCATTACAGGTGTGAGGTTGATTTTAAAATCCTCCATTTGCACTACCATTTTATTTACTTATATATAGCAGTACGGATTAATATCACAATAATCCTAACCTAAAATAATTTTACATAACTTCTCAGCTATATTCAACAAAAACCTTTCACATAAACGAAACCATCTCATACTCAGTATGAGTGTATAAGTATCAGATGATTTCGTTTATGTGAAAGGTTTTTGTTGAATATAGCTGAGAAGCTATGTAAAATAATTTCATTTTAGGATTATTGTGATATTAGTCCATACTGATATATATATATATATATATATATATATATATATATATATATATATATATATAAGTAAATACAAATGGTAGTGCAGATGGAAGACAAAACTGCTTCGACATTTCCATTGGCGAAAACCATATGTATTACATGCGTGGCCATGTATACGGGTACTTAATTTACGAACTTGTATAGGCAGTAAGCTTGACTGAGCCATATATTTTAACTTGTAATCCTGACAGCCTTAGGAAATACAGATACTGCATTAGAAACACAGCTGATCATTTCTTACCGTTTTTCACATTTTAATAGTTCGCGTCTTAAAGAAAGGATAAATATTAATGAAATAAAATAGAACTTATACAATTCAGTCCATATCAATCAAAATTCAGTGGTGATTTACAAATATGTTTCGTGAAAATAGGTAAAGAAAATTAGCATGCAAATCTCTCTCTCTCTCTCTCTCTCTCTCTCTCTCTCTCTCTCTCTCTCTCAGATATTAAGCAATGGATGATTGGTAACACAATATATCTTGCTTCACTTTATAATAAATATATTAAAATATAAGGTACTCGTTATCCTTTATTCTGACAATAATGTTATGTTTGCCGACAGCGAAAAACCCCTAGATCAAATCCTTTGAATGAATCATGTATATACTGCAGAGAATGCAGATATTAAAAAACTTAATGCTGAAAACTAATAATGTTACGTATGAGGGTAACCTAGTTTTACACACCGCTTGGAAATATCTAATTAGTTTTTATACTTATTTGTGGATTTTTTACACAATGAAAGATTTTATTCGCCAGAAAAATAAAAAGAATCATTCAACGATCTAGAAATGCAGTGTTTGTCTAAATCAATAAAGATATTTCTCCAAATAATCATATTTAGAATGGAAAGTTTTAATAATGCTATTTAGCAGACGTACGATAACTAAGACGATGGTCGTGCGAGAATGGGAAATGACATTTCACGCGCATATCTGAAACACACAAACTTGCCTCAAGTCTGTATGAATTATTGTTATGAGGTGGCATTGTAGTGTAAAATAGCAGCTTTAATAATTACAAATGACTGAGTTGATTATGGTTAGCTGGAATGTAATTATCTAAGAAACAACTTTTAGTTAAATTCACAGTATCTTAAAACAAAAAGTGTTAAGTTTTAGTTATCAGAGTTATGGTGAAAATAATGTAGTACTAAAGTTAAATCATATCATTCCCAATTAAGTCAACATGGAGACAGAAAGTTAGCTAGCCGTTTGAAAAACGGGCAATCGATCACATGTAATATTTTAAAATGTAATATATCGGACCTTCACAGCGTGAATAGATTTAAGTCAACTGCCAGCATCTCCAACTTTAATTGCGCAAAAAATCCATGTTCAATGTCCAGCTGCTATTCAGTTAAAATACCTTTTTAAATAGAATATAAACTCGGAAATGTGTGGGCTTGAGGTTCTTTCAAACTGATCAAACAAGCAAAACCAAGTAGAACATAATAATAATAATAATAATAATAATAATAATTATAATTATAATAACAATAACAATAACAATAAAGTTCAGAAGGAGAAGGAGGAGTACGACGACGAAGCTGATGAGAGAGACGAAAACAATCATGATGATGTCGACAATGACAACAATTTTAATAGTGGGGATTAGAGATAATGACTGTGAGAAGGAGATTGAACAGGATGACTACAATTACGATGCAAATGACGACTCTAACTGGTCGAGTCATGTGATTTATAATAAAAATACTCAACACACAGTGTGTTAGATCACAATCATTCATTTCCAAGGTATATATATATATGAATGTCATGATTTTAGAGTTTATTTTGAAAGAACGAGTGAATTCCATTTTTATTCTTACCTTAAAGAAGTAGTCAGATTCACTTTCAACACTGCCACATTCGTTACGTTTCTCACGGAAGTATTAGCACAATTAATGTCCCAAAATCCAGGCTCAGTTTGGTATGCAACGTTATTTATACTGACATGGGCTGTAGAATTGATAAATATTGCTTGTAGGAAATTTTGAACATGTGACTCGGCCGTTGCCTTGTCGTACCAAATTGAATTATTTTGGCATATCATGTTGACGTCATTTTCTCCATCAAGTTTAAAAATCAGGTCTAACTGGAAGTTGTTAAGTTCTTGAATGGCACTAATACCTGAAGAATAAAATATTATTGTTGTTGATGTAATTGTTATTATTATTTGTTTTTCTTCTTCTTCTTCTCCTTCATCCTCTTTTTTTTCGTAGTATTAGTAGTAGTAGTAGTAGTAGTAGTAGCAGTAGTAGTAGTAGTAGCAATAGTAGATGCAGTGGTAAACAGTAGTAGTAGGAGGAGGAGAAGAAGAATAGTAAGTGATACAAAGTCATGCAAGTGTATGCTCTGCACTTCCTGATTCATATGTTCGAAACATAAAGTCGCAATAAAGAAGATTTTATCTTAAGCTTCTATTGGCTGCAATTTTCCACGAGCATTCAAGTGTCCTTTTGGATGCACATCTATAATGTGTGCTTAACCTTTTAAATAATGGCACTTTATAAAAAACATGTTTTCATGACTAACATTTGTCCATGATGGTAAGTTATAAATAAAATGTTGACGAAAATTGTCAGTTCAGAACATTCTAGAAACAGACATCTTTACGTTGCAAGAGCTCAAGGTTACTCTTGTTTACTGTTAGAGTAGGATTTTTCCGTCGGAAATCTTATATACATAGGTCTGTATTTGATAATCAAAATATTCATTCCTGTTTTCGCGACCAGTCTGTGGAATCCATTTGTTATCGGAAATCACAGTCGTGCTCATATATAATTCGAGAAGAATTATTCATTTCCCTCGTTCATTAGAATTACTCAGTGCTCACTAGCTTTATATTAACATATTATTTGGAATCATTTTGAACGCATTAAATTGTCTTCTGGATATCATTCGTTGTGGTACGACAGAACATTCAGATATATTGGGGTTAATTCGGAACATTTATTATTTTAAACTTGTGATAAGACACTTAGCATTATTGGGATTTAAGTTACAATATTTTGTTTTTTAATTTTTCACTTGGTATTGTAGAGAATATATTGTTTGTTGATTTTACTAAACTCGCTGTTTTTTTCTGTTATATCTAAGATCTAGAGTGGTAACGCCTTCAATGTTGAAATGATGATACGTAACCCTTTGCGGTTTGAAACAATCTGTATATTAGCAACAGGTAACAGAGTTTGTTTTCCCTTATTTCCTACACACTAGCTTTCGTTATTTTTGCTAAGTATTTCGCATTCATAGTATTGAGAATTAGATGAGCTAATGACACATTTAATAATAATGTTTGTTATATCATACTAGCATATTGAATCCTTTGTCAACAATACTCGTCTTTAAAGTTATTTTTTATGTTGCTTATGTTTATTTATTTGTACCTGTGCATGTTTGTGGTTGAATCGCAAACAGAAAACGCAATGCACTGTATTGGACTGAAAACCACATTAGTCAGGTAAGGTTTCTTATAGGTTAATGTATACTGGTTTCGTTATCACATATGAAAAATTTACAAGTAAAATAACTCATTTTAAACCTAGAATCTGACGATAAACGTCGAATGCTCATTATTGATGTCTTTAAAAGTGACAATCGAAAAGTTGCAGTTTGCTTTTATGCTGGGCTTCTGCCAGAAGCCGGAATTCGATGATGCAACCATAACTCAGCATAATGCAGTTACGCAGTGAATATATTTAAATAATTTCATTGGACTAGTAAATATATCCTTGACAGTATATTAGATGAACACTTGTGTTGTCCGCCTTATCTAACACTGTACTAGTAGACAGCCACACAAGTCCACTCTCGTCTGCTATGTACCTATCAGGCATTTACATTAGCAGATGTGAATAATAAAACAAAACAAAATTATTTAATTAAAAAAAAATGTTGTAAACATCACACCTTGTAAAAGACTAATAAGTCTTGTATTTGAAATAACGATGACCATTTTTTGAGGTGAATATGTTTCGAAATTGTAGTTCATTGTTATGATTAGAGTAAATAAGAAATTTGTCTTGCCCAGCGGAAATGCCTGAAATTATGCAATTCGTTATTATAACAGCATATATATATATATATATATATATATATATATATATATATATATATATATATATATATATATATATATATATATATATATATATATTCAGTTGTCCAGGGGTACTGAGACTATCTTGGCCTGGAGAAACACAAGGGATTGTAATCAAATTACCTTGTGTCGACGATGCATATTTGAGTCCACAGTCTAGAGGTTGTAGCCTACCAGGTTCTGTCAACGAGAAAAAAGTTGGTATATAATCGGATGATTGAATACATTAACTTTGAGAATTTGTATATCTTTTTATCTTCTTTTAATTTATTCTTGACTGCTCCGGTAGCCTAAGTGGTTAGAGTGTCCGCCTCAAATGCGGGAATTCGCGGGTTCGAACGCCAGTCGAGGCATAAGGAAGACTATTAAAAATGGTTTTAGAAGTTGCTACGCTTGACGCTCGGCATTAAATGGCAATGTTAGGACTGGTAAGGCCTGGTGTCAGGATAATGTGACTGGGTGGGACATGATGCTACATGTCTGCGGCATGATGTCTCAGTGCTCGACATCATAAAACTGCCATAATGCAGACATTGGAGCAATGTAACTAAAATTGTTAAAGCTATATTAAAATTCCCAAGAAATCACAAACACACACACACACTCTTTTAGCTTCAATACGCTTAATAGAAAATAAATGGACAAGAAGTAGTTTTCAAAGGCTTTGACCTTTACTTTGTGAATTTAGTCTTAACATACTTAAAAATGATCAGTTCAGTCAGAGACGCAAAGGCCCCGAGTGGCCGAGTGGTCTAAAGCGCTCTCCGTCACGGATCACTGCCATCTCACTTATGTCTACGTTGGTTCGAGTCTCGGATTCAGCTAATGTGGGTATGTGAGAAAGCTTGCCAGTAGCTTCTCGTGGGTCGATGGTTCTTTTCGGGGTTTTCCCGTGTTCATCCTCCACCATTAATACTGGCCGCCATTTATAGTCTATCGTGCGCTGAAAAATGGCGTTAAACCCTACAACAACAACAGAGATGCAAATTTGAACATTTATCTTTACAATTTCGTATCTCACAGAATATTTATACATGCAACTATATTGTCCTTTTTCTCTTCTCCTCAGTATTATCACCTGCATGAGCCACTCAATAGCTGTGCTCATGTTACAAATTTTTCTTATTCTTATATGTTCTCTGTATTTGTTATTAGATATATATATATATATATATATATATATATATATATATATATATATATATATATATATATATATATATATATATACATATATATATATATTATATCGTTTCTATTTCATGGGTTATTCGTTTTTGTTTCTTGCTGTCGGTAAGTGTTTGAGTGTCATTTATACTTTGGTCTACATACTAGATGCCTGTCCTGCTATTTTAAATTACTAAATATGTCATATGACTAGATTTCCGTATGAGATTAATGTATATACAGCAGTTGAATTGGCAAATCTAACATAAATAAATATAGCATGTTTAATCCGCCTCACTCGTCTGTACTTTAAGAAACGATGTGCATGTTCTGAGACAGCTTCACTATCAGTGACAAAGTTTTAATTCTTATTTCCAATTTTGTTATTAGGATTTATCTTTGCTCTTCTAAATGAAAACCTGTTATATCCCAAAAATTTTATTTTACTTCCACAGATTATAAATTCCAGCAGGGTAGACTTGTTAGGAAATTTAATAATCAGTTTCAGGATCTTCATTTGGGTTGTCATTATTTTAATAGCTTTCTACGGAACCTCATCAGTTTAATCGTTTTTGGTAATCATTGCGTTACAGTTGTTCGTCATTATTCTAGTTGCTGATAGTCTATAAATTTTAGATGATATAATTAGTACAGCTATTGTTATACGAAATATAAAGGAAGCACATCTATTGTTGCAAATTCTGGCGAAAAATCCAACTTGAATCTCACATCTCAATCACAAAGAAGTAAACACACACCACACAAATACACCAAAATATCTCAAATATTGCTTAATTACTTTGTTGTTATTGTTCCGGGAATGAAATGTTTGCGAGATATGTACATTATACGATTATGCACATAAAGCAAACCAATATCAGTTAGTAATCGCCATTATGTTCTTTCTCTGCACAAACCATAGTCAATAGGAGTTGAGGCTTCAGAACAGCAATTAAGCAGATAATGTCGTATTTCACGTTTGTCCCGTAGTGGTTATATGTAGAAGTTGCAAGTGCCAGAATTCCTGTTCTAATCGGGCGTGGTATCTGTATCGGAGCTATTTTATATATCGGATAGTACTTTTAGAATCCTAACGGAATATTTAAATAGCTAGAAATTTGAAATATAACTGAATTGGGTTCTATTTATAAGTATATTTTGGAACAATCAACTACGTTCGATTTTCTGACATACATCCTAGTTGTCAAATTATGTTTTAGAATCACTAAAGCAAGTGGTATTGTTAACTATCTCATTTGTATTCTCATTAAGATTATAAAGTATGAAGACATAGAGAATATAATTTTTCTTTGGGAATGGGAAATCTCTGTCAGAGATGAACTTACAATGGAAGTTATTGATCATGGTTTGGAAGAAAATTAACTTCCAAACAGTAATACAATATCTGTCAAAATCTTAAAGTAAAGCTATGCACATCAATTGTCTTTCGCATCCAACAGAATTTGCGTAATATATCATCCAAAATAGAATAGCAAGAACTGAGGGTTTCACTCTGTTGTCATACGTAACTTTAGAGAAATTGTGTCTGACAGTTATACAAGAAATCCAAGCAAGCAAAATGTACAACTGCCCGCACTTTTATTGATTGTTCACCGTCACCTTATACAACCATTTAATAACTCACCACTCCAGATGGTCTCTAAGTCATCGAATTCCACTCAACGGTGTGTTTTTACCCAACGCATCGTTTTAAATTCTGTAATGAGTATATCCACCAAAACCACTATAGTTGATCATACTAATAGGAAATTGTTATATTAAAGAGTGTAATAAACTTGGGCGATATTATTCAAGCAATCTCAAAATTACTCATGTACGCATGCAATACCATTATAGTAGAGTTCCTGAAAGGTCTTTGAACAAAGCTTTGTGAGAAATGGAAACTCGCATAGTTATACAAACCTTTGGTCGTACTATCCGTGTCTTTCGCTTGTCCACATGCGATCCAATGGTACTTATTTCCAATAATTGAAGACACGAGAGTATAGTTCCAGCTCCCGTGCCAAAAGTTGTTCAATCTGCTTTTCACGTACTCCTTTCCAGAACTGGAAGGCAACAAATGTAAACAATTAGAAAATTATATATATATATATATATATATATATATATATATATATATATATATATATATATATATATATATATATATATGCCATTTTCTTCAATATTCAAAGACTTCAACTGTACTAAAATAATGCCAAGACATTCGTGTGGCATACAAGACTATACAAATTGATTTTGAGAACTTCTGAAAATTTGATAAACAAGTTTATTTTTCACTCTTCTAAGGGTTGTTATGCTTTGCAAGTTGTACTGAAGCAGCGTGAGTATTGCTGTCATATTACACTTACAAAATCCTAACAATATATATAAATTTCACAAGCACATTTTACTTCAGAGATAATAATCAATATTTTGTTCAAACTTCCAAAAAGGCCAGGGTTTCTTGAAAACGATATGAAAAATTATTCAAATTTGCGCGAAAGGAGTTTAAAACAACCTCACACCTATAGTGATACTGACTGAAGGTATGGGGGATGATCACATCAATTCATTAAAACATGCAAATATTTGCAGACACTCTCTTTCGTAAATATTAGTGTATATTTCATAGACTTACCAGTACTTATCTCGGCTAATGAGTTACCATCAGTTGAAGGATTCTTTAGGTGATATAAGCATAATATTTCCGAATCAAATCCTATGCTTGACGATTTGTAAATCCACGTGGAAAACCTCAATCCTATATCATGCAAACGTTTTTAATTTC
>CM068829.1:68789094-68841594 GCA_028554795.2 Sinohyriopsis cumingii | reverse complement strand
ATTACTAGCATCACTGACAGAAATACCACACCATGGGCACGTCGCCATAGTGTAATAGGCGTTCGAGACAAACCCAGCCTGAGCATATCGTATTCCAAAGCCATTTCCTTGGTATCCAAAATATCATATAAGTCTGTTACACTCATATTCGTACCTATTATCATTTTGTACAATAAAGCGTCTAGGTTGTAACGCTATAATATGATACGGCTGTGCAAAAACATCCCACGTAAAATTCTTGAGGTAACATTGCTTCGTTGCACAGCTTAAATATAGGTTTTCCAAGTAACATCCATCATCTTCCTTGTCCCATAGATATTGTCTGCATAATTTCGTCAATACTTTGAAATTATTTGAACTTGTAATGATACATCGTTGGTTTGTGACAATGATGACAAATGCACTGGCATTAATCTTTTCTACCGTTTCTGGGGCATAGTTTGCAAGCTTCATTTTGCTTCTCCGATGATAAATGTTCTTTAATTTGGACCCTTGAGTCTTCTTTTTTATAACATTCTTCCATCTGTAATGCTTTTTCCTCTTTAAGTTTTTCTCTCGTACCTTATGTGATGAAAGATGTTTCTTACCTTTCTTCTTTTTCTTTTTCTTATGTCTGGAATGCTTAAGAACTTTATCTTTGAAGTATTCACCACTGTCATCCTTGTCTAGATACTTTCCTTTCGGAGTTGGAATGTCTAAATTCAGAGCATCTTTACTTGTACCAAGGCAGATTTCTTTATTTCCTCTTGTGGACTCAACAGATGCATGTTCTTTCTCTCCTTTGCCGTGGTCTGAAAGCAGTGTTAACCTTATATTCATATCCGGAACTTTATACAAAGTTGCAAGAGTGGGAACGAGAGAGGTGGTGGATAAAAGCATTATAATGATCAGTAACAATAGCAAGTAAAGTTTGATGGTGACTTAGATCAACTGCAGATAAATTTAAACGTTTGAATTACTGAATGGCAGCGCATTTACTGTTCTGCCATGTAAAGTTTGGAGTTCTCTACTTTTAATTTAAGCCAAATTTCATGTTTAACTTGCAAGCGTCTCATTTATGTAGTTATGACAAACTGGGCGGCTATGCAAACAGTACACTTCCTCTATCATTTAATCTTAGCTTGGTTTGAAAGCACAACTATGAATTGTTATGTGTCATAAATATAATATATGTATGCTGAATCTTGATAAAAGGGAACTTTTTAAAGTCTAGTAGCCTTTTGATGAAAAAAATAAATATAATGGTATATCATAGATATACTGAATATATATATATATATATATATATATATAGAGAGAGAGAGAGAGAGAGAGAGAGAGAGAGAATCGCACAATTAGTGCCCTTAGATACTGTTTAAGTATGACTATTCATGCAGGATTGAGTGGGTAACAAAAATGTTCACGAAATTATATCCATTACGAAACGTTGAAATTGAGCTTGTGTATTAAGATAACATTGTGACACCAAGAAAGTTTATCCGAACATTATTTTATCTTTTACTCCTAACCCACTTAAACATATCGGCACGAATATATCTCATTTTACGGTAGATGTGGCAATGAAAACATTTGGTACTTTGATCCTTCATCAAATAAGAAGTATATTGTCATTATATTTATTCGTTCACGTGTGCATGCAATTCTTTATCTCGCTTAACAATGTGAAATTTTCCCGAATTTTGCGCTGGTCAAAATAAATAAATTTTATCCTACCAATAGATTAGTTTAGGCATTAATCTATGTCGCTATACACCTGGCGCCATTGATGTATGTATTACAACGCGTTAAAGTGTACACAGACTATCTTTAATACAAAATTCAAACTGTTGGGCTTGAAATAGAGAATGGGGTAGATAATATTTTGGCATGTATTTTAAACGGAATGGATAATATGGACATCTAATATTGGGTATTTATTTTTGTTTCAGAGACTCGGCCAATCTCGTCCCTGATATAAATCCTTTTACATCGCATTAGACGTCCCTTTCGAACCCGCGCACATCGAAGTTATTATTTTAAAGTCCATTCTTTAAGATCAGAAGTGTGGTCATTGGATTAAAACGAAGCCCGTTCATGCTAGTTTATGAATATGATAGAAATGTATCTTAATCGAATGGTGTGCACTTTAGAGAATCGTTTTGACCATTTGTACTTGTGCCTACAAAACATAGTCGCTAGCAATGGGCCTACAATCATGGTAATAGAACCACTATACTTAAAGTGCTATCAGATCTTAGAAAAAGCATATTGCAATCTCAGAAGAATATCACGATGAGAAAGAAATACCTTCTTAAAGAAGTAATGAAACGTAACATTCCAGTAAATGAAAGTATCCATTTTCATAAAATAGCTAAGGCGCATTACATATTGCATAAGCACATGCATCTATAAAACTGAATAAAACCGAAGCAAAGAAACAGTCGGGTTTAAGAGAACATTTAGGGGCTAAAACGTTGCGATCTCTACAAATAAGATTTCACAAGAATTTCGAAAGACTTTGGATTAAAGAAGACCTGTAAACAACTTGTAGATCTTATTCCTAGTCTAGCGTATAGACGAGCCCAAACAGATTAATTTCGAATCTTACAAGGTCATTTACGTGTCAAAACATGTTTTACTCCAAGTAATATATCCATCCAAAAGAAAACTGATTTTTTAAAAACTAAATAACGATTTGAAATGCATTCAAACAGAATGTGACACTCTATTTAAGTACAATGTATATGTGTAAATATATTATGATGCTACCTTCATTGTTGTCAGTCTTCAAATCTTCCATCTCATTCATGAATGTTGTTTGTTGCAGCGGCAATTTCTCCAGTCTGTGATCTAGGCTCGCGAAGGGACCGCGCCTGCTTTCGGCTTTGTCATTAGTGACTAATCGAATATCATCAACTTGATCACTTTTGTATGTCTTGGTGAACTCTTGCTTGTACGAACCATAAGGTAGTTGTTTCAAGTCAGCAACATTTCGTTCAATCTTTTTCTGGAATTCGTCACATATAGGGGCTGATAGTCTGTAAAGAATTCCTTCGATTTCTGAAAACAACTCGTCTGATTTAGATGGTGACAATCTTGTACATGCAATGTGTGCAACATACTCATTTCTTAAATCTTTCAGTCTCATTATGTCGGCACCAGCTGAAAAGCTGGTATCTGGGCAGTCATTCACCCATCCCATTACAGGTGGTTGAATGACACAGGTCTTCATGAGTAGGACATACATCAGTGTCATATCAAATTTCTTCAAGTCAGCGAAACCCTTTGCAGGATACAGCAACGACCATTGCTTTTCTGTCAAAACATTTCGCGTCTTTAATTTTTGCAAATAGTCTTTCTTCGACTCGAGGAAACTTGTGATTTGTTGATCACGTAAGGTTGGATACGTCTGAAGTTCTTTGAACCATGACTTTGTAAGGTACACTAGCTCATCTGACGATTCATTCGATGACTCGAGCTGATGATTCCAGCTAGTAAGCTTATCGTGTAGGTTCATATGCCATGCACTATAATAGTGGTAGACCATTCCTAGACATTGAGAACATGATAAATCTTCACCTGCTTCTCTCAACTGATACTTCTCACAATTTAGAAGTTGTGAGACTCCATTCTCCATTGAATAGTAAAGTTTTTGAATCTGTATATGCCATTCTTTAAAAAAGCTGCAAATTTCTGGTTCATAACAATGCAAAGAGTTTTGTACTTCTAGTTTGCATCCTTCTATAAGCAAAGTAAGTCCGTCTTTTGATTGACCTAAGCCGTTCTGAATTCTGCTTCCAAGATCTGCCATCAGACTTCTTGTTGTCTCGTCATTCTTTTTGATTAGTTGCATGAACATTTTGATACCGCATTGATATAGATGGTTAAATTCATCGTAAGCCTTTTTCAGTATGATTTGTAAAGACATTATCTCATTGGAAATTCCTTCTATATGAGTTAACCACGAGGTCAGAATGTCTTTCTTAATCGGATGAATCTTCATAAAGGCTTGTATGTTGGTCTTAATGTCTATGAGAACGGGAAGTTCTTGTCCTTTTCCAACACGTGTCAGGTCGCTCAAGGCAGAAATAATCGGCTGAAGAATATGTTGACTAACTTCATCCAGACGACTAAACTGCTGCCAAAGTGAAGTCCATAACTCCCTACATCTTCTGGATTGAACACAGTGTTCAGCTTTCATTTGCCATAATTTACGGCACCCATCGAAACAGGCAATAGAAATGTGAAAGTGAAGTAATGCTTCGAATACTTCACCACCAACATCAATCAAGCATTTTACGAACCTAACCCAGTTAGCCTCATCCATGACAGTTCTGTTAAATCAATATGAACGTTATTGCTCCCAAATGAAAAATAAAATGTCCTTAAACACGACTCAAATCTTCAGGGCTGATTCACACCTGGAAGTAACAAAGTAAAGTGAACTTTAGTTTAACGTATCTTCTGGCGAATTAATATTGATACGCAAATGAGTCATCGCCTTCTCCAAACAAGTAATGTTTCATCCAACATGAATATTAACAAAGTAAACAGTCAGCGGTTCCTTCACATCATATTAGTGTAATGATGTCGGTACGGTAAGTAATTAGTTAATAATAATGGATGATATTTGGAAGATACATTAACAGTCTTTCCTTTCCCTCATTTGCGATCTATCATTTTATCTATTTACTGGGAAGCAGACGAAATAAATGTTTGTTTTTAGCATTATGGAAGAAATCTCAATTATACCTTTTGATAAAGATTAAATAAAGTTTCATTCTTTTCTTAATTTTAATTTGTGAATATGCTGTAAAAGTTCAGTTTTGAGGGTTCCTTAAGGTTGTGCTCTACAGTTTTATAAAATAACTTTAGCAGTCATGAAAACAGAGAAAACAAATTTTGCAATAGTAAGCAATAGTAGGTTCTGAAAGTTCAATGAATGAATTGCAAAATATAACAGATGAAGAATCGTTTTTCAATTAACCTTAGAAGTCCAGGAAGCTAAAAGAGAAAGAGAACTAGCAATGTTTAGAGAGAGGCACATCTGAAGAAAGGCCAAACTATATACTGTATAACCCAAATTACACCTATCAATCATAAACCAAAAAACGGGGAGTTAAAAGTTTAACAAATATGTAAGACGAATACGGTCACTTTTAACAACCAGGATAATCAACGAGAAAACCCTAGAAAATTCTTTTTCTTAAAAAGCCAAGCCGTATGCAAAGTATGAAACTATAAAACGGAACCATAGAGCTATCGAGCCCGAAAAGCATGAGTCATCTTCCGCAAATGTAAGCAAGTTTTAGGGGACGTCAATATCATACCAAGCTGCATATTGCTGGGCGAGCCGTCATCGCGGCCCTCCCCACTGGCACACAAAACTTCATCCCAATTAAGGTAATTTCCCAATGCTAGGATGAAAGCAAGTGGAACGTAGCGGATAAATTCGACCCGGTGAGGGCTGAAGCCGGCATCAGCAGGGTGGTGGTCTAAACCACTCCAGAATATACCTAGGTTTCTTACTCACATCAATTGTCCTTATTACGAAATGGTTTATCTGGAGGCAGCAGCGATATATGATCTCTATGATATTAAATACATGGACACCCTCAGAGACGAAGACCTTAACTGCATCGTTCAACATGCTCTATGAACATGCTACCTAACGCAATATCGTTGTTGTTGTTGTATGGGTTAACGCCATTTATCAGCACACGATAGACTATACATGGCGGCCAGTATTAATGGTGGAGGAAGAACCTGTGAAAACCCCAGAAAGAACCACCGACCCACGAGAAGCTACTGGCAAGCTTTCTCACATACCCACATTAGCCGAATCCGAGACTCGAACCCAAGCAGACAGGGGTGAGATGGCAGTGATCCGTAACGGAGAGCGCTTTAGACCACTCGGCCACTCGGGGCCCCACGCAATATCGTAAAAGAGAGCTCCCAGAAGATGGGTACATAAAAGGGAAGAAACCATCAACGACGTGGCCGACTGGAAACATCCTCAAGCACAAGATAATTATTAACAATATGCCAGGTAAGGACATCTACAACAGCGTGGAACTATTGTTCAAACGGCCAGAGATGGAGCTTATCGTTCACAATAGGAACGCGTGGCCGACGACACTCCAATTCGAGGAAGTGAGCGAGATAGACCTTGCAGAGAACGTTGTTTGGGAGGCAATCCAGGAAGCCACAAACAACGAGTCAAACGCTATGAGGGACCTTGACGAAGTCAATGTTTAAAAGCTGAACCGCAAGTTTGTGGAGCAGTTTGTACTGGAAGATGAAAGTTTTTTTTTAAACCAGGATAAATACGCGTCTATTCCTTGTATGTGCAGAAAATACGCAGATAACCCCAAGAAACTTTAGGCTAAACTCTTCAACCAAGTTTCTGCCATAATTATACATAGAGCTGGAAATCGCGTTCACAGCCACGCTAGTAGATGTTCAGTG
Source organism: Sinohyriopsis cumingii (assembly GCA_028554795.2). Taxonomy (NCBI): domain Eukaryota; kingdom Metazoa; phylum Mollusca; class Bivalvia; order Unionida; family Unionidae; genus Sinohyriopsis; species Sinohyriopsis cumingii. Next base: position 68,835,147 of record CM068829.1, on the reverse strand, counting down.
GGCATGCGATGAGTTTTGGCAAGGCGGACCTGGAACCATAACGATCGCTACGACACATATAAAAATTGTACGCGTCGATATGCTGCCTGTTTAGGAACTGATGTGTGCACCCCGTACTTTAAACATGCCATGAAAGAACTCGCATGGAGATTAACCTCTCACTGCCCATAGAGATCCTTACGGGATTCAGACAGCTAAGGAAATGTGTATCTGCACCTTGAACAATCCAGTAATATCTACTGGGATCGACCGGTACTTAAGCAATCCCTGCAGAGCCAAAGGCGAGATAGCACGCAGCGCTCTTCCTTTCACTTCCATCGCGCTGTTGAAATTTATGGTAGACTGGCGTGTTCTGGTATATCGAAGTAGCCAAGCCAAACATCACCAACAGGTAAAAGACAAAGGTCCAATTACTAGAAGACAAGGAATTATTAAACATTGTTATAGACAAGTGCAAAGGATTGCAGGTGCTTGACGTGCCGACTGGTCACTGATCTACTGGCTGGGGAAGAATGCCGACCACTATGAAGAGGTGTGGAAGACCGTAGGTAAAAAGGACAAGGATCTTAAAAAATCTTAAAAATGAGGATAAGCCATGATTCCTTGCTACAAAATGCACAAGACCCTTTCCACTGTTATGCAATTTATCCGCATAGTAGCGCAGAATCGGATTTGACAGCTCTTATTTGACAGCACTTTCCGAGTACACCGGTACCGCTAGTATAATACCCAAACGACAAACAGCGCCATTACATTCTTATTACCCTCATGAGGGACAGACGATAAGCTTGTAGTTGGTGCTAATCGACATCGTGGATGTAACAGCTGCAGCCTCCAGACATACTGTGGAAACTCGAGGCTGACTCTTTAGCTATGCACAGTACCCAGAGGGCTTACCATTGCGAACCCGGACAAGGTATGGATTGTCAAGGATGAGTTTGATTAGTCCTCGCTCGTGCCTCTGGCAATGTCGCATGTGAAGTACCTGTCTCAACTTGAGCGTGTAACTGTGTCACCTATTATAGGGACCAAGCTACGTACGTTTACAAAGAAGGAATACCTCTCCATTTAACGCAGACACAACGTCAGGCAACCTCCTTAGTTTCTCAGTGCTCTGTTTTGCGGGTAATGTGTTGGGGGTTAACAATATCTATTGAGGGGTACTGGTGCCCTAACAGCTGCATAGCCCAAGTAAGTTAGACCTTCCCCGGTGCGCTGCGTGAGGTGGACGCTGGTCTCCCATCACCTCACCTGCACGACACCGCGTCCATAAACTCCATATCATGGTCAATCTGTACCAGATTGGTTACATTAGCGGCCCCCACCCCACACATACAGATACGTGACAAAGCTTCGACGACACTAAACTCCTTCATTTTTGTTAAGAGCTCTGCCTACCTGTAGCGCTGACAACATCAATCACGGTCAGAGTACAACTGTAAGTGCATCTCCCATTCGTGTCGTGTGGAAAAAATATCTGGACCACTCTGCCGTAGCTGTTTATACTCAGCTCAAAAAGTAGCGACGGCTTGAAAGATCCGATTTGTTAAACGACTCGAAGTCGAGTGGCACAAAGAACCTGTTTGCAATAGAGTTATTGTGTTCATAAGCGGTAACCATAACACAGGCGTACAGCGGCTGCGTTTTCATCATCGATTCCCTGGTAGATCGCGTTGGTCCTCTCCTTTTCGGTTAAGATGAGATTCTTCAAGGAACCCCGGATGCCTGCACTGTCGATAGACGCCGCTTCATTGCCTTTAACTACTCATTCTCTTTATTTCAATCAGGGTGGCAAACTACAATCACTTATCGTCGAACAGATATAATATCCTGAGATATCATGTTTATTTTAGATAGCTATTAATGAACTGAAGCCACCGAAGAGCATTTTTTGTTATTTTTTTTTTAAAATGGGGTATTTATGAGAAACTATAGACCACCTGAGGTACTAGCTGGTGACAAGTGGTCAGAGGACTATCAAATTATAGTTTCAAAGTCGTATAGACAGGAAATTATTTGTCAAGCCCATGAAACACCTTTGGTTGATTATATAGAGATCAATAAGACCAATCAGAAGATCTTGAATCATTTTCATTGGCCAAAAATTTAAAGTAATGTTTGTAAATAATGTAGATTTTATCACATTTCTCAAATGTTAGGAAAACCCAATCATTTGACGAACCATTTAACAGAATGATGGTAGACTGTTTCGTTCCCTTGTCTAAGATCAAGTCAGGCAAGCAATACTTACTGACCATAATATGTGCGTCTACAAGATATCTAGAGTCAATACGTTTGAGAATTATTAAAACTAAAATAATAGTAAAAGCTTAGATACAAAGTTTTGCTCAATTTGTCCTTCACAAACTAACCAATGCGATCAAGGGTAAATTTTTATACCTGTAATTTTCCAGCAATTTATTTATGAATTAGGCATTCAGAAATTCATATCAACAGTGAAATTACGATACGACAGAACCACAATGGAGAGAGCTTTTGAGTCTGGTGATACAGTTCTGTCTTGCACACCTATACAATAAAATCCTTTCGAGGCTAAATACTATTGCCCTCGCCAAGCTGACAAGAAAGTAAGCGATTTATACCAAATCATCAATACTCCTGTGTGGCGAAAACAAAATCAATTGTGTCATATACATATGGTAGAGGAGTATGTTGATAGAGATAGCCAGGTTAATGCTATTGTAATTTAACATTGTATGTTGGATATAGCCTTGTCCAAAATCAAGTTTGTTTTTCACTTGACCTGAATTATTGATTTTTTAATTCTGTAAACAATTAATACATAGTTAAAATATTCTTTACGTGTAATGATTGAATAGTATTCGCATTATGAAAATAAGTAAACATGTTTATTTAGGTCTGGGTCTAGATTATTGGGATTCCCCTGGCGTACGTGACATAGTCTAGGTTATATATTATAATTTTAGTAACAGACTTTCTGATTATAACTAACATTTGTGTGGGGTAAACATTAAGAAGTTTCTATAAAAGGTTATTATATATATATATATATATATAGAGAGAGAGAGAGAGAGAGAGAGAGAGAGCAGTCTTTAGTAATTGACTCTGCATATTCCCTTGTATATCTTACGTTTCATTCAAAATATGCAATCTCCAATCAGTGGTGTTTTTTTGTTTTTTTAAAAATTCACTTTAATGTTGCTTAAGACTGAGCTTAGGTCATTGTCAAGATAGGTTGATTGATTGATTGGTTGGATTTACGTTGCGTGCGCCTAGAAGGGTATGTACGTCAAGATAGGTACATAACCACAAGACAATGCAATAGTATGCTTGAAATGCTGAATGCTGTTAATATCATCGTGGTACCATCAACGCAAATAGAATTTAGATTCGTGGTAGCTGTGATAATATTACGTTCAAACGAGATTTGTTTTGCCTACTGACACAGTAGATTCGCCAAATATTGAATCAACGGTAATACAACTTTCGATCATGAGTTCAACAATGCGGTTTGTTGTCCAGCTGAATGGAACCCGTTTCACATTAATGTCGTTTTTTAATGTTTGCACAGTAATTATATGAATAGCAGAGAAAGATTTAAACTGAAAGTAAAATTTTGTACCATCAGTGCTAGTTTGTAAGGGACAGCGACTGCATATTACGGTGTCACAATGATTGGACACGGTAGGTAGGAAATTCCAGTTTAAATTTAGACTGTGATTATAGTAAAACCCCATGCTAGTTTAGCTTCAGAAACGCAGAGAAAGAACCTATACCACCTTTAAAGATCCAACGTATTACTCTTTTGAAATATTTTAAGCAATATATTCATCATCTAGGTAGGGAGTAATTATGTATTACACATTCACGTTCATCTAGTATACAATTACTGATACATTTTTATGGGTAGTGCCTATACGCTTAAAAAATATCATACAGTCATGAATTACACGAGTATCTCTCTTCTAATAGTATGTAAAGTAGTCTTTATGAGCAACCGGTTTTCTAAAATTTGTTTCAACAAATAAAATAGAACTTTTATCTTACCTCCGCTGACGAAATACGGCCTTCACGTTGATCAGTGCGCATAACAGTTATTTATAGGCATTAGTCAAATTGCAAATCCCCAAAATGGGATTGGCTACTCAAAACTCAACTGTATATAAAACTAACTTAATTTTGAAAACAATAACATGCCTTGAATAATTAAATCATATTATTATTCAGAGAGTATTATACTTAAACAAATATTCTCGGCACAATACACTAAACAGTTCGGATAACGATAATTTTTTATTACGTAAATGCACATATATGTAGTTTTAGTAGTTGACATATAGAGAAAACTAACACCTCCATGTAATGCTAATTTTACATCTATATCCATCTTCTCTAGCTTATATGTTGAGCACTAGATGTAGTTGAATGTCATCGAACACAAAATGATTTATAAATTGTTAATATCAAATCAATTTCGCAAAGATATATTGAGAAAAAGTCAACAAAGAGGTGATATAAATATTTCACAAGTTTAACATAAAACTAATAATCACAATGCCAATAGATAATGCTTATTTGAATCCAAGTTTGATGGCATAAATATGTAGTCAAGACCATTTGTTTTACAAAACAAACTGCAAGAGACGAAATATGATGATTTATCAGTTTCAAACATCTTGTCAAATATCCAACCTTGGTTTAAAAATGCGAATTTTACAGATAACCAGATAACCTTGAGTTATGCAGCAACACCTTTGTAAGTAACAACACTTAGCAATAAGAAGAGAGTATAAATACTTTTATATTTGGGTAAATACATACGTTTTATGCGGCAAAGTTTACAGTATGAAGATCTAGCATTTTGCACAACATGAGTCTACAATTTTGAAAGAAACAGAGATATATGTTATGGAAAACAAACTGCTTCACTATATGTGCTATTTAGGTATGATATATATATATATATATATATATATATATATATATATATATATATATACACACAGAGTGAGAGAGAGAATTATAAATATACACCAGACAGAACGGAGAGTGTTATCCCTGGATTCTATAGAAGAACGCTTGATAATAGTAGGCAGAATCATATATATATATATATATATATATATATATATATATATATATATATATATATATATATATATAGTATCTTCCCATGTAACTAATGTACTTGCTTGCAATGTCTGATGCCACAAGTAGTAAATGGTGGCACCCTAGCGTCAAGGGGAATTAGCATTACAAGACCCCTTGGGCAACTCTAGCGTCAAGGGAAAATTAACATGGAGAAAAATCGTGGGTCAGATTAGCGTCAAGGGAAATTAACATGGAGAAAAATCGTGAGACAATCTAGCGTCAAGGGGAATTTAACATGGGAATAAATCGTGGGACTGTCTAGCGTCAAGGGGAATTGAACATGGAGAAAAATCGTGGGACTGTCTAGCGTCAAGGGGAATTTAACATATGGAAATTGAACATGGTGGGTCTGTATAGCGTCAAGGGGAATTGAACATGGTGGGATTGTCTAGGGACAATGATGGTAGAGGGTCAAACACAACAGAGACAGAAACATACATACACTAGTACAAGCGTGCGATTTATATATAAAGCATTACCAAGCCTGAAATCTTGCTGGGGTGTTAAAAAATTTGCATAATTGTAATGATGCTATAAATAGCTATAATCAAGGAAATGCTCAACGACAAAATGGATGTGACTAAAAGTAACGCTAAAATGACGAAATTGTCCCAGAATTTAAAGGAAAATAAACATATCCCCGAAAATTAAGTTACAATGGTTTAGACTAAAATGGATAAAATTAGTAACTACTTACAATATCAACTTCTGTGACGATCGTGGATAAATACGTATGTATCTATAATCAGCTGAAATTCCTATGAAATCCCACTATCTATTTATAGCTCCAACTTGTGGGTTTTTCCTTTGGAAAATCCCACTATCTTTTTATAGCCTCAGCTTGAGTGACGTTCCTGTTTATGAATTCTAGTATATATGTATAGCTACAAAATGTGGAAATCCCCAAGTCGATATTTATAGTCTCAAAATTTCCAGCGTCAGTGACGTCACTGTACTGAACACTAGGGGATAAATGGCAACAGTGTTGCAAGTGGCTGACCTGAATACGCGCTACTGTAGGTAGGTAGGTAGAGTGTATCTGATAGGGATAAAGTGAGTTTTATAGGGACAAACAGAGACCAATACACACACACACACACACACACACAACATACGCGCGCAGACTCACACACACACACACACACACACAGAGGGAAGAGGAAAAAACAAACCCCAAAATATACTATCCACACTCGGGAGGAAGAAAAAAAAACAACCAAATATACGATCTGCACAACGTACGCGAACAAACACACACACACACACACACAACATACGCGCGCAGACTCACACACACACACACACACACACACAGACGGAAGAGGAAAAAACAAACCCCAAATATACTATCCACACTCGGGAGGAAGAAAAAAAAAACAACCAAATATACGATCTACACAACGTACGCGAACAAACACACACACACACACACACACACACAACATACGCGCGCAGACTCACACACACACACACACACACACACACACACACACACACACACACACACACACACACAGAGGGAAGAGGAAAAAACAAACCCCAAATATACTATCCACACTCGGGAGGAAGAAAAAAAACAGCCAAATATACGATCTACACAACGTACGCGAACACACACACATACACACACACACACACACACACACACAGAGGGAAGAGGAAGAAACAAACCCCAAATATACTATCAACACAGAAGGGAGATAATACAAACCCCAAATAAACTATCCACACAAACGTACGCGAACGCATACAAACCCGAAATATACTATCAACACAGAAGGGAGATAATACAAACCCCAAATAAACTATCCACACAAACGTACGCGAACGCATACAAACCCCAAATATACTATCAACACAGAAGGAGATAATACAAACCCCAAATAAACTATTCACACAAACGTACGCGAACACATACAAACCCAAAATATACTATCCACACAACGTCGCTAACGCATACAAACTCCAAATATGCTATCCACACTCGGGAGGAAGAAGGAAAACAACCAAATATACGATCTACACAACGTACGCGAACACACACACACACAGAGGGAAGAGAAAAAAACAAACCCCAAATATACTATCAACACAGAAGGGAGATAATACAAACCCCAAATAAACTATCCACACAAACGTACGCGAACGCATACAAACCCCAAATACACTATCAACACAGAAGGGAGATAATACAATCCCCAAATAAACTATCCACACAAACGTACGCGGACGCATACAAACCCCAAATACACTATCAACACAGAAGGGAGATAATACAAACCCCAAATAAACTATCCACACAAACGTACGCGAACGCATACAAACCCCAAATATACTATCCACACAACGTCGCTAACGCATACAAACCGCAAATATACTATCCACACTCGGGAGGAAGAAGAAGAAAAACAACCAAATATACGATCTACACAACGTACGCGAACACACACACACACACACACACACACACACGCACGCACACCACAGAGGGAAGAAGAAGAAAACCATTATACACTATCCACACGCAGTGAAGAAATAACCCTTTATATAAACTATCAACAGAGAGTGAAGAAAATAACCCATTATATTCCATCAACACAGAGTGAAGAAGAAAAAGTTTTTTGAAAGCACCTAAGCCCTCACCTGCAATGACCAACTCTGCCAAACACCTACACCCCACCCACCCCCACTCCCAACACTACAAAACCCATTTAACCCGTTATTTTATGGCATCAGTGTGTGATTTAGGAAACATCAAGACACAAAATGATGGACGAATAGACTGACTATTGTTTACGGACTTGCATGCCTAAAGAGCGTGCGTGAAGGAAAACATCCTTCCATTTCAATTCTAACTAAAACATGATCCAGAGGGATAGAGAGAGGTGAAAGAGCACAATTTCATAAAGTGTGAGTAAAAACAAAACATACCATCCTTATTATACAATGTCAAGACCAAGAGACACTTACGTTTTCTTTCTGGTCTATTCTCTTTTAGAAAGTAGTATGAAATTTCACATCAGGGCCAACGCATCGGCTCACATTGTCAATTTTTCCATTTCCATGTTTTTACTGGCACAAGTTCTTCATCATCTCCAATTTCTTCTTCTTCTGAATCCCTCTTCTCTGTTTCGTCTTGTTTTTGTTTCTTCTCTTTTCTCGTAGGGCACTCTGAATTCCAGTGTCCTTTCTCCTGACAACGATATTAGGTATCTTGACTTTTGTCTCTCTTTCTTAGACGAAGCAGGTATTCTGGAGACAAATACCCATTTACCTTTGCAGATATAGCAAACTTCATTAGCACTTACACACTTTCGTATGACTCTCATCAAATCAACGACCAAAAGAGTAAGTTTTGTTGCCACTTTCGCATGTGAATTATGCTTTCGTATGACTTTTAGCAAATATTTGACCAGCAGGTCGATCTGTGCTGACTCTTCCATCTTCTTGATCGTTTGAGAGCGGAATGAATACTCTGACGCTAAGACACTCTCCTTATATACATGGACCTGCTGCGTATGAAACCTAGTCAAATGTAATTTTGCAATAAGATGAAACGATTTCATTGAGGAAGTAAAAAGCAATGATGTACCGTATCGCCTCACACAAAACCTGAAGTTTTAGTTCAAATCCGTGTCAGCGATTTCGAAGACGACATAACTGAGCTTTAATCAATGCTCTCCAATTATGACACAAAACCACGAGTCCTGATTCACGCCAAAAGAAATTTCGTTCGGTCCATAAAAAATAGTATCACATCTGAGAAACGCAAAAACGAACTTCCAGAAAACTGAGAACGACGGCTTACACCTATAACGTAAATGTGTGAGTTCAAGTAGTGCGTAAAACTTAGTCAAATTAGATTTTTATAGTCAAGACGAAACGATCTCTTTTCGAATAAGAAAGCAGACACCAAGCGACAATGGCGATCCGTGTCACACAACACTTTTCAAAATGTATATTATCAGAGGTTTGTTCTAGCGATCTGCACGGTTAAATTAAATGTTGATGTATTTTGCAATAAGACGGACACAATTTCCATGGGATCGCCCATGGTACGATTGTTCGTGCATTAGTTTAATTTTTAAAAATATTTTTTATATAAATCGCCTATAGGATAGACCCAGTAAAGCATGGCCATTCTCGTCACTGTCTGAATAGCTACTTAAGTCAATTCGAAGCGAACGCGGTAAGAAAATAAGTATAGCCAATGAAATGGCTTACAACGGGTGATGCATTGTTTTGTTCTAGGGCTGTGTGGCATAATAATCCCTATGTTCTTGCGTTGTTACCATTACAGTGCAGACAGACTGAAATGTGAACTTACAAGCCCTCTTTGTGTGTGTTGTACCATTTCCTCTTACCACATCAAAATACTGAGCGTCACAGTATTGGTTCGCGTTTTCAAGCTGACCATTTTTTTTATATCTCACTTAAACATTTCGACATAAACACTTACATCGGTAGAGTCAGATCAGACGTGTTACAGTATTGAGGGGCATGCTATCTTTTCTTTTTCAAACTAATAAATTTGGGGTTTGTATGAAGTAAAGAACCGAAAGTACAGTGAAACTCAAGGATGATGACCCAATCTGTCTGTCTATTGATGCGTGTATTTATTTAAGAAGAAATATGACCTCTAAAACACAAAGAGATACGGCAAGCATGATTAGATTAAACACAACGATGTTTTCCTTCACGCCCGTGTAATTTAGAGTTTCAATCGTCTTTGAAGACAAACTTGGTCTCCTTTTGTAGGGCTTGAAATAATAAAAAAACTGAAAAATCTTAAGCACTTTGCTATAGATAATTTCATCAACAGACCAAACAACATAAATACCGTTACAACAATAGAAAGCCTTAAATCTTCTATCAAAAAGAAATGCATGAAAAAAATTAAAGATTAACGATAACTAACCAATGAAACCGAATTTAACAAAGGCAATAACATGTGAAGAAATGCCTCTCACTTTGGAAAGGTAGGCGAATGTACTCTGTCATGCACCGTCAACTTGAAAAAAATTATAAACAGAGAGAAACCTGAATTCAAAATTCAGTTGTTTCTTTTTCTTCAAAATTATTTCGTTTCTTTTTTCTTTTTTTTTTTTTGGAACAAATCTAAGCACTAATATAGAGTGGAAAAGGGAAAATGCACATACAAGCTTTGATATTTCTGAAAAAAGGAGGGGATATTCCTAACGTTCATAACCACCTATATATGCTTGGACTTGTCTGTGACTTATCCACAAAACAAGATATACATATTTCTGGTCAAGCTGCAAGTGTGTGCGTGTTTTTGAAAATGGTAAAAATTGGATATACAAATTTCTCGTGACACTTATAAAGTGAAGAGTCTGTGCAAGTGTCAAAAGCCAAAGTCATATAAGTTTTGTATTTTGTACGGCTTGTAAAGATTTCTACTTTAGAAAATGTGAAGTATCACAAGTTATTATCACAAACAGAAGTGGAACATAAGGGCTTGCAAGAAAGAAAATAACCCAGACAGTTGGTGTCATCAAGAGTGCTAGAGACGGTACCCGAACTTGCTTGTCTGCTTACTTGAATTAAAGTGATTTTCGCTCTAATGGAGCATGTATCACTGGTTTAATAACGCACCGCGTGATTTTTAATTACTCCTGGGGAAGGAAAGAAAGCCTCATCCCCCAGGCTTTTATGTACTCAGAGACTTTTTTTAAATTTAGCCACTCAGGTGTAGGACTAACTAGTCCTTAACAACCTGACTGAAAGACTTTAAACATGAGTGGGAATTGTCTCACCACACACTCATTTTTCTGTCCGAGCGTGGTAAAGGAGGAAAAAGGTGCTCAGCAAGACAGCCATGGATGTTAAGTACTCACCAAAACGCTAGCCCGTACTTATTTCAAATCAAGTCCCGTTTTTGCTAATGGACAATAAAAGGTACCAATAATGTGTTAACCACCTGTGCAATTAGTTCAAATCTAACGAGTCTGTTAAATTTCCTACTTCCTAACATATCTGTCTAATATTAGTACTTAGTGTACATAAAAATAGCCATACTGATCTTATTTTAAATTATTATGTCTAAGCGACATATACCAGTTTGGTCACTGTTAGGTTTAAAAAATTAAGTTTGTTGTGGTGTTCCAATGGGTCAAGTTTGTTTCGAGAATAGTTTAGTCAAGGAGGGATACCAAGCCAAATATGGTTCCCTATTTAATAAAAAGCAATCTTTTGGAGCCCTAAAAAAAGTCTGTTTTTTCTGTTAGAAGGTAACACGTCTCTCTTTTGCTTTCAAGTTCTTTCCCGCACTCCTAGTCTCATGATTCTTGATATCAGGAAATGCGTAGCCATGATGGGCGGTAATGTAAGCAGCGGTTTCTACCAGTTGACTGAGGGGGTATCCAGTGTAGGCTTGTCTGTAGAATTGGGGAAGAACTCTGACCCCTAATCCCCATTGAGAAGGTCTTGGTTTAAAGGTGTCTAGAGATTTGTAGGCAACGTATTGTATGGCTGTAATAAACTGCCCTGCTATGTTGACGTCATACAATGCTTGATCTAGCCCCATTTCGGTGTACTTCTCAACGAGGGTCAGCGTCCCCCTCCTCCTCAACCGCCTCAATTTCCTCTTCTGGTTCTGATACTAATTCTTCAGTTGAGGTAGATAGTTTCAAATCCGCTGCTATGGTGTCTGTCGCTGTTATTGTTGTTGTGGTTGTTCTTTCAGCTGAGATTGCCTGTAGTATCGGAGTGAGAAAAGAACGTAGTGCCTCCGATAATTACATTTGAGTTTGCCATACCGTTTGTGTAACATAATTAGACCTTTGTTTTGCCACCACTCTTTCCGGGACGGGTTGTTTGTTAGGTATAGTCGGCTGTTGACTAGCTGTTATTTGTGTTCTCGAGGTGGGTGGAGTGCTAACTGGCTAGGTCTGCATTTCTTGCTCCCGCTGCTGTTGCGTATATTTCTTCCCTCCACACCGAGTTCTGGACCTAATTCTTTAAATTTCGTTGTACCCGAACTTACATTATCCATATTATCACCAACAAAAGAAAACAAAACGCACAGACCTAAAAGAAACACTCATTCACTTTTTACAGAACATTACTATTTTTAAAATTTTGATAAGCGACGGAAACGAACAACTTAGAGTCACACTTTCTAACCAAGATAAAGAAATCATGTGCTGATAGACTCACTTCTGTATTTTTTCTTCTAACTGACTAACGTATCATAGGCAATGGAATGTGATTTCTTTTCGAGAGTATGGGGTAGCACTGAAATTTTTTTTTTGGAAGTTGAAGCTATGGCGATCGCTTAGGTTATAAGATGACGGCCTCCTGTGACGACAGGCTTTCTCACAGGATAAGGTCTGCTTCTTCGGAAAGAGAAGAAGAACTCTTTGGTGTCGATAAAACTGTTAACAAAGCCTCTGCCAGGTTCATGCTGCTGCTGCTGTTGCTGCTCTCTCTGCTGTTTATGAAGTCTGTACTTCTCCGTCCATTCTTCTTTCTCCTTCTTGAATTCCTCCTTGAAGAGCTCTTCTTTCAGGTCTTCAGTGACTTTCAACATTATGATATTGTCTATCTCTTCAGGTCTCGGTATCAGACTTGTCATGACCCTATGCAAATTCACATAGGCTTCGTTCAACTTGGCTTATCTTGAGCACATCTTCGTAGGAAGTTGAGTCGACAATGGATGGACAGACTGGAGACACAACACAACACAACATTTTTGAATTCAAAATTGTAGGTGTAAGCCGTCGTTCTCAGTTTTCTGGAAGTTCGTTTTTGCGTTTCTCAGATGTGATACTATTTTTTATGGACCGAACGAAATTTCTTTTGGCGTGAATCAGGACTCGTGGTTTTGTGTCATAATTGGAGAGCATTGATTAAAGCTCAGTTATGTCGTCTTCGAAATCGCTGACACGGATTTGAACTAAAACTTCAGGTTTTGTGTGAGGCGATACGGTACATCATTGCTTTTTACTTCCTCAATGAAATCGTTTCATCTTATTGCAAAATTACATTTGACTAGGTTTCATACGCAGCAGGTCCATGTATATAAGGAGAGTGTCTTAGCGTCAGAGTATTCATTCCGCTCTCAAACGATCAAGAAGATGGAAGAGTCAGCACAGATCGACCTGCTGGTCAAATATTTGCTAAAAGTCATACGAAAGCATAATTCACATGCGAAAGTGGCAACAAAACTTACTCTTTTGGTCGTTGATTTGATGAGAGTCATACGAAAGTGTGTAAGTGCTAATGAAGTTTGCTATATCTGCAAAGGTAAATGGGTATTTGTCTCCAGAATACCTGCTTCGTCTAAGAAAGAGAGACAAAAGTCAAGATACCTAATATCGTTGTCAGGAGAAAGGACACTGGAATTCAGAGTGCCCTACGAGAAAAGAGAAGAAACAAAAACAAGACGAAACAGAGAAGAGGGATTCAGAAGAAGAAGAAATTGGAGATGATGAAGAACTTGTGCCAGTAAAAACATGGAAATGGAAAAATTGACAATGTGAGCCGATGCGTTGGCCCTGATGTGAAATTTCATACTACTTTCTAAAAGAGAATAGACCAGAAAGAAAACGTAAGTGTCTCTTGGTCTTGACATTGTATAATAAGGATGGTGTGTTTTGTTTTTACTCACACTTTATGAAATTGTGCTCTTTCACCTCTCTCTATCCCTCTGGATCATGTTTTAGTTAGAATTGAAATGGAAGGATGTTTTCCTTCACGCACGCTCTTTAGGCATGCAAGTCCGTAAACAATAGTCAGTCTATTCGTCCATCATTTTGTGTCTTGATGTTTCCTAAATCACACACTGATGCCATAAAATAACGGGTTAAATGGGTTTTGTAGTGTTGGGAGTGGGGGTGGGTGGGGTGTAGGTGTTTGGCAGAGTTGGTCATTGCAGGTGAGGGCTTAGGTGCTTTCAAAAAACTTTTTCTTCTTCACTCTGTGTTGATGGAATATAATGGGTTATTTTCTTCACTCTCTGTTGATAGTTTATATAAAGGGTTATTTCTTCACTGCGTGTGGATAGTGTATAATGGTTTTCTTCTTCTTCCCTCTGTGGTGTGCGTGCGTGTGTGTGTGTGTGTGTGTGTGTGTGTGTTCGCGTACGTTGTGTAGATCGTATATTTGGTTGTTTTTCTTCTTCTTCCTCCCGAGTGTGGATAGTATATTTGCGGTTTGTATGCGTTAGCGACGTTGTGTGGATAGTATATTTGGGGTTTGTATGCGTTCGCGTACGTTTGTGTGGATAGTTTATTTGGGGTTTGTATTATCTCCCTTCTGTGTTGATAGTGTATTTGGGGTTTGTATGCGTTCGCGTACGTTTGTGTGGATAGTTTATTTGGGGATTGTATTATCTCCCTTCTGTGTTGATAGTGCATTTGGGGTTTGTATGCGTTCGCGTACGTTTGTGTGGATAGTTTATTTGGCGTTTGTATTATCTCCCTTCTGTGTTGATAGTATATTTGGGGTTTGTTTATTCCTCTTCCCTCTGTGTGTGTGTGTGTGTTCGCGTACGTTGTGTAGATCGTATATTTGGTTGTTTTTTCTTCTTCCTCCCGAGTGTGGATAGCATATTTGGAGTTTGTATGCGTTAGCGACGTTGTGTGGATAGTATATTTTGGGTTTGTATGTGTTCGCGTACGTTTGTGTGGATAGTTTATTTGGGGTTTGTATTATCTCCTTCTGTGTTGATAGTATATTTGGGGTTTGTATGCGTTCGCGTACGTTTGTGTGGATAGTTTATTTGGGGTTTGTATTATCTCCCTTCTGTGTTGATAGTATATTTCGGGTTTGTATGCGTTCGCGTACGTTTGTGTGGATAGTTTATTTGGGGTTTGTATTATCTCCCTTCTGTGTTGATAGTATATTTGGGGTTTGTTTCTTCCTCTTCCCTCTGTGTGTGTGTGTGTGTGTGTGTGTGTGTGTGTGTGTGTGTGTGTGTTCGCGTACGTTGTGTAGATCGTATATTTGGTTGTTTTTTCTTCTTCCTCCCGAGTGTGGATAGCATATTTGGAGTTTGTATGCGTTAGCGACGTTGTGTGGATAGTATATTTTGGGTTTGTATGTGTTCGCGTACGTTTGTGTGGATAGTTTATTTGGGGTTTGTATTATCTCATTCTGTGTTGATAGTATATTTGGGGTTTGTATGCGTTCGCGTACGTTTGTGTGGATAGTTTATTTGGGGTTTGTATTATCTCCCTTCTGTGTTGATAGTATATTTCGGGTTTGTATGCGTTCACGTACGTTTGTGTGGATAGTTTATTTGGGGTTTGTATTATCTCCCTTCTGTGTTGATAGTATGTTTGGGGTTTGTTTCTTCCTCTTCCCTCTGTGTGTGTGTGTGTGTGTGTGTGTGTGTGTGTGTGTATGTGTGTGTGTTCGCGTACGTTGTGTAGATCGTATATTTGGTTGTTTTTTTTCTTCCTCCCGAGTGTGGATAGTATATTTGGGGTTTGTTTTTTCCTCTTCCCTCTGTGTGTGTGTGTGTGTGTGTGTGTGAGTCTGCGCGCGTATGTTGTGTGTGTGTGTGTGTGTGTGTGTGTGTGTGTTTGTTCGCGTACGTTGTGTAGATCGTATATTTGGTTGTTTTTTTTTTTCCTCCCGAGTGTGGATAGTATATTTGGGGTTTGTTTTTTCCTCTTCCGTCTGTGTGTGTGTGTGTGTGTGTGTGTGAGTCTGCGCGCGTATGTTGTGTGTGTGTGTGTGTGTGTGTGTGTGTGTGTGTGTGTGTGTGTGTGTGTGTGTGTGTTTGTTCGCGTACGTTGTGTAGATCGTATATTTGGTTGTTTTTTTTTTCTTCCTCCCGAGTGTGGATAGTATATTTTGGGGTTTGTTTTTTCCTCTTCCCTCTGTGTGTGTGTGTGTGTGTGTGTGTGTGTTTGAGTCTGCGCGCGTATGTTGTGTGTGTGTGTGCGTGTGTGTGTATTGGTCTCTGTTTGTCCCTATAAAACTCACTTTATCCCTATCAGATACACTCTACCTACCTACCTACAGTAGCGCGTATTCAGGTCAGCCACTTGCAACACTGTTGCCATTTAGCCCCTAGTGTTCAGTACAGTGACGTCACTGACGCTGGAAATTTTGAGACTATAAATATCGACTTGGGGATTTCCACATTTTGTAGCTATACATATATACTAGAATTCATAAACAGGAACGTCACTCAAGCTGAGGCTATAAAAAGATAGTGGGATTTTCCAAAGGAAAAACCCACAAGTTGGAGCTATAAATAGATAGTGGGATTTCATAGGAATTTCAGCTGATTATAGATACATACGTATTTATCCACGATCGTCACAGAAGTTGATATTGTAAGTAGTTACTAATTTTATCCATTTTAGTCTAAACCATTGTAACTTAATTTTCGGGGATATGTTTATTTTCCTTTAAATTCTGGGACAATTTCGTCATTTTAGCGTTACTTTTAGTCACATCCATTTTGTCGTTGAGCATTTCCTTGATTATAGCTATTTATAGCATCATTACAATTATGCAAATTTTTTAACACCCCAGCAAGATTTCAGGTCTTGGTAATGCTTTATATATAAATCTCACGCTTGTACTAGTGTATGTATGTTTCTGTCTCTGTTGTGTTTGACCCTCTACCATCATTGTCCCTAGACAATCCCACCATGTTCAATTCCCCTTGACGCTATACAGACCCACCATGTTCAATTTCCATATGTTAAATTCCCCTTGACGCTAGACAGTCCCACGATTTTTCTCCATGTTCAATTCCCCTTGACGCTAGACAGTCCCACGATTTATTCCCATGTTAAATTCCCCTTGACGCTAGATTGTCCCACGATTTTTCTCCATCTTAATTTCCCTTGACGCTAATCTGACCCACGATTTTTCTCCATGTTAATTTTCCCTTGACGCTAGAGTTGCCCAAGGGGTCTTGTAATGCTAATTCCCCTTGACGCTAGGGTGCCCCCATTTACTACTGCCACATTATTACCAAAATTTATGAAATTGTTTCTCCGATTTAAGTTCAGTTTTTGTAATTGATTGTTGTACACTATCAGATTGTCCTAGATTGTTTCAGCAAAATCTCTTTTAAGATCTGCGGCATTGGTATTCCATGGTAAACCCAATATCAACATATGCAGGATTTTCAAATTCTTTCGTTTCAAATTAACAATTTATCTAATTTAACTTATATCACAATATGATTAATTACGAACATTGTCAAAAAAAGTTAATACACATTTTTCTTGATAGTTTCCTTTCACAATTTGATTTAAGATAGTTTTGTTGACAAAATTGCTTTGAAATGTACAATATTTATCCTTAAACATTGTTACTTTGGAGAATTTAGATAAAGTGTTAAAAGAAAAACAAAAAAGTACCTTATGCAACAAGGTAAAATTAAAAATAGTTTCAGGTTATTAAAACATGTTAATTTCATTGATTTGATTTGTTCATATTGTTTTTGTTTAATTATTGCAACATCGTCCAGTGTTATTTTCAATACCTATCGTTTTATAAGAATCTTTACTTCACATATTAAGCCAGGTGTTTAGCAGCAGAAAATCTCGCACTAAAAGTTACCAATGTGATAAGTATCATCGCGGCAGAGTCTCTTTCAGTAATTTGTTTGAATCTATTCAGACCCATGTCGTGAAATAACGATCTAGCGGAAATGGCAGAGCTATGTTCCGCTCGGCAACGATGCTCTTAGACTAGTTCAATACAGTACTACTAAACACCGCAAAGACGCTCAAACACAGTGCTTAGTCTGGTAAATACACGCAAACTAAAGGTGCATGATTACCTATTACCGATAAACCTGTTTACCTATATATTTTTTGTTTGTTGGTACGTACCACGATGGTTCTTTTTCACCGTACCGGTACGTCGGTAGTTTCCGTCTGTAAGGAATGTAAGGAAATTTTCGAGGAATCTTGTTACGACTTGAATGATATACATAACGTGTTTCATTATTCATGAGACAATTGTTTTGTTTTTACAAAACGGTTTTATCTGTAGCAAATTATTGGCAAAAAATATAATTATATTTATGATCATTTATTAAAATCTTTGACACCTGTCACGTATTCCAGCGTGGTGGCCAAATGAACTGTGAAAAGGTTTAAGGCAAAATCCAACGTTCGGAAAAAAAATCGGATTAAAAGAACCAACAACAAAAAAATCCACATGCCATGCTTTAGTGATTTACCTTCGTGTGTGTAAAATGCGTTAAGTAGATGTATTCCTTTGCAAGACTGCAAATCATCCTATGATTTTCAGGAGCACACCTAGTTTCTGTCTGAACTTTACGTAATTTCTCAAGTCCACTGAATATTTTATCGTTTGTTGAGTGTGTTAAATGTTTACTAAGCTCTCTGTGACAAATATCTTGCTCGGGTGTTGACATCCCACTCAAAGTTTCTCTGCCTATTATACCAATATTGTAGTTAGAGGTTTTAGTATCAAAACTTACCAATAGTCTCTTCATTGTCTTTCGCAGTATCAGCTATAGCAGCAGAGAGGGCGATCAGACCACTTTAGGGAATGGTCACCCTTGTTTTTCGACAAAAAAAAAATAGTGACCCTTCATAGAGGTCAATACCACGTCTACGATTATTGTTTGTCCCAAACAGAATTGTAGACAAGGCCCCCTCTGCTGCTATTAATTAAAAAATTGTTATATTAAAAATAATGGTACATCCAGAATCTCATACTGCAAGAATAGCACGAGAACGATTAGAAGCAATTAAAAAATTTCTTCCTGTCAGAGACTCATTTAGAAAAAATCTACAAGCGCAGCAAGAAGCACAAGTTGAGTACGAAGAAGAAACTAAAAAACTGTTTAAATCCGTCACTGAAGCGACTGAACAAGTTGCAACTGTCATCAAAGAAGATGTTCTTCCGGTATCAAAACAAACAGCAGAACAAACCGAAAAAATAGCAAGAAGAACTAAACAGACAAAGAAGATTTTACGAGATCTTCCAACTGATATAGCTGCGGCTCAACCTCCACCTGTCGGCGAAGAAATACTTGAAAGTATTGGAAAACTTCGTACTGAAGTTGCCGACGTGCAAAAAGAACATACACCTGAACCCGAACTAGTAGAAAAAAACGTAGAATTGATTGCAAAATTTAGGAAAGGGGTTGTTGAAGAAATTAGAAATCCTAAAGAAGACCAATTACCCGAAGCAATATTAAATATACTATTTAATAAATCTAGTATTTTAAAACCCCGTTATGAAAAAGTAAATGATGATAATCTTATTAAATATATATATCGCGTATATTACAACAAAAAACAAGCTAGAGGTCCAGAATATAAAATTATTAAAGAAGAAATAAAAAGACTTTAGAGAGAGAGACTGAAAAAACAAGAACAACTATCCCAGTATCAACTTCCTCCACCTTTACAACGTAAAAAAATTTCTGCGCCGGCAATGACATATTCACCGATAGATTCACCACATTGATTTCAAGTAAGTGACTCACCTGACATACCCCCGGTCACCACTGAAGTACTTTCTCTGGTGATGCAACCACCAGTATTTAAAACACCTCAAGATGAACCTAAAACAGGATCTGGTTTATGTCCTGATAATATCATTAATGATGTGTCACGGTTAGAAGTTCTCATAGGAGGAAAACGTGCCGGAAATAATTCACCAGAAATAATTAATGAAGCAGCTGATATTTGTCGGCGATTATTTCAAGGTGGTATCATGGATATCGGAGTTTACCGAGAACTTATCGATGAACTTGTTGATGACTAGTTGTTAAATAATTGGTAAATTAAAAAAGATGATCATACATAATAATCATCGTAAACCCGTACAGGTCAGAGCGGTAAACTCACGATTACCAATCTACAGAGCTACTTACGGAGATGGACTTGGTGATGTTATTCAGGGATTATTTACAAGGATAGCTCCAAAAGCAGTACCTGTTGCAAAACAATTATCGATGAAAGCTATCGATATTGTTCGTGATAAAGCTCCTGGAGCAATTGTCAATGTTGCTGGTAAGGCGTTCTCGGCGATCAAAGATAGACTAGCACGATTATTGCGACGAAAACAACAACCACCAGTGAAACTGGCAAGTACTGAAATTATGCCCACAGACGTAAGTAAAATAATAAATCAGACTGCAAATAAAAAACTAGCGGAAATATCTAAAGAGGCAGAAAGAAATATAACATCAAATTTGATAGCAGATCAAGGACCCAATCAGGCTGCAAATAAAAACACTAGCGGAATTATCTGAAGAAGCAGAAAAAAATATAACAACAAATTTAATAGCATTAAGCGGTCTTCGTCGACGATGATTAAGACCATCATTTGGAAAAATGGTAATTATAATAAAATGTTCAAGCGCGAATCAGATCCAGCATTTGATATGGAGGCACCTGTCCTTAAGTATGAATCTGTACGTGATTATCAATTTTTATTCCTATGACGCAAGACAACCAAATCAGCGGGGGAGAATCGAATTACAGGTTCATGATACAATTAGATATTTCTTGCCCGCTGAGGCGTTTATTGAAGTAGAAGGTAGACTTGTAACGAATGTTATAGCTAATACGCCATATGCTGCTAATTTGCGTGTTGGTTTTGTCAACAACGGGATTATGGCATTGTTTGATAGCGCCACATACACGATTGATGGAAAAAATATGAATCGATTCAGAAGGATGTTGATGTTGGTACAACAATAATTGGTCTAGCGAAATATTCTGATGATTACACAAGATCAGCTGGTCCAACAATGATGTTTGCTAAAGATATTACTAACCACGCTGATCATGTTCAGTATATTAAAATACGGATACCACGAGATACTGCATCTGATCCACAACCGGCTGACTTTGAGCACACAGACAGACCAGGTGCTGCTTTTGATATTATAGGAAGTGTTAATGCGACTTACAACTTAGGGTTTGCAACACGTGGAGCGATGTTGTCAGGAAATGATAGAAATTTTTTATGTGCAATTCCATTATCTCACATCTTTGGATTTTACAGAAATGTTAGAAAGGTCATCTTTGGAGCTAAACACACAATTGTACTCGTAAGAAAAGGTGATGATAATGATGCAATCTGGCGAGGTGCTGGTGTTGCTGATGGTAAAGTAAATATATCAAAACTTTCATTATGGATGCCAGTAATGACTCCATCAATTACTGAGGAACAAAAATTACTTTCTTTTATGGATTCAGGCGGTAAATCATTGCTATCATGGTTAACAGTAACCACAGATGCTATTCAAAGTAATGTTAATGGTTTATTTACATGGCATATAGCATCACAACAGGGTGTTTCTTCACCACGACATATTTTTATTGCGCTGCAAAATAATGAGCGGACAAATAATCAAGAACATTCATATATGATATTTGACAATCTTGGAGTTAATGAAGTTTCCTTGCGAATAAATGGACATCAAGAACCAACTGAAGATATATTGTTAAATTTTGATCAAAATCACGTAGCGCGTGCATATCATCGTTTAATGTCATTCATGGGACGTGATCAAAATATAGATACTGTTTTACAAATATCACAATTAGATTCTACAGGTCTATATCCTATTTATTATTTTTCGCTGGAACATCTTGATTTGTCCAAACAGTCTGTCGTTGATATACACTTTCGAGCTCGTGTTACTAACCCACCAGGTGCTGGTGCCTTCTACAGAGTAATCGCGGTCATACTCAGCGATAAAGCCATGTTACTTGAAGGTGGTAGTGGTCGAATGAGAGTCGTTGATGCACCAGTGGAAAATCTTTAATTCTTCAGAAAAATATTATTTATATAAAAATGTCATGTTAATGTTACTCTGACTCCCGGTCAGGTCAAAAAGCTTCAATCAAAAACCACCAGCAAACGCGAAACTAAAATCTCACTAAAACGAGATCAGAAGGGTGGTGGTCCAAACAAATTATCGTTGACAAATAATCAGATTAAACATTTCAATAAAGCCCTAGAATCAAAAACCGGAGTTCAATTACGTCTTTCTCCGAGCGCCATCAATGACATGGTTAAAACGGGTGGTATATTTCCACTTCTCGCGGCTATTCCAGCGTTAATAGCTGCTGCTGCTCCAGCTGTAGCAAAAGCGGCCGCGTTAGGTGCTGTTGGAACAGCTGCTGGAATGGCTCTAAAGAAAGCAGTAGGAAAGGGGTACAAAAAAAGGGACGCGGTCTAAGATTACCGGGATCTCGCTGGGGAAAAGGACTAAGGCTTCCACGTTAGATGTTCCAGCATCAAATTTTGATTTACTTGATGCTGCTAAACGATTAAAAATAAAAGCCTTTAGAGGTGTTTTACGCGAGATCAATTACCAAAACAACCAAACAAACTCGAAACAGGTATTATTAATCTAGACTCGAATTCAGGACCCGGTACTCATTGGGTATCATACGCGGTTGATCCACGTGGAATCGTTTATTTTGATTCGTACGGGTTAGCTCCACCTGCTGAATTTATCAAGTATGTCGCACCACTTCACGCGCAAGTTTGGTATTCAACGCTACCCACACAAACAACGACAGATCCGCCAATATGCGGCCGTGAGGTAATTAATGTACTTAACGCTATGTCAAAATCATCCAAACCGCCACATAAAGTCGTGCATGATTATACAAGCAACCGATTCGTTGCGCGTAAAGCGTTTTAAACAGATCTTGGATCTTAAAATATAATGGTTGATATTTACTGAAGAAGATCTTCCCGCGTTAAGAGAAAATCCGGCGATGTTGATCCGTCGAAGTATGCGACTAAAGATGAACTTGCTGATATTATGAATCTTGCTGGAGTTGATCTAGATGAGGTCGTTATTTTTCAAGATCGATATGGTAAACTAAAAACGAGCAATATCAGATGGAATGATATAGTTCGACGAGTACTCGGTGCAGTTACGGTTAATATTCCTGTGTTTACTGACGGTGGTAGAATCAGAGATTCAAGTGTATCATTTACAACCATCAGAGATGAAATTGCAAGAAACGTTGCTAATCGCGTGAAAAATACCGGTGACACAATGACAGGTGAACTCAGCATGAACGGAAATAAAATAGTAGTTTTAAGAGATCCAACATCCGACGAAGATGCAGCAACAAAAAAATACGTCGACACCGTAAATGGTAAATTATCCACGTTGCGGGCTGAGTATGACGTTCACGTGGGCGCTTTTGCAAGATTTCGCAGAAACCATCAAAGAACCGCAGAAGAATTCTTCGGCACTCCGCACTCCGTTGACATGAAACTTTCTGATATCAAGACGAACATCGACACAACTAAAAAAACAATTGAAGACATCGTAGCGGGGATTCCTGATATCGTTAACAAAACCAGTCTGATTAAAATTCCCGGCGGGGTTACCCCCGCTGATATTACCAACATCGTATACACAGTATCATCTGGATTTTCAACATGGTCGCAGCAAAATAAAACTATCAAATATACCGCAACAGTCACTGGCGTGTACAGGCTGTCTGTGTTCAGTGCTACAAAATTTGAAATATTTACAACGTTTCCATGACGCCATTCAACTGATAAGTTTTCCGGGGTTGTATCTGTTCTATTAAATAGCGGAACCGAAGAGGAATTTATTTTGGAAGCAGCTGAGAAGACATTAAACGCAGCAGTTTACTGGTGGTGTTTGGAATTTGTAGCTAAAACACCTCAATTATTTACTGCATAAAAATATATGGACGGTGCACAATACAGATATAATCAAGCGCGTGAATGGCAGGCGGCGCTAAAAGATCAAGTCGAACAATATACAGTAAAAGTAAAAAAAATATCGACGACGATTAGTTATCGTTGATGTGATTGTTTATTCAGTATCCGCTGTTGTTGCTGGAGCAGGTGTTATATTATCAGCGGTGACAATGATGGCACCAGTAGCCGTAACTATTTGTATTTCAGCAGCAACAACTATTGCAGGTGTGCTCAATATCATCAACAAAAAAAAAATATGTACTTGCATGAATGAAAAATTATCCGATTACATGATAAGATTACACACAACGACGGTAGCATACTCGAAATTGTCCTCGTTGTTATCAGCGAGTCTCAGTGATGGAATTATATCTGATTTCGAGTTTTCAATGATGACTAAAATATATCACGAAGGTATCGGTATTAAAGATACAAGTACTAATAATGACAGAATTACTCCAGCAGATCGTGACTAATACAACTCAGTCAAAGATAACGATGATCTCGGTAAGTTCAACTAATCCTGAATTTAGTATTAACTTTCCTACTGCAATTCCAGTAAAGGAAATAGCATTAGCTCAATTACGGGTATATTACAGCTGGCCAAATATCAGATCAAAATCATTTAATGGTACACCAGCAAATAATTTGCTTGTATTTGCTAACAAGAACAAACCAGATAGTACTCATGACTGGATAGATGTTGGAATACCCACTGGTAGTTATGAGATCGAACAAATCAATGAAGAATTTCAACGTAGAATAAAATCAATAACCGGAAAAGAAGCAAAAATATCAATTAACGTTCATGAACCGACGCTGTCCTCGACGGTTGAGATACATTCTCCTGATTATGCCGTTGATATTTATCAATCCACGATAAGATCCGTACTAGGTTGGCAGGATGTTCCCCCGGTGTATGAAGGACCAACAGAACCAAAAAATCTGATATTACGTCAACAAATAGCTCTCGTCACGATATTGAAATGACACTTATTTAGTGGTGGTGGCGTGGACTTCACACTTGGGATATTAGTTTGGATGATTTAATTGGTTATGGTGGTGGCTTATTTTCAGGTTTACCAGAAAGTACATTCAGTAAACATATTAATGAAGAAGAAATTAAAAGAACTATTGACAGTTCCAATCTTGATCATAAAGATCAACTAAATAAACTGCGTGAACGCCTCACTGAGTATCTTTTCGATATAACATCCCACGAGACACGAGGGGAAATTATCAAACAAATAGAAATTCTGAATTATATCACAGAAGCTATAGAACGCAACCAAAACAAAATTATAGATCTAATTTTAAAATCATCTCCCGCTGCAAAAAAGTTTTTAATTGATAAATATAAAATCAAGGAATCTGATATTGCAACGTTCAAATTTCCCGATTATGACCCGGACGCTCGGAGAAAATCTGTCAATGATGTCATTGATGAATATTTTCCTAAAATACTCGATGCGTGGACAAAACTAGCCCCACCTCCAACTGTTCTAAGACATAATAATGATCCACATGGCGGCGGCAGACACATATCTCCGGGAATCGTTAATATAACCAGCACGATTGTGGTCAATCTAGTTTGTGACGTAGTCGATGGCAGCTATCAAATAGATCTCGGAAAATCAAATCAGGCTCAACAAGGATACATCCTATACACGTTCACACCACAAGTTCCCCCTGGAAGTTTAATCGTGCAAGAACCAACTAATCCTGTGTATCTGCGATGTCACAATAATATGTTAACACGAATAAATTTTAAGCTCACAGACCACCTTAATCGCTTAACTGACATGCGTGGAGAAGGCTTGTGATCAATCTGTATGTGAAATCTTAATTAATTAAGTAAATATTATATAATGTACCAGCACGTGATTGTTTTTATACATGACAAAGAAGCACTTGAAAACGCCATCAGAACAGCGTTTTCGCAAAACACAGAGCAATTTAAGCGTTAATTTAGTTATTGATGAATACGGAAGCGAGGATTTCTTATTAACACAAGAACAATTAGATGAACTCCGTCAAAAACATATTATCGAGATCATTTGTAGCAGAGATCAGATTCTAAATTATACACACTCCTGTATTAAACTCGATCAACTTAAAAAAATAATATTAAAAATAAATAAATATAATCACTGATGGGATAAATTACACAAATTAATCAATTTTATACAATCTGAAATATTTTTATTATTATTCTGAAATCAATCAATCTGATGGGGTAATTGGTACTGAAAATTATACAAATTAATCAGTTTTCCAAAAAATACTACAAAAAGACATATTGTATTATTATTCTGAAATATTTTATTTTTTTGTGAATCAATCTGACGGGGTAATTGGTACTGAAAATTATACAAATCAATCAGTTTGCTAATTCTGATGGGGTGGTTGCTACTCAAAAGTATACAAATCAATCAGTTTATTCATTCTGATGGGGTGGTTGGTACTTAAAAGTATAGAAATCAATCAGTTTTCCAAAAAAATACTACAAAAAAATATATTTTATTATTATTCTGAAATATTTTATTCTTTATGTAAATTAATTAATTTATTAATTCTGATTGGGCGATTGTTACTTAAAAGTATGCAAATCAAGTAATTTATTAATTCTGATGGGGTGATTGCCACTTAAAAGTACACAAATCAATCAGTTTTGTAACTTTGATGGGGTGGTTGCTACTCAAAAGTATACAAATTAATCAGTTTTCCAAAAAATATTTTATTATTATTCTGAAATATTTTATTTTTTTATGTAAATTAATTCTGATGTGATATACAGTGAGGGAAATTATACTACTACTCAGGGTTGCTTTGGTCGTTACCCGCTGACATAATTTTTCTTAAGTATTGATTGTTTTTGTTTTTTTTTTGTTTCGTATTCGCTGGATAATCCCGACCTGATCTTTTCTACTGCAACAGAAAAAGGAATAAATTCATTTACTTGATCATCGTTCACCATAGCCAGTGACTGAAACATAGCTGCCTGAATCCGCTTTATGAACTTATATTGAGATGATAGAACATACTTACTTTCATTTTTAAGTTCTTCTAACGTTTCAAAATCAGATATTATTTTTTTTTCAGGATTTAGTTCATCAGATATATTAATTCCGTTTTCTTCTAGTTTTTAATAGCAGAAATAATGTCTTTGATATTTTCATGGTTCATTATATAATATATAAATCTTTAAAATAAACAAAAATTATCCCTAGAACCCCTATCGAGTCTTTAGCGAGTTCGTCGGGATGTTTCAATGAAGAGCCCCTATCGAGTCTTTAGCAAGCTCAGATTATGAATGTGAAGGACGGCACAAACATATATTATGAAATGAACTTCTATTCGAGTTTTTTAGCAAGTTCATTAAGTATGAAATGAAATATATACAATGAATGAATGAGATGAAATAATTGAATAAAGGATGGCACAAACATATACGCTCAGAAAAACCCCACCCACAATAATCAAGCCCGTGGGTGACACGAAAATATGTATCAACCACCGGTTGATATGGTGACTGAGTTTTGCTGAGCGGAGGGCTTTTTGCTGCCGCCCCCAATTATTATAAAATTCGCAACTATGCGCACACCACCGACCAGTTGTCAGCCATGGGGATTCGATCCTGGACCGCGAGCGTCACAGTCCAATACGATACCGATTGAGCTATCGAGCCTTATTACATATGTTTCGGAAGTTAATATATAGCTAATAATCATTGAAAAGGAACTAATTTCGAATATATTTACTCAAAATACAATTCTGAATTCAAGAAATACGTTTATATAATATATTCTCACCAAACAAAGCTGAATTAAGGAATTTCCTATTTATTATACCACGCCATCTATGATAGAACATCCGGTCCAGATCATCTAATTGCTAGATTTTTCCATCCTTCCTATAACATAACTGCTAGATTTTTTCATCCTTCCTATGACTATTACGAGATTTTCCATCCTCCTATGACTATTACGAGATTTTCCATCCTCTCTATAACTGTCCAATGGAGAAATATATATTACGATATTTCCCACTCGTAGATCTGTATCATAGTCAAGGGAGTATTTAGTTGTTAATATTACTCGATAAAAAAATAACCACACATACGCATAAATACATAATCACACATACGTACACAATCTCGCATTATATTTCTTATTATTGGGTTAAAACAGCAGCAGAATAATAATTGCGCAAGTTGCAATTGTATAATGCTGTGGAGGTATTCGAGTAATGATTCAAGACAATTTACCGTAGACAGAAAAGATAATAGTCGCGGTCATA
The DNA here is from genome assembly GCA_028554795.2 of Sinohyriopsis cumingii. Classification (NCBI taxonomy): domain Eukaryota; kingdom Metazoa; phylum Mollusca; class Bivalvia; order Unionida; family Unionidae; genus Sinohyriopsis; species Sinohyriopsis cumingii. Next base: position 68,807,022 of record CM068829.1, on the reverse strand, counting down.
CACGAGAAAATACCATGTTGACCTGTCTTGAGTGTAATCGACGTCGCGGCGCTAGTTAAGTGATCGCGGTGGTAGTTGTGTATCCGTGGGAATTATTTGTAGTTGCTCACGTACAAATCCACGTTGAGGAGCAGCCGAATCTAGTCTGTAGATTGCGGGTCTACCTGAGGATCTTGTCACGGTGGATATTTTGTGTGTGGTAACACTCCAAATAGGATCAGTCGCTCTCGCTTTGCCACCTTCAAGTTCACCCGGTTCATATAAATATCTAACTGTAACATCACCCAATATTTTTTGTTTTTCAATATCTTTTCGTTGTATTGGTATATTTTTTTTTGTAATTGCATTAATGGGTTTCATGTTGATTGTTCATGTAATCTCATTATTTAATGCAGCTATCACGCTTGGTAATCTTGCAACCCATTCGCGAGATCTCGTATCCTGAATAAATTCCCTCGCGTATTGATATCCAAATAACCGCTCAGCAAGTGTTCGATTAAATCGCTCAACAATTGCCTGATCACGGTGAATTGCAGTATGACCTCGTCGTATTTTGGTATTATGTCGTTTCATCAACGATGATACTGGACCAAGAAATTCCTTACCAGGATCAACCTGTAGCAGCTGTGGCCATCGCAGACCACCTTGTGGTCCGAGTCCTTGTTGATAAATTCGTTCAAACGCATCGGCTACTTCAGATGATGTTTTCGTTGATAGCGGCTCTGCCTCTTTATATCTACTTGCAACATCAACTACAGTTAACGCGTACTTGTACGTTTTTCCACGCACAGTATCATGTGGTAAAAACAGAATATCAGCTTGATGAACTTCATTAGGAACACTGACATCGAAATACGCGTACTGAATTCGTTTCGGTGGTGGTAGATAAATTTGCCATATTGCCTGTTTGGATAACCACGCTTTAGCAGTAGAATGTTTAACCGCTGCTGCATCAGCGAGTTTACCAATTGCTGCTTTGCCTCTCCAATATCCTCTTGGTGAATAATAAATTAATTCCATTATATATTACCAGACCCAAACGCTAATTTACCTTTCATCGCGGATCTTTCTAACCAATTAGCTAATGATTCTCTGATATTTTTATTTTTTATAGAATTTAATGCATGAATTAATTTCACATCTGCAATATGCCTATCTTGTAGATTTTTACTCTTATAAGCTACCTCATGAACATGACAAGCTTTATCAATAGCATTTACTGGTTCCTCGCTTGGTTTTGGTTGATCTTGATTATCAAGTCTGATATCGAGTCAAGTACCAGGACCGCAATAATTATATCCTGGTAGATGTTTTTCTCCTGGGTATTTAGCCCATGGAGTACCCGGAAACTTTGACATCAAATTAGCAATATCACCACCACGCTTATTAGGTAAAAATGAAAATTTCTTTCTACCGCACACAGAACATTTTCCACCATACGCTATTTTTTTATTTTTTGTTATAAATGTAGCTAAATTAGTAGTCGGAGTTTTAACTCTACAGCGTAAACAATATAAATTCATGTTATAAAATATATGGATATAATTGATTTCTCAGCAACTCGGCAGCGAGAACCTGTTAAGCATCATCCTGCGCTACCTAATTCCATCAGAATGATTATCATAGGACCATCTGGATCGGGTAAGACGCATTTATTACTTAATCTGATAATGAGATGGTTGAAATGGGATAAATTATATTTAGTAGCACCATCCGGTGATGATCAGAGGTGTTATGAAGTATTAAAAGATTTTAACGAAAATGCAAGATTACTGGACGAAGATAATGATGTCATAGAGTTTATAACAGATATTGATAAAGCACCGTCCATTGATGTTTTAGACGGATTTATTAATAATTTAGTTGTGTATGATGATGTAATGCTAGATAAACAATCAAATCCAGCCAGAATATTTTCTCGCGGCAGACATAAAAATACAGATGTGATTTATGTTACTGAACGATATACACAAACACCAAAAGTAATCAGGGACAACTGTAATATTTTAGTTGTGTTTAATGGCGTAGACACACACACACTTAGAAATATTCATCAAACTTGGTGCAGCGGTGACATGGATATAATTAAATTCAGAAATTTCTTCTCACGAGCGCAAGCTACTCCGCATGGATTTATAACAATAAATTTACATGATCCTAGAACAAGATATCGTGTGGATCTTGATAAAATATTTGGATAGTAGGGGTGATGATAAAATTAAATTGAATTAAACAGATATCGTTAATATAATGAACAACTGTACGTGGCTGCGTCAAGGAACCACTAACATATGTGATAAAAAATGTCGTGGAGAATATTGCAAAAAATATAATTATCTTATAAAGAAAAACCCTCATGCTGGTCCACGAAGTTGTGTTGGATGCAACAACGGCGTTAGAGGATTATATCAGATTTGCAAAAACTGCGGTTGAGATCGATACAGAAGTTTGATGATATATTACAGAAAAAGAAAGAACATAAATCCAAAAATAGAAAAACCACCATCAGAACTTGAATATTACTTGAAACATAGAACAAAAGATTCCCAGGATTCAGATGAAGATTCCCAGGATTCATTTGAAGATTCCCAGGATTATTCAGAATAACATAGCAGCAGAGAGGGCCTTGTCTACAATTCTGTTTGGGACAAACAATAATCGTAGACGTGGTATTGACCTCTATGAAGGGTCACTATTTCTTTTGGTCTAAAAACAAGGGTGACCATTCCCTAAAGTGGTCTGATCGCCCTCTCTGCTGCTGCTATAGTGCAAGTTTGATCATCCCCCTTTAGTTACAGCGTTTGTATTGTAACTTATACAGTCATTAATATTCACATAGCAAATTAATTTACTGTAAGGTACTGACCATTTAATTACCGAGGGTGGTAGGGGGCTGGGCTTAGACTTTTATTATGATCTGAAATATTTTCTTCTTTTTTTATCTCGATATAATTAATATTTTTTCCAAATTATATAATGGATAAGATATTGTGTTTTTTTTTTGGCTAAAAATCAGAGGAGGATAGTTTTTCCACTTACTCGGACAGAAATTATGCATAAAAAGGGTTAGCCCCTGCCCCAGAACATGGAATTGTTGGTCCCTAATATAATTGCTCTATACCGTGGTAAATATCACGGTGGTGCGCTGACAAAAACACCGCGGGATGCCACGCTACATATTTTTTCGCGGGACCCCTCTCTGGTGCAAAGATATGGCAAAGACGGGACTTAGAAATTTAAAGTTCATAATAGTGGGAAATATTAACTGACGATACAAAATGTATAAGAACTAAATATATAAGTGTTAGAAATGTTTGCATTGTCTATATGTTGATTGTTCTATTCTTTAATGCCCCAGTGCCGCCGTTATGTGCACAAAGCCGTATATGCCAAATCATCTGAGTAAAACTAAATCTTGAAAGATAATGGTCCTATATACTATTTAATAAATCTAGTATTTTAAAACCCCGTTATGAAAAAGTAAATGATGATAATCTTATTAAATATATATATCGCGTATATTACAACAAAAAACAAGCTAGAGGTCCAGAATATAAAATTATTAAAGAAGAAATAAAAAGACTTTAGAGAGAGAGACTGAAAAAACAAGAACAACTATCCCAGTATCAACTTCCTCCACCTTTACAACGTAAAAAAATTTCTGCGCCGGCAATGACATATTCACCGATAGATTCACCACATTGATTTCAAGTAAGTGACTCACCTGACATACCCCCGGTCACCACTGAAGTACTTTCTCTGGTGATGCAACCACCAGTATTTAAAACACCTCAAGATGAACCTAAAACAGGATCTGGTTTATGTCCTGATAATATCATTAATGATGTGTCACGGTTAGAAGTTCTCATAGGAGGAAAACGTGCCGGAAATAATTCACCAGAAATAATTAATGAAGCAGCTGATATTTGTCGGCGATTATTTCAAGGTGGTATCATGGATATCGGAGTTTACCGAGAACTTATCGATGAACTTGTTGATGACTAGTTGTTAAATAATTGGTAAATTAAAAAAGATGATCATACATAATAATCATCGTAAACCCGTACAGGTCAGAGCGGTAAACTCACGATTACCAATCTACAGAGCTACTTACGGAGATGGACTTGGTGATGTTATTCAGGGATTATTTACAAGGATAGCTCCAAAAGCAGTACCTGTTGCAAAACAATTATCGATGAAAGCTATCGATATTGTTCGTGATAAAGCTCCTGGAGCAATTGTCAATGTTGCTGGTAAGGCGTTCTCGGCGATCAAAGATAGACTAGCACGATTATTGCGACGAAAACAACAACCACCAGTGAAACTGGCAAGTACTGAAATTATGCCCACAGACGTAAGTAAAATAATAAATCAGACTGCAAATAAAAAACTAGCGGAAATATCTAAAGAGGCAGAAAGAAATATAACATCAAATTTGATAGCAGATCAAGGACCCAATCAGGCTGCAAATAAAAACACTAGCGGAATTATCTGAAGAAGCAGAAAAAAATATAACAACAAATTTAATAGCATTAAGCGGTCTTCGTCGACGATGATTAAGACCATCATTTGGAAAAATGGTAATTATAATAAAATGTTCAAGCGCGAATCAGATCCAGCATTTGATATGGAGGCACCTGTCCTTAAGTATGAATCTGTACGTGATTATCAATTTTTATTCCTATGACGCAAGACAACCAAATCAGCGGGGGAGAATCGAATTACAGGTTCATGATACAATTAGATATTTCTTGCCCGCTGAGGCGTTTATTGAAGTAGAAGGTAGACTTGTAACGAATGTTATAGCTAATACGCCATATGCTGCTAATTTGCGTGTTGGTTTTGTCAACAACGGGATTATGGCATTGTTTGATAGCGCCACATACACGATTGATGGAAAAAATATGAATCGATTCAGAAGGATGTTGATGTTGGTACAACAATAATTGGTCTAGCGAAATATTCTGATGATTACACAAGATCAGCTGGTCCAACAATGATGTTTGCTAAAGATATTACTAACCACGCTGATCATGTTCAGTATATTAAAATACGGATACCACGAGATACTGCATCTGATCCACAACCGGCTGACTTTGAGCACACAGACAGACCAGGTGCTGCTTTTGATATTATAGGAAGTGTTAATGCGACTTACAACTTAGGGTTTGCAACACGTGGAGCGATGTTGTCAGGAAATGATAGAAATTTTTTATGTGCAATTCCATTATCTCACATCTTTGGATTTTACAGAAATGTTAGAAAGGTCATCTTTGGAGCTAAACACACAATTGTACTCGTAAGAAAAGGTGATGATAATGATGCAATCTGGCGAGGTGCTGGTGTTGCTGATGGTAAAGTAAATATATCAAAACTTTCATTATGGATGCCAGTAATGACTCCATCAATTACTGAGGAACAAAAATTACTTTCTTTTATGGATTCAGGCGGTAAATCATTGCTATCATGGTTAACAGTAACCACAGATGCTATTCAAAGTAATGTTAATGGTTTATTTACATGGCATATAGCATCACAACAGGGTGTTTCTTCACCACGACATATTTTTATTGCGCTGCAAAATAATGAGCGGACAAATAATCAAGAACATTCATATATGATATTTGACAATCTTGGAGTTAATGAAGTTTCCTTGCGAATAAATGGACATCAAGAACCAACTGAAGATATATTGTTAAATTTTGATCAAAATCACGTAGCGCGTGCATATCATCGTTTAATGTCATTCATGGGACGTGATCAAAATATAGATACTGTTTTACAAATATCACAATTAGATTCTACAGGTCTATATCCTATTTATTATTTTTCGCTGGAACATCTTGATTTGTCCAAACAGTCTGTCGTTGATATACACTTTCGAGCTCGTGTTACTAACCCACCAGGTGCTGGTGCCTTCTACAGAGTAATCGCGGTCATACTCAGCGATAAAGCCATGTTACTTGAAGGTGGTAGTGGTCGAATGAGAGTCGTTGATGCACCAGTGGAAAATCTTTAATTCTTCAGAAAAATATTATTTATATAAAAATGTCATGTTAATGTTACTCTGACTCCCGGTCAGGTCAAAAAGCTTCAATCAAAAACCACCAGCAAACGCGAAACTAAAATCTCACTAAAACGAGATCAGAAGGGTGGTGGTCCAAACAAATTATCGTTGACAAATAATCAGATTAAACATTTCAATAAAGCCCTAGAATCAAAAACCGGAGTTCAATTACGTCTTTCTCCGAGCGCCATCAATGACATGGTTAAAACGGGTGGTATATTTCCACTTCTCGCGGCTATTCCAGCGTTAATAGCTGCTGCTGCTCCAGCTGTAGCAAAAGCGGCCGCGTTAGGTGCTGTTGGAACAGCTGCTGGAATGGCTCTAAAGAAAGCAGTAGGAAAGGGGTACAAAAAAAGGGACGCGGTCTAAGATTACCGGGATCTCGCTGGGGAAAAGGACTAAGGCTTCCACGTTAGATGTTCCAGCATCAAATTTTGATTTACTTGATGCTGCTAAACGATTAAAAATAAAAGCCTTTAGAGGTGTTTTACGCGAGATCAATTACCAAAACAACCAAACAAACTCGAAACAGGTATTATTAATCTAGACTCGAATTCAGGACCCGGTACTCATTGGGTATCATACGCGGTTGATCCACGTGGAATCGTTTATTTTGATTCGTACGGGTTAGCTCCACCTGCTGAATTTATCAAGTATGTCGCACCACTTCACGCGCAAGTTTGGTATTCAACGCTACCCACACAAACAACGACAGATCCGCCAATATGCGGCCGTGAGGTAATTAATGTACTTAACGCTATGTCAAAATCATCCAAACCGCCACATAAAGTCGTGCATGATTATACAAGCAACCGATTCGTTGCGCGTAAAGCGTTTTAAACAGATCTTGGATCTTAAAATATAATGGTTGATATTTACTGAAGAAGATCTTCCCGCGTTAAGAGAAAATCCGGCGATGTTGATCCGTCGAAGTATGCGACTAAAGATGAACTTGCTGATATTATGAATCTTGCTGGAGTTGATCTAGATGAGGTCGTTATTTTTCAAGATCGATATGGTAAACTAAAAACGAGCAATATCAGATGGAATGATATAGTTCGACGAGTACTCGGTGCAGTTACGGTTAATATTCCTGTGTTTACTGACGGTGGTAGAATCAGAGATTCAAGTGTATCATTTACAACCATCAGAGATGAAATTGCAAGAAACGTTGCTAATCGCGTGAAAAATACCGGTGACACAATGACAGGTGAACTCAGCATGAACGGAAATAAAATAGTAGTTTTAAGAGATCCAACATCCGACGAAGATGCAGCAACAAAAAAATACGTCGACACCGTAAATGGTAAATTATCCACGTTGCGGGCTGAGTATGACGTTCACGTGGGCGCTTTTGCAAGATTTCGCAGAAACCATCAAAGAACCGCAGAAGAATTCTTCGGCACTCCGCACTCCGTTGACATGAAACTTTCTGATATCAAGACGAACATCGACACAACTAAAAAAACAATTGAAGACATCGTAGCGGGGATTCCTGATATCGTTAACAAAACCAGTCTGATTAAAATTCCCGGCGGGGTTACCCCCGCTGATATTACCAACATCGTATACACAGTATCATCTGGATTTTCAACATGGTCGCAGCAAAATAAAACTATCAAATATACCGCAACAGTCACTGGCGTGTACAGGCTGTCTGTGTTCAGTGCTACAAAATTTGAAATATTTACAACGTTTCCATGACGCCATTCAACTGATAAGTTTTCCGGGGTTGTATCTGTTCTATTAAATAGCGGAACCGAAGAGGAATTTATTTTGGAAGCAGCTGAGAAGACATTAAACGCAGCAGTTTACTGGTGGTGTTTGGAATTTGTAGCTAAAACACCTCAATTATTTACTGCATAAAAATATATGGACGGTGCACAATACAGATATAATCAAGCGCGTGAATGGCAGGCGGCGCTAAAAGATCAAGTCGAACAATATACAGTAAAAGTAAAAAAAATATCGACGACGATTAGTTATCGTTGATGTGATTGTTTATTCAGTATCCGCTGTTGTTGCTGGAGCAGGTGTTATATTATCAGCGGTGACAATGATGGCACCAGTAGCCGTAACTATTTGTATTTCAGCAGCAACAACTATTGCAGGTGTGCTCAATATCATCAACAAAAAAAAAATATGTACTTGCATGAATGAAAAATTATCCGATTACATGATAAGATTACACACAACGACGGTAGCATACTCGAAATTGTCCTCGTTGTTATCAGCGAGTCTCAGTGATGGAATTATATCTGATTTCGAGTTTTCAATGATGACTAAAATATATCACGAAGGTATCGGTATTAAAGATACAAGTACTAATAATGACAGAATTACTCCAGCAGATCGTGACTAATACAACTCAGTCAAAGATAACGATGATCTCGGTAAGTTCAACTAATCCTGAATTTAGTATTAACTTTCCTACTGCAATTCCAGTAAAGGAAATAGCATTAGCTCAATTACGGGTATATTACAGCTGGCCAAATATCAGATCAAAATCATTTAATGGTACACCAGCAAATAATTTGCTTGTATTTGCTAACAAGAACAAACCAGATAGTACTCATGACTGGATAAATGTTGGAATACCCACTGGTAGTTATGAGATCGAACAAATCAATGAAGAATTTCAACGTAGAATAAAATCAATAACCGGAAAAGAAGCAAAAATATCAATTAACGTTCATGAACCGACGCTGTCCTCGACGGTTGAGATACATTCTCCTGATTATGCCGTTGATATTTATCAATCCACGATAAGATCCGTACTAGGTTGGCAGGATGTTCCCCCGGTGTATGAAGGACCAACAGAACCAAAAAATCTGATATTACGTCAACAAATAGCTCTCGTCACGATATTGAAATGACACTTATTTAGTGGTGGTGGCGTGGACTTCACACTTGGGATATTAGTTTGGATGATTTAATTGGTTATGGTGGTGGCTTATTTTCAGGTTTACCAGAAAGTACATTCAGTAAACATATTAATGAAGAAGAAATTAAAAGAACTATTGACAGTTCCAATCTTGATCATAAAGATCAACTAAATAAACTGCGTGAACGCCTCACTGAGTATCTTTTCGATATAACATCCCACGAGACACGAGGGGAAATTATCAAACAAATAGAAATTCTGAATTATATCACAGAAGCTATAGAACGCAACCAAAACAAAATTATAGATCTAATTTTAAAATCATCTCCCGCTGCAAAAAAGTTTTTAATTGATAAATATAAAATCAAGGAATCTGATATTGCAACGTTCAAATTTCCCGATTATGACCCGGACGCTCGGAGAAAATCTGTCAATGATGTCATTGATGAATATTTTCCTAAAATACTCGATGCGTGGACAAAACTAGCCCCACCTCCAACTGTTCTAAGACATAATAATGATCCACATGGCGGCGGCAGACACATATCTCCGGGAATCGTTAATATAACCAGCACGATTGTGGTCAATCTAGTTTGTGACGTAGTCGATGGCAGCTATCAAATAGATCTCGGAAAATCAAATCAGGCTCAACAAGGATACATCCTATACACGTTCACACCACAAGTTCCCCCTGGAAGTTTAATCGTGCAAGAACCAACTAATCCTGTGTATCTGCGATGTCACAATAATATGTTAACACGAATAAATTTTAAGCTCACAGACCACCTTAATCGCTTAACTGACATGCGTGGAGAAGGCTTGTGATCAATCTGTATGTGAAATCTTAATTAATTAAGTAAATATTATATAATGTACCAGCACGTGATTGTTTTTATACATGACAAAGAAGCACTTGAAAACGCCATCAGAACAGCGTTTTCGCAAAACACAGAGCAATTTAAGCGTTAATTTAGTTATTGATGAATACGGAAGCGAGGATTTCTTATTAACACAAGAACAATTAGATGAACTCCGTCAAAAACATATTATCGAGATCATTTGTAGCAGAGATCAGATTCTAAATTATACACACTCCTGTATTAAACTCGATCAACTTAAAAAAATAATATTTAAAATAAATAAATATAATCACTGATGGGATAAATTACACAAATTAATCAATTTTATACAATCTGAAATATTTTTATTATTATTCTGAAATCAATCAATCTGATGGGGTAATTGGTACTGAAAATTATACAAATTAATCAGTTTTCCAAAAAATACTACAAAAAGACATATTGTATTATTATTCTGAAATATTTTATTTTTTTTGTGAATCAATCTGACGGGGTAATTGGTACTGAAAATTATACAAATCAATCAGTTTGCTAATTCTGATGGGGTGGTTGCTACTCAAAAGTATACAAATCAATCAGTTTATTCATTCTGATGGGGTGGTTGGTACTTAAAAGTATAGAAATCAATCAGTTTTCCAAAAAAATACTACAAAAAAATATATTTTATTATTATTCTGAAATATTTTATTCTTTATGTAAATTAATTAATTTATTAATTCTGATTGGGCGATTGTTACTTAAAAGTATGCAAATCAAGTAATTTATTAATTCTGATGGGGTGATTGCCACTTAAAAGTACACAAATCAATCAGTTTTGTAACTTTGATGGGGTGGTTGCTACTCAAAAGTATACAAATTAATCAGTTTTCCAAAAAATATTTTATTATTATTCTGAAATATTTTATTTTTTTATGTAAATTAATTCTGATGTGATATACAGTGAGGGAAATTATACTACTACTCAGGGTTGCTTTGGTCGTTACCCGCTGACATAATTTTTCTTAAGTATTGATTGTTTTTGTTTTTTTTTGTTTCGTATTCGCTGGATAATCCCGACCTGATCTTTTCTACTGCAACAGAAAAAGGAATAAATTCATTTACTTGATCATCGTTCACCATAGCCAGTGACTGAAACATAGCTGCCTGAATCCGCTTTATGAACTTATATTGAGATGATAGAACATACTTATTTTCATTTTTAAGTTCTTCTAACGTTTCAAAATCAGATATTATTTTTTTTCAGGATTTAGTTCATCAGATATATTAATTCCGTTTTCTTCTAGTTTTTAATAGCAGAAATAATGTCTTTGATATTTTCATGGTTCATTATATAATATATAAATCTTTAAAATAAACAAAAATTATCCCTAGAACCCCTATCGAGTCTTTAGCGAGTTCGTCGGGATGTTTCAATGAAGAGCCCCTATCGAGTCTTTAGCAAGCTCAGATTATGAATGTGAAGGACGGCACAAACATATATTATGAAATGAACTTCTATTCGAGTTTTTTAGCAAGTTCATTAAGTATGAAATGAAATATATACAATGAATGAATGAGATGAAATAATTGAATAAAGGATGGCACAAACATATACGCTCAGAAAAACCCCACCCACAATAATCAAGCCCGTGGGTGACACGAAAATATGTATCAACCACCGGTTGATATGGTGACTGAGTTTTGCTGAGCGGAGGGCTTTTTGCTGCCGCCCCCAATTATTATAAAATTCGCAACTATGCGCACACCACCGACCAGTTGTCAGCCATGGGGATTCGATCCTGGACCGCGAGCGTCACAGTCCAATACGATACCGATTGAGCTATCGAGCCTTATTACATATGTTTCGGAAGTTAATATATAGCTAATAATCATTGAAAAGGAACTAATTTCGAATATATTTACTCAAAATACAATTCTGAATTCAAGAAATACGTTTATATAATATATTCTCACCAAACAAAGCTGAATTAAGGAATTTCCTATTTATTATACCACGCCATCTATGATAGAACATCCGGTCCAGATCATCTAATTGCTAGATTTTTCCATCCTTCCTATAACATAACTGCTAGATTTTTTCATCCTTCCTATGACTATTACGAGATTTTCCATCCTCCTATGACTATTACGAGATTTTCCATCCTCTCTATAACTGTCCAATGGAGAAATATATATTACGATATTTCCCACTCGTAGATCTGTATCATAGTCAAGGGAGTATTTAGTTGTTAATATTACTCGATAAAAAAATAACCACACATACGCATAAATACATAATCACACATACGTACACAATCTCGCATTATATTTCTTATTATTGGGTTAAAACAGCAGCAGAATAATAATTGCGCAAGTTGCAATTGTATAATGCTGTGGAGGTATTCGAGTAATGATTCAAGACAATTTACCGTAGACAGAAAAGATAATAGTCGCGGTCATACACGAGAAAATACCATGTTGACCTGTCTTGAGTGTAATCGACGTCGCGGCGCTAGTTAAGTGATCGCGGTGGTAGTTGTGTATCCGTGGGAATTATTTGTAGTTGCTCACGTACAAATCCACGTTGAGGAGCAGCCGAATCTAGTCTGTAGATTGCGGGTCTACCTGAGGATCTTGTCACGGTGGATATTTTGTGTGTGGTAACACTCCAAATAGGATCAGTCGCTCTCGCTTTGCCACCTTCAAGTTCACCCGGTTCATATAAATATCTAACTGTAACATCACCCAATATTTTTTGTTTTTCAATATCTTTTCGTTGTATTGGTATATTTTTTTTTTGTAATTGCATTAATGGGTTTCATGTTGATTGTTCATGTAATCTCATTATTTAATGCAGCTATCACGCTTGGTAATCTTGCAACCCATTCGCGAGATCTCGTATCCTGAATAAATTCCCTCGCGTATTGATATCCAAATAACCGCTCAGCAAGTGTTCGATTAAATCGCTCAACAATTGCCTGATCACGGTGAATTGCAGTATGACCTCGTCGTATTTTGGTATTATGTCGTTTCATCAACGATGATACTGGACCAAGAAATTCCTTACCAGGATCAACCTGTAGCAGCTGTGGCCATCGCAGACCACCTTGTGGTCCGAGTCCTCGTTGATAAATTCGTTCAAACGCATCGGCTACTTCAGATGATGTTTTCGTTGATAGCGGCTCTGCCTCTTTATATCTACTTGCAACATCAACTACAGTTAACGCGTACTTGTACGTTTTTCCACGCACAGTATCATGTGGTAAAAACAGAATATCAGCTTGATGAACTTCATTAGGAACACTGACATCGAAATACGCGTACTGAATTCGTTTCGGTGGTGGTAGATAAATTTGCCATATTGCCTGTTTGGATAACCACGCTTTAGCAGTAGAATGTTTAACCGCTGCTGCATCAGCGAGTTTACCAATTGCTGCTTTGCCTCTCCAATATCCTCTTGGTGAATAATAAATTAATTCCATTATATATTACCAGACCCAAACGCTAATTTACCTTTCATCGCGGATCTTTCTAACCAATTAGCTAATGATTCTCTGATATTTTTATTTTTTATAGAATTTAATGCATGAATTAATTTCACATTTGCAATATGCCTATCTTGTAGATTTTTACTCTTATAAGCTACCTCATGAACATGACAAGCTTTATCAATAGCATTTACTGGTTCCTCGCTTGGTTTTGGTTGATCTTGATTATCAAGTCTGATATCGAGTCAAGTACCAGGACCGCAATAATTATATCCTGGTAGATGTTTTTCTCCTGGGTATTTAGCCCATGGAGTACCCGGAAACTTTGACATCAAATTAGCAATATCACCACCACGCTTATTAGGTAAAAATGAAAATTTCTTTCTACCGCACACATAACATTTTCCACCATACGCTATTTTTTTATTTTTTGTTATAAATGTAGCTAAATTAGTAGTCGGAGTTTTAACTCTACAGCGTAAACAATATAAATTCATGTTATAAAATATATGGATATAATTGATTTCTCAGCAACTCGGCAGCGAGAACCTGTTAAGCATCATCCTGCGCTACCTAATTCCATCAGAATGATTATCATAGGACCATCTGGATCGGGTAAGACGCATTTATTACTTAATCTGATAATGAGATGGTTGAAATGGGATAAATTATATTTAGTAGCACCATCCGGTGATGATCAGAGGTGTTATGAAGTATTAAAAGATTTTAACGAAAATGCAAGATTACTGGACGAAGATAATGATGTCATAGAGTTTATAACAGATATTGATAAAGCACCGTCCATTGATGTTTTAGACGGATTTATTAATAATTTAGTTGTGTATGATGATGTAATGCTAGATAAACAATCAAATCCAGCCAGAATATTTTCTCGCGGCAGACATAAAAATACAGATGTGATTTATGTTACTGAACGATATACACAAACACCAAAAGTAATCAGGGACAACTGTAATATTTTAGTTGTGTTTAATGGCGTAGACACACACACACTTAGAAATATTCATCAAACTTGGTGCAGCGGTGACATGGATATAATTAAATTCAGAAATTTCTTCTCACGAGCGCAAGCTACTCCGCATGGATTTATAACAATAAATTTACATGATCCTAGAACAAGATATCGTGTGGGTCTTGATAAAATATTTGGATAGTAGGGGTGATGATAAAATTAAATTGAATTAAACAGATATCGTTAATATAATGAACAACTGTACGTGGCTGCGTCAAGGAACCACTAACATATGTGATAAAAAATGTCGTGGAGAATATTGCAAAAAACATAATTATCTTATAAAGAAAAACCCTCATGCTGGTCCACGAAGTTGTGTTGGATGCAACAACGGCGTTAGAGGATTATATCAGATTTGCAAAAACTGCGGTTGAGATCGATACAGAAGTTTGATGATATATTACAGAAAAAGAAAGAACATAAATCCAAAAATAGAAAAACCACCATCAGAACTTGAATATTACTTGAAACATAGAACAAAAGATTCCCAGGATTCAGATGAAGATTCCCAGGATTCATTTGAAGATTCCCAGGATTATTCAGAATAGCATAGCAGCAGAGAGGGCCTTGTCTACAATTCTGTTTGGGACAAACAATAATCGTAGACGTGGTATTGACCTCTATGAAGGGTCACTATTTCTTTTGGTCTAAAAACAAGGGTGACCATTCCCTAAAGTGGTCTGATCGCCCTCTCTGCTGCTGCTATAGTGCAAGTTTGATCATCCCCCTTTAGTTACAGCGTTTGTATTGTAACTTATACAGTCATTAATATTCACATAGCAAATTAATTTACTGTAAGGTACTGACCATTTAATTACCGAGGGTGGTAGGGGGCTGGGCTTAGACTTTTATTATGATCTGAAATATTTTCTTCTTTTTTTATCTCGATATAATTAATATTTTTTCCAAATTATATAATGGATAAGATATTGTGTTTTTTTTTGCTAAAAATCAGAGGAGGATAGTTTTTCCACTTACTCGGACAGAAATTATGCATAAAAAGGGTTAGCCCCTGCCCCAGAACATGGAATTGTTGGTCCCTAATATAATTGCTCTATACCGTGGTAAATATCACGGTGGTGCGCTGACAAAAACACCGCGGGATGCCACGCTACATATTTTTTCGCGGGACCCCTCTCTGGTGCAAAGATATGGCAAAGACGGGACTTAGAAATTTAAAGTTCATAATAGTGGGAAATATTAACTGACGATACAAAATGTATAAGAACTAAATATATAAGTGTTAGAAATGTTTGCATTGTCTATATGTTGATTGTTCTATTCTTTAATGCCCCAGTGCCGCCGTTATGTGCACAAAGCCGTATATGCCAAATCATCTGAGTAAAACTAAATCTTGAAAGATAATGGTCCTATATACTATTTAATAAATCTAGTATTTTAAAACCCCGTTATGAAAAAGTAAATGATGATAATCTTATTAAATATATATATCGCGTATATTACAACAAAAAACAAGCTAGAGGTCCAGAATATAAAATTATTAAAGAAGAAATAAAAAGACTTTAGAGAGAGAGACTGAAAAAACAAGAACAACTATCCCAGTATCAACTTCCTCCACCTTTACAACGTAAAAAAATTTCTGCGCCGGCAATGACATATTCACCGATAGATTCACCACATTGATTTCAAGTAAGTGACTCACCTGACATACCCCCGGTCACCACTGAAGTACTTTCTCTGGTGATGCAACCACCAGTATTTAAAACACCTCAAGATGAACCTAAAACAGGATCTGGTTTATGTCCTGATAATATCATTAATGATGTGTCACGGTTAGAAGTTCTCATAGGAGGAAAACGTGCCGGAAATAATTCACCAGAAATAATTAATGAAGCAGCTGATATTTGTCGGCGATTATTTCAAGGTGGTATCATGGATATCGGAGTTTACCGAGAACTTATCGATGAACTTGTTGATGACTAGTTGTTAAATAATTGGTAAATTAAAAAAGATGATCATACATAATAATCATCGTAAACCCGTACAGGTCAGAGCGGTAAACTCACGATTACCAATCTACAGAGCTACTTACGGAGATGGACTTGGTGATGTTATTCAGGGATTATTTACAAGGATAGCTCCAAAAGCAGTACCTGTTGCAAAACAATTATCGATGAAAGCTATCGATATTGTTCGTGATAAAGCTCCTGGAGCAATTGTCAATGTTGCTGGTAAGGCGTTCTCGGCGATCAAAGATAGACTAGCACGATTATTGCGACGAAAACAACAACCACCAGTGAAACTGGCAAGTACTGAAATTATGCCCACAGACGTAAGTAAAATAATAAATCAGACTGCAAATAAAAAACTAGCGGAAATATCTAAAGAGGCAGAAAGAAATATAACATCAAATTTGATAGCAGATCAAGGACCCAATCAGGCTGCAAATAAAAAACTAGCGGAATTATCTGAAGAAGCAGAAAAAAATATAACAGCAAATTTAATAGCATTAAGCGGTCTTCGTCGACGATGATTAAGACCATCATTTGGAAAAATGGTAATTATAATAAAATGTTCAAGCGCGAATCAGATCCAGCATTTGATATGGAGGCACCTGTCCTTAAGTATGAATCTGTACGTGATTATCAATTTTTATTCCTATGACGCAAGACAACCAAATCAGCGGGGGAGAATCGAATTACAGGTTCATGATACAATTAGATATTTCTTGCCCGCTGAGGCGTTTATTGAAGTAGAAGGTAGACTTGTAACGAATGTTATAGCTAATACGCCATATGCTGCTAATTTGCGTGTTGGTTTTGTCAACAACGGGATTATGGCATTGTTTGATAGCGCCACATACACGATTGATGGAAAAAATATGAATCGATTCAGAAGGATGTTGATGTTGGTACAACAATAATTGGTCTAGCGAAATATTCTGATGATTACACAAGATCAGCTGGTCCAACAATGATGTTTGCTAAAGATATTACTAACCACGCTGATCATGTTCAGTATATTAAAATACGGATACCACGAGATACTGCATCTGATCCACAACCGGCTGACTTTGAGCACACAGACAGACCAGGTGCTGCTTTTGATATTATAGGAAGTGTTAATGCGACTTACAACTTAGGGTTTGCAACACGTGGAGCGATGTTGTCAGGAAATGATAGAAATTTTTTATGTGCAATTCCATTATCTCACATCTTTGGATTTTACAGAAATGTTAGAAAGGTCATCTTTGGAGCTAAACACACAATTGTACTCGTAAGAAAAGGTGATGATAATGATGCAATCTGGCGAGGTGCTGGTGTTGCTGATGGTAAAGTAAATATATCAAAACTTTCATTATGGATGCCAGTAATGACTCCATCAATTACTGAGGAACAAAAATTACTTTCTTTTATGGATTCAGGCGGTAAATCATTGCTATCATGGTTAACAGTAACCACAGATGCTATTCAAAGTAATGTTAATGGTTTATTTACATGGCATATAGCATCACAACAGGGTGTTTCTTCACCACGACATATTTTTATTGCGCTGCAAAATAATGAGCGGACAAATAATCAAGAACATTCATATATGATATTTGACAATCTTGGAGTTAATGAAGTTTCCTTGCGAATAAATGGACATCAAGAACA